>VWZZ01006229.1:424360-457593 GCA_013399095.1 Psophia crepitans | reverse complement strand
CCCCCGTCCAACTCCACTGTACTTCTGAAATTAGCTAGTACTTTAATCTTTCACTGAAATGCCATTAAAATGGGTTTTGACAACATAACCTCTTTTTCTAGAAAAATGGTGTGGCAGTTGCTTTTCAGAGGGAGTGGTGTAGGAAGGAAGGAGACTGATAACTTCCCTCTTGTGTTTTTACTTTCATTTTTATTGCCCGGTGTGTGTGGGTTGTGCGTGTTTTGTGCATGTTTTGTGCCAGCTCAAGAGCCGTGAGACGCTGTATCATGCGCCTTGTAAAGGCTGGTGGATAAGCAGCTGCCTTTGTGCCTTTTGGAGAGTCGAGTCAGCCCAAATGGCTTTGAGTTTTGCCATTCGTCTCGGCAGGAACAAAGCAGAGCTCTCGAACAGATGATGTAATCTGGATTGCTGCAGCATGATGTTTTGAAGGTCCAAACTTGCATGTGTATCAACCTAATATCATGAAGTTCTGAAGTCACAGATGTACTTTGAAAAGTCTTCCATTGTTGGAGAGAAGAGTCTGTGGTGTGTCTTTCTGGTGGTCATAGAATCATGAATGATTAAAACTAAAGGAAATAGAGTTTTTCAGTGTGATTCTCAATTATGTTTAAAATAATTTAGGATAAGCATTAACTGTCTTTTCTTTGAGATAAATACAAAGTTTGTCTTTGGTAAGTGAGAATAAACTTTGAGCCTTTTATAGGTCACACAAAATAAAGCAATTCCCATTTCCTTAAGGTCTTGCCAGCATTTTGAAGTACTGCATTTTTTCCTGGACTTGTCATGCATCATAGTTATTCATATTAATCACAGCGGCTCAGAGACTGGATGTTGTAAGTTCACAATAACATGCTCTCGGCCTGTAGAAAACTGGGACCGTGAGCATAGTTCCTGGAAGGTTCCAGGTGGAAATGGGAGTCCTTTTCAGATTGTGGAAGCCATTTGTGTCTTCAGTTTGCAAACGTCCCTGTGAAAGAAGTATTACAAATTTTGCCTTTGTACTTGCAGGTTCAATTTTAAATACAAAGTCAAGTTACAACAAGAGTAAGATTGTCTTGTATCTCAGGCTCTGTTTGAGCAAATTACATCTCCTAGGCCAAAGACCCTCTATGTGGTCCATTTTTGCAGAGCTTTATTCTATGAAATAGTCTAACTGAAGTCATCTCACCTCATTTACAAACACTCAGTGGAGGTGTGCCCTTCCCAGGAGCATACCTAGGTTAGCAAAAATGTGAAATAAACATGGCTAACGAATCGTGCTCCAGTGACATCTGAGGTGGAGTTTGGATCTGTGAGCCACCCTTACACCTCTTCAAAGAGCCGCAGGTGTCATCTTGACTCCTCACAAAACGCAAGAGGTGGAAATGAAGCAGTCTTTGTCAAAGACATATTAAGGAAAGGTTAGATATGGTACTTAGGGACGTGGTCTAGTGGGTAATAGGTGGTGGGGGGATGGTTGGACTAGATGATCCTTGAGGTCACTTCCAACCTTAATGATTCTATTCTATTCTATTCTATGGACAATCTCTCGGTAAAAACAGGCAAATATGGAATTGTTATATTTAGGAAAGGATCTAAGGCTTCTCTTTTAAGGGAGCTACCTTGCTTATAACCCTTTCTCATAAAGATCAAATTGTCTCCAAACATGGATGATTGGGAACATAGATCTCCAAGAGACATGCCAGAGATTTCAATGAAATGCTTTTCACAGTTGCCAGCCACGAATGTAAAACAAGTCGTTTTCCATGCGAGATCCATAGTGAAGCGCTGTGTGGAGAGGTGGTGGGTAGTGCAAAGGGAAGGCTCTTTCGATGCTGGATAGTCATAGTACTTGGTGGTGTAGTAACATAGTACTGAGGTGCACCTTCAATAGGCATTTTTAGGTCGTATTTGAGAAGGCTGTGCTGTCCCACGTGTGAAGCTACTCCTTTCCGTGGTGCTCTGCGTTATGATTGAGCAAAGGTGTGTGTAAGATCCACACTCTTGTTTCCTGGTTTTGAGATATTCAAAAGTGTCTTTAGTATTAAAGATTGAAAATTGGTTTACAGAGTAAACAACACTTCACATATGAAGTGAGGTATGTAGACAATTATTTTAATCTTACTGCTTTTACTCTGCTTCCATAATTGCATCGTCAAACATTTATGCAACTTGTTGAACTCCACGATAAAGTACAATGGTGAGGCCACGCCCAGGTGCCTGCTGTAGATGGCCTGCAACCGCCCGTGTGCTGGGGCCTGCTGAACACCGTGGCCCTTCCACGTAAAGGGGGTTTAAACAGCTTTGGTATTTGAGAAACCGTTCTAAGTCGACCCAAACACCGGTTATCAGTAACAAGGGAAGCGTGGTTTCGAGCAGCGTATGATTGTGCTTACACAGAACTGAGAATACGGATTCATTTTTTCCTCCTTGAAACTGAGAATTGACAAAAGGATTTTTAATTGAATGAAAACACTTTGCCAATAAGTCGCGTTACTGGGTAAAAGACATGAGTAAACAGGGTTGGACTTGTGCAGTGGAAACTTAGTTCGTGTAAGAGCTAGAATCTATTTGGGGTTTTGATTGGGTTTGTGTTTGATTTGTGTGGTAGGTTTTTTTAATTATATTTGATTTTAAGGTGTTTTGACACTTCTCTGTAGTGTATGAGATTCCAAAAGTAAAACTGCCCAGTTCCTTATCAGTGTCTTGGAGCTTGCTTAACTTTGTCACACTTCTCTTAGGGAATGTATTTATGAAGAGGTAAACATAAGCTGTAAGCAGTAGAGAAGCACGGTTCAGACTGATTTCAGTAGACTTTTGTTTTTCTTTGTGCATTTAATAGCATTTTGGGCTTGATGCAGAACTTGCTGAAGTCAGTATGAGCTCTTACGCTTATTCCCATGTTCTTGGATTGCACTCTGACAAGTGTTTGTCTTCACTGCATTTTCCTATCTGGCTCGGGCTGTTGTTTTTTGGGCTTTTTTTAGAGAAGTCTCAAAACTTGAAAGGTGCCTCGGCAAAGCAATTGCAGTTGCGGGGCTTTTAAAAGACTTACTACATTTTAAGCTGATGCCACTTTTAAATTTCAAACATGTAATTTTTGCTTCAAACAGCACGAATGATGACACAATATCGAAAAATCAAAATTTTAACTCCTTATTGATTATATATGAGAGATGGGATGTGCTTTTATGACTACCTGCAGCATTATACTTGAAGATCAGATGCTACCTCTGAAACAATGTATTCTCCATTTCATCTGCTGTGTATAACACTTTCTCTGAACATACCCAAACTACAAACAGTGCATCGCGAGAGCCCTGTGAGCCAAGACGACATTTCTCTTTTACAGATGGGGAGACCAATGCAGCAAGGTCATGTGCAAGGTTGATAACAGAGCGGGCAATAAAAGACTGATTGAAATTTATACTGCAGTCTTCTAACCTTTAGTTACACTCCTCCTGTGCTCCTTTAATTATGTTACTTGACAAAATTAAGGGGTGGAGGACAAGAAAAGAACTGAATCTATTTACTGTCTTCCCTAGACTCTTAAGTATTATTTTGAAATAAATATCTGAACTATATCCTTCTACCTCATCAAGTCATTTTTGTCCCTTTGGAGTTGTTCAAGCCCATGTTAAATGCAGTATTAACTTTTAATTTGTGCTCTTTGAAAGTGTTTAATAGCTCATTCACTTCTTTAACAGTACATTTATATTGTAGTTGTGTCTGCCTCTTTAGCTCTGAGGCAGTTAGGTCTTTATGATGGGTTTTGGCAATTGCCAGGGGAAAAATATACACACACACACAAACCGCCCCCCACCCCCTCCTTAAATTGTGAGTGCTGAATCTGGTACCACTCCTGATGACCTAGACATGAAAACCTTAAAAGCCTGACTTGTGAGTACAGTATTACATTGTATCTGTGGGGGATGGTGGTGTGAAAGAAAAAAAAAAGAAAAAGCTGTTCGTAAATAAGTCTAACATGGTATTGATTAATTTGGAGTAACATGAAATCTTAAACACTTCTAGTATAAGAAAAGTAATTTCTCTTATAAATTGAAACCTGTCTTGAGCGTGTAGTTCAGGCAAGACTTCTGCTAAGGTAGGCCTGCTTGATTCTCCATGACCGTTGCAGCCATGCCTGTGTGCGAGGAAAAGAATTGCCTGGTTTATCCCCATCTAGTCCCTTTTTCGGCTGCCAGCTGCTACCGCCGGCCCTGGGGCAGCAGGAGCAGCAGGGAATATAGTCCTGATACCCTGCGGGAATTTACCACCTTTTTTTGATTTTGAAAGTGAATTCCTGCAAAGGTTTCATGTGTCAGTTTAGAGAGGAAGATGTCCTGGATCGTTTTCTGCTAGTTCTTTAGTGTCTTCTAGGCTGTTAATTCTCTCATGTGGTGGACTTGAGGGAAAATGGGGAACAAATTGCATATTTGTTTTAAACTTAACTTTGCTTTTACACACAGTTTTACAATTTTGTAATGATCTCTGTACTGGATTCTTGCACTTCTTAATTCAGCATCCAGGTTTTAACCTGAATCTAACTACGAAATGTAGGTGTTTAATTTTCCAGTAACATGAAGCCATGCTTTTCTAATTTGTTTTATTAGCTTAATAACATACCCGAATTACAGAGCCATAGTCTTCCCTTTTTCTGTGTCTGGGCAATTGTTCTCTGGGCCAGCAGCAGTGCAGTGCTGTCATCTGAACCTGTGATAAAAGCTTCTGCAGGGAAGCTGCCCTCCCATTGGGACGTTAGGGGGGAGATTTCCGTTGTACGTACACCATTTTTCATATAGTAACTAGAAAATTGTCGTTTTCCTCTCCTTGTATTAGAGTGAAGGGCCTTGTGATGTGTGTTTATTCATGCTTAAATACCTACCCGTTAATTAGCTTATTTTGTTCCCAGTGCGTGGTGTGTTACATCTAGTGTGGAGTGGGATTTATCCCTTTTACCTGCTGTGGAGTAGTGGTTTGCCAGGACTTGCCAGTTCTGTACGAGCAGAATGAGCTGCTCAGCCCGCTGTCGTGAGCACGTCGCTCCCCTGACCCTGTCAGGGAAGAGTCCGTCTGGTGCCAGTCAGCCCCTCCTGAGCCGCTGCTGGGTGCACGGGGCACTCGGAGCCCCTGTAAGGCACTGTCTGGATTTGCAGTGTGATCCAAAAGGATCTCTCATAGCTGTGATGATAAAGGTTATTTTCTTTGGAATATTTTGGGTTGTTCTGTATCCCTATAGATGTACTTCACAAGATTATTTTGGGGGGGGAGGGGAGTTAATGTTTTCCTGCTTCAAGGAAATAGGATAATCCTCTTACCCTTTTTTTAAAAAAACAGCCAAGCTGTCTGTGATATTGTGTAAATCTAGCAGCAGGAGAATTTGGGGATTAATGCACAGGTCTAGACTAAATAGTCGTGTTTAGTGTTGTGAAGGTTGTGTTGGGCGTCAGGTCAGTATCCGAGACTCCAAGGTTAAACTTCTGTATTCTGCTCTTGCTTTTGTAGGTGCGAGTCGGTGGGAATGTGAGTGTTCATCTTCGGCTGTGTGGCTGTCGTGTGATTTATTGTTTGTGTTTCTTGTGTGTTTGGAAATCTCCTTTTCCCTTTGGGTTTGTGTTTTATCATGATAAGTTTATGCAAGAGATTGTGACAAGAGTTAAATCTCTGCCAGTCAGATGCGGGAAGGTTTGGCGAGATGAACATAGAGCTATTTTGGGCAGGGGACACACCACATAACCAAAACCATGGGCAGTACAACACTTGTACCAGGAAAACTGGCTTTTTTAGTTGTTGGTTTCAGTGTATAGTGCCTTTGCTTGTAGATGGTGTTTTTATCGTAATAATATACAGTCTAGTTTTGCAAATACGCTAGCACCCAGTGGAGAACTGTGAGCTGGCAGAGTGCACCAGTGTTGCTGTATAAGCAACATTTTTCCTAACCTATGTAGACACACAGGCATGTGCTTCAGTTTTGAAAGCAGTGGGAAAGTTTTGTATTTCACTGTGGATGACTTGAATTTAAATTCAGTTAAATTCTCTTTAAAGATAAAACTGCTGAATTGTAGTTGTTACGAAAAAAAGGCAGGGGGGGAACCTTGAGATGTTTCATTTTGCGTCTTACGAAATACTCCAGGAAACAGTTGCTACACTAGGGCTTGTACGTCATCTTAAATATAGAAATGCTTAAATACATGTTTTGGTGATACCTCGATCGCTAACTGATCAAAAATGGTTTGGTGATTGCCCGATGCAGAAAGATACCTTGTTCAAGACTGATACAGCTATAAAGGTATCTTAACATGTTACTGTTAACTTTGAGGTTAACAAAGATAAAGCCATATCCTCTCAAGTTACTGGTATAAATAAGGCTCGTTTGTCTTAAATTGATATTTTTCTGGGTTTGTATCAGTTGAAGTTGATCATGCAGGAATTTGTTAGTTTTCAGTTGAAATAATTTGCCTGTTCAGTGACTGTATCCATGTACAACACTGTTATGAAATAATCCTTCCAAATCACTGCTTTCCCTCAGACAGTTCCCAAGATGCACTTTATTTCTGTCCTTCACAGTTATCAATAGTCTGTAACCAAAGGCACTGGTTTGCATTTGAAATATTTAAAGAGTACATTTAAAAATGTTTTTATATTTCTACTTCGTGTCTGCAATGATGGTAATAACAAGACTTTTTATTTTCCTGACGTATCAAAAAATACGTTTGTTTTTTCAATTTCTTGTCTCAGTTTTAATTCTCACTGGTGCAAAATTGTATTTCTTATTTTTGTGGGTTACCACTGCTAAAACCTCAAGCTTCTTTAACACTAAAGAAACCCACATTGACCTCTAAGCATTTTGAAAAATAAATCTGAGCATCTTGCTTAATACTGTTACTAACTTACACTTTGCTTGGTTTTCAGGAGCTTGAAGAAATCCGCAAATGTGGAATGAAAAACTTCCGTAACATCCAGGTTGATGAAGCTAATTTATTGACCTGGCAAGGGCTTATTGTTCCTGTGAGTATAGACTACTCCTTATTCCAGTGAGCTTTAAAATAAAATGAGGATCATTTAACTCTCATAAATCCACAGTTTAGTAGTGCTGCTGGTGACCATTAGTTAATTTTTGCACCCTGACCAGAATCTCTTATTGTTATAAAAGCTGTTTCTGAGTTGTGGGTTTGTGCAGAGGCTCGTTGTTTATAAACACAACATAAGTTTATATAGATTATACTGCAGCATCTTAAACATACTCTGGGCAGTGAAGCGTGCTCCTGGATTGAATTCTTGTCTCTCTCCAGACGTCATCTTCCTGTCTCATTTTATTTGAGTGTGTTCTGTGTTTTGTTTTATCAAAGTCTGATAATGTTAGTAGGTGTTTCCTATAACCAGTGTACAGAAAAATCCATATGTAATTGAAAGATGTTCCAGAGTTCTCTGATCAATACCTGCCTGGGTGCTTCATCACTGTAGGCCTGGTCCAAGATGCAGCTGCAGCTGGTGAGGGTGTGGAGTCAGTGATAGCCCTGGGTTACTTGGGAGGGGTGTTGGAAGGGGGAGGCAAATGAGGTGTGTCGCTTAGTACTTTAAGCTAAAAGTACAAAATCTACATCATCATAGGGAAAAAACCTGAAGTCTGAAATATTTTGTTTACTCCTTAGTAGATTTATATTTTATTTAATCAACTAGATTTATTTCTAGAATAAAGTTGAGTACTGGAGAAAGTTTGATACAAAGAAAAGGTTTGAATTTTCAGAATTGAGCTCTTCCTTTTAAAAGAAAGTCTTTTTATTTAGACGTTAATTAATGCCAATCCCCTCCACACACACACTTTAATTTTACAAAACAGTACTGTCTTTTATAATAGATTGATCGGTCAAATAGAGAGGGACTTGTTCCTAAGGGGAAAGACAGAAATGTCATGTGTCGAATCTCTTGGTTGAAGTCACCTGGATTTTCACCTCCTCTATTTTCCACTGCCATGGCCCGTGCTCCCCTTGTTACATGAGCTACTTCTAAGTCTGCAGCAACAGAGTCTGTCCCACCAAGCCATCGGTTCTGCTTTTACTTGAGTGCTGCCAAAAAGCTTGCCCAGCCAGAGTCAATCTGTCCTTTTGTAAGACTTTGAAACATCTCTTAGCAGTTTCTCTGCCATGTTAGTTGGCAGCTGTTCCCAAATTCAGATCTCACAGGCTGACATAATGGCCTTTGCACTTCAAATACTGCAGAATATGTTTTGTGTACTCGTATTCCTGCAAATAATTCCTTTGAGCACTCGAGGCAACACTTGCAAATAAAGCAAGTGGGATTTGACATGAAAATTTGACAGAGCTGAGCAACAGTACGCTTTAATAAGCTGCTCTGGTATCTGCGGTTCATGGGTAACAGTTGACTGTTTTGGTAATACTTTGAAGCACTATGTGGTTGGTAAATATGACTAATAAAAAAAAACACCAACGTGCTTTTTTTATTCCTGTTAAAATTAGCAGTATGTGGTGTACAGCATCTATTCTTAACAGTTTCTGCTCACTAAGTATGAGCTTAGCGGGTTTTTTTGCAAAGGTTCATATCATCGCAAGGGTGTAAATGATGTTGCAGTGAGCTGTGTTTGTACCTGCCTTTTGATTTATAATGTGCCCTGTTGCAAGGGAACTAGCCTTAAATTCACTGCTGGTACAGGTGAGAGGGAGTTTTGTCATGAAATGATACTTCTTACAGTAATTGCTAGTGTGCTGTGTGTGTTTAAAGAGTAGTGTGGTTACTTCGAGGGCACATGATAGAAGATACTTCAGCCTTAGCATAAGGCGTTTTAGCTATTGCGGTGCTGGAGTTTGGTGGCTTAAAAATGTAACGCACAAGCTGGCTGCAAGTTTAACTTTTCTGCTGAGCGTTTGCTTTTTGAAGTTTTACATGCTGCTTCCATTTTAGAAAGTGTTCTTGCTGAGGGTTTAAAGACAAATTACTCCTACTGTAGTAGGACTAACCAGTTACTGATTATTAAACTCTGAATAGGCATTACTGTGGTCAGCTTGATGAAGATGTGAAAGATAGAAAGGTTAGTATTTTTAATGTGTTGGTATCTTTCACAATGATTCTGTACTACTTCAGAAGTTTGTCTTGTATGGCACATATATTTTGGGGTTTGGAACAGCTGTTAGTTTTTAAGGGTGTTTGCTCAATGGAGAAGCAGATTGAAGATAGCTTGTCAACTTCTCCTGTTATAAACTGTAAAATAAGATGGTTCATGTACTCTATGTTGAAAAGGTGTGACCATTTGTTTGATGTCAACATCAAAATGAGACTATCCACCCCAGGCTCCTTGCTCTTGTAAGTCCCTCTTGTAAGAGGGACTGTTGGTGTACATTAATTTCATTTCACTTAATCGAAACTGCTTGCAATGGATATACTTTTGCGGAGTAAAAATACTCCAGGTGGATGAGAGTTGTGTTTCTCATTTGTTTCTCGCAGTTTAGTATTTACAATTCTGACTCTGTCTTGTCAGTGCCAAAATAAATATAGCAAATTATTGGGAATCAAATGCTTGAATATTCTATAATTTGTCTACGTAAAACATGAGGAACCCTTTACCTACATTTTTAGTTGGTGAGTGATAGTGCAGAGCTGTTTTGACTAACAGTCAAGCAGGAAATGAGCATTTTTAAGCCAGGTCAGTTCCTGTGTCAGCTTACTGAACATCCTGACGAATTATGGCATGTGATGGAGGTAAGAACAGGTGAGGGGAGAGGGCACGAACTGCTTAAGATGTCACCACCACCACAAAGTTATTGTTAAACTTCCAAAGCTTTTAGGATTGCTTGGATAAAAAGTGATCTTAGAGCCACTCGAGGTACCTCTTCCTTGGACAGTAATGCACAGCAAAAATTGTGCTCTGTTTCCTAGAAATGCACAGCCAGACTTCTCCGTATGGGGGAAACTAAAATTAAATGTTTTCTGTTGAATAACATTTTAATAGAACGCTCCCCATCCCCAAATATTGGTAAACCTTTTTTTAACTTCTGGAGTGGGTTTGTTTGCAGGGAACAGTCTGGTTACTAATGAAGAATGTGTGAGATTATACTTTACACCAACTGGAATCTCTCGTCTTTTGATTCCCAGAGTGTTGGGAAAGGCTTCACGCCATAGTTACCGATTTCAGAGCAGAATGGTATTTTCATATGCTTTAAATGTAGCAATGATTTATTTTTCCTCTGCCTTTCTTCTGCCGTTACTACTTGAAGCAGTATCAATAGCCTAACAGGTTTTCTAAATGAGATTGTGGGCATTGTTTTTTCTGTTTCAGCATGAAGAACCACTTTGCTTACTTCACAGTTCTCTCGTCATGCTCCTTCAAAAATGATCTGATAAGAGTGGGTGCTAAAACTGCATACAAATTCAGAATGTTCTCATCAGCAGACGCAGTGAATATCTATCTTTAGTAACAATGAACGCTCAGCAGATTTTTGTGTAGTCAGCACAAAAACGTTCTCAGAACATACAGGGAAGTCTGACCAATCAGATTGCCTTGCTGTTCATACCACTGCGTTGAGACACGTAAAATAACTAGGTTTAGAGAAACCAATTTTCCTTGTCAGGCTTCCTCTTTCTATCTCAGGAAGGTTTACAATGTTTTTTTGAAATACAAAGTTGGGAATAAAGCTACTTATTAGGTAGAACCTTGAGTTTGGACTAAGGGAGATTGGATGAATGTCAGCCAACAATGGTAATCTGCTTTTTCAGAGTGAATACAAATGCTGTAGAGATGGTATCGCCTCTGTCTTACCAAGTAGGTTTTGATGTTTCCTGACATGGAGACATGGCAGTATGTGTTGGAAGAAGGTGCCTTTAGAAGAGGTCATTTGATGGATCAAAGTCTGGAGCGTGTTTTCCTTAGTTGTCTGTTAGAGTATGCAAGATTCTTGACATTCTGCCTTCTTGTTGCAGGACAATCCTCCATACGATAAAGGAGCCTTCAGAATTGAAATCAACTTCCCAGCAGAATATCCATTCAAACCTCCTAAGATTACATTTAAAACAAAGATCTACCACCCTAACATCGATGAAAAAGGGCAGGTCTGTCTGCCAGTAATTAGTGCTGAAAACTGGAAGCCAGCAACCAAAACTGACCAAGGTAGGACTCCAGGTGGAGAAAGAACTGGGTACAGAGAAACTCTGTATAGTGTTTTCAGTTTAAAACCGACAGTGTTTCAGCTTGTCACTGCTCTTCTGTATATTTGTTGTTGCAAGGTTTGTGTCATGAATCCCGTGTTGTGAGCACAGTGTGTAACTCTCTTGGAATCTCATTTTGTTATTGGGGTGTGAGGTAACGACACTGAGGTGTGGCACTTCCACCTCCAGGAAACCACAAAGCTCTTCATGACTGAAGAGTTTATTAAGGCAGTGTCCTCAGCTTACTTAAAAATTGTGATGGTAGTTTGTGCAGGCATTACTTTGTATTTCTTTTTAAACAGTGACCTTATAGTCCAGAGGTGTTCAGGACAGTCCCAGATGTTCAAAAGAGGGTCTAAAACCTCAAGGCTTTGTACATCTTCTGATCTCTGCCATGTGGTTCAGTGATTTGAACATACAGTTTGAAATACCTAGGGACTCAGAAAACCTGAAATCATAACACAAATTAACTCTTTATTCTTAAAAGGTCACTGCTGTGAGGCTTACTGTGTAGAGTGTCCTTGGGTAAGAATTTAAATATTTTAAGGAAAAAAGTTTCATTGGGTTCCATGGCAGACTGAGAGTGTGATCTGAGTAGGTTTTCCCTGTTGTTGTCACTTCCATTAGTTGTTGGGTTGAGAATTTCCTGTTTTGTGGCAGGTAGTGGTTAGTTTGAGATTAAGCATTTATTGTTGCACATAGAAAGAGCAGTTTTGCAAAACCAGTGTATTTCTTGCTCTAGTGCAAGAGCTTCGGTGACACTGAAGTATCTTGCTCAGCAGGATGAAGTATTTCCTTCTTCCAAGACTCCTCTTCAGGGTTTGTTTCACTTGACCTGTGTTCCTGATAGTGAACAATGCTGTACTTAAGACTTCTTATTTCTGTGTACTTCTGTATGCTAATAAAACGCCTTACAGTTTGCATGATCTTGCCCCAAAGACAAAATAGGAAAATTCCTCTAGTTGTTTGGGAGAGATCAAGCAGTTGAGTGTTGGGGAAAGCGGAGGTGGCAGCAAAACCGAAGCAGTTAAACTCCGATAGGTCGGTGAAGCTCTCGTGGTCTGTTGCTGATTTGCCCTGTATAGACTGGGATAAAGATCCTTGGGAGACATGAAGTGGAAACCAGGGGCAGGAGGTTTCTGGTGACATCTTCTAGTTAAAAAAAGGACAGATGTGTGTCTGCCTCACTTGAAGTGCAAGTTGGCATTAGTTGGAACTGCTGAAGCAATTGTTTGCATGCAGGAAATGGTGTCTCCCTAAGAAGTAGCAATTCCCTTTCGATCCTCGAGAGTGAATGAAAACTATGCTAACATCAGAGTTTGAAACAAACCCTGGGTACCAAGATACTGCAGATCTCTGTTTCTGCTGTTCTGTGGTCTTTCATGTGTCTTTTAACTCATCAAGAAGTCATTTCTGTGTCAATGCCTGTTGTTACCGCATTGTTGTAGGAACCTGCAAGAATGTTACTGCAGCCCTGCTTAAGCGTCTGTTCCTCTTTCCCAGAACTCTGCTGCACTGAAAAATGAACTTCAGTCTGTTTGCTGCTTGGGCTTTTCTTGAGGAAATAATGCAGCATTATTAATAGAGCATCAAACTGATTTGTTCTCATCAGTCAGGTGTCAAGAAAGTGGAGAGATTAGGTTCATCATAAATCATTAATTCACCTTTCCTGTGCTGAACGTGCATCTTACTGCTGTACTTTTTATTAATTTATGCTTAATACTAAACCACACTGTTGTGACAGTGTAGTTTTAAAATGCTGTGGATATTAAGCCAATGTCATGTTATGACAATCCTAATTTTTTCTGGCTTGTGTGTTAAATGACCTTGATAACACAGTGACGCTTTCTCTGTAGTGTTTTAATGTGTTTTACCGAGTGAAGAGGGATCGCCACGTGCAGTATTATTGATGCCTGTTTCATAAGCAGTCAGTAATATGATGGCAGTTGTCATAAGTCCAGGACTGGCGAGTTACTGTGAAGTCAGCTAGTATGAAGTGTACATTCCTTAGGCAGTCTGTTGTGGCTTAAACTCTGATTTGTGGTAAGAAATGTTCTTGTTGAGCAATATAGCGACAGGCGTAGTTCTCTGGATTTTGCATATTTGTTCTGAGGTACGTTCCCCATTCCTGCCAGGTAAAGATGGCAGAGAGGATGAGCATGAAAAGACCGATGCTCTGAAAGAAGCCGCTCTGGTATGTTAGCATCTACTGGAGCAGGAAGGATTGTAAGAACTTCCATTGCAAAACTAGGGAGAACACAGTTAAATTGCGAAGTCACAGTTTCAGAACAAGCAACTGACTTTTTGCGCGATGTGTAGCAGAGTTGTGGAACTCCCTGCCTGCCGCTGGACGGTGTAGGTGTTGGTCCTCTGCCTGAGTTCAGGAGGTGGCAGCTGGCTCTAGCGTGCAGTGTGTGAAGTTAACAGAGGTTTGTTACTCTTGCTTTAAAAACTCTTTGGGTGCTGCTTTGTATTACTCTTGGTAGCCCAAACCTACCTCAAATGGAATATTAACGTTGTCGTACAGTGAAATGCTTTTTCTGCGTACCCACTTTCTGTAGACCTGCCCAGTTACGCGTCCATCCTCTCAGCAGATGGACAGGAGAACTCCTGGTGGCTGTAAGTGATCTAGCTTTAAATGCGCCTGAGAATCCATGTGGGGGGAAACGTAGCAATAAACGTCATTAGAGTGTGTGAGGGTCACAGCGTAAATGTCAAGTACTGTTCAGTGATTTTAAGAATGACGTTTTGTTTGAAAAGGATGAAATGGCTGTAAACAGTGGGGTGAAGAGCATCTTGTGGTTCTTACCCCTTCGTTTTTCCACTGTGCTTCTGCTAGAGGGTGTATTAGGCAGCTTTGAATAAAGCGCAGAACTGTCGCCTGTTTACATAGGAAAAACAAAGCTGGAAACAAAGCCTGCGGAGAGCAGGGCCAGTTACAACTGCAGCACTGCGACAGGTGTGAGGGAAAAATGTTTCCTGATGGAATCTGCCCCCAATCCCTTTTAGATGGACTTGTCTGTGAAACTTAGTTTCTTCCTTAGCCATAGGAGAGTATTTCAGACAGATTGCCAGTTACATGGGAAATAATTTGTAGTGCATTTTGGTCTCTATTCAGGTTGATTTTGTTTAGAAATGCCATTTTCTGGTGTTCGTTCATGGTCATTGAACTAAATCTTGGCATATTGCTATAGCTTATTCGTGCTCTGCTTTTGAAAAGACCCTAGATTTATGGGGATGTATTTAAATGCAGTTAAAGCTCGTCTACTGGGAAATTTTGCTTACGTTTTGATTTTTAAAAATTAACCATCTTGGTCTCTGACGGTGTTTATACTTCTTTTGACAGTAATCCAGTCCCTCATAGCACTGGTGAATGATCCACAGCCCGAGCATCCCCTTCGGGCTGACCTAGCTGAAGAATACTCTAAGGACCGTAAAAAATTCTGTAAGAACGCTGAAGAGTTTACAAAGAAATATGGTGAAAAGCGACCAGTGGACTAAAATCTGACACAGTTGATGTCAGCAACGTATGATAGAAGATCGGAGCAGTGCATTTGAGACACCCCGTAAAGCAGGACTCTATGGAAAAATGACAAGTGCCACCTTTCGGTGTTAACTTGTGGCTGTTACTAACTTTCTACAGTTTTCTTAATCAAAAGTGGGCTAGGTAACCTGTAAAGAAAGGATTAAAATTTAAGATGTTCTAGTTCTGCTTTCTTTGTTTAAAAATCACTGCTTCAATATACTTTAAAGTATGCTGTTTTCTTTTTCTTGTCAGAATTTATCAAAAATATCTTAGACTTATATTCTGCCCTTAAATTGAAAAGGTTGTGGCTGTCATTTCTTATTTTTCCTTGCAGTTCCCACTATCTTGAGTTCATTTAATTCTTCATTGAATTTTATCCCCCCCTCCCCACCTCCTCCCAACTGATGTCTTAGAAAAAATATCCCAGTTCTGGCAGAAAATGATTGAGTGTTTGGCAGTTTTGTTTACTTTTCTTTTTAAATGTTGCACTGTGCTTTGTGGGACTTGTTGCAAGTTCCCCTTAACTTCAGTTTGTAACATAATAAACAAAAAGCAAACAAACCCCACAAAAACAATCAGAAAGAATGTCCAGGTCTGATGTAAATCTGGCTGATGTTACCACAAAATGTTTATTAAACGGGGAAACCCAAGTTTTTGTGTGCGTGATTGAATTAAAATATGGCTTATGTCCTGCTTTTGGAAAGCTTTGGAAAAAAGTCTGTAGCAAGCGAGTAGTGGAATGTGATTACAAACTTGTTTCCCTTCTATCCTTAATACCTCTGCGGAGTAGCTAGGAACACGGGCACAGAACAACATTGCAGCCAGTTTAGAAGAGTTTCAGAAACTGGGGACCAAGAGGTACCAAAGTGATAAACTGTTTTTTGAGTTAAAAATTGGTATTTTGCAAATGTTAATTTTGAACTCAAGTGCTAAATCTGACAGCACTGCTGGCCTCCTTAGAGCATTTTTCCATCAGAATGTGTATGGAACATCTGTGGGATGGCACTCGTGCCGCTTCCCAGCCCAACTGCTGTACAGTTCTTACCGAAAATGGTATGGGAAGAGGATTAAGCAATAACCCGTCACAGAGTGCGCTTTGCTGCTGCTCCGGTGTTTTAACACCACACAGGTTAGATGATTCAATGAGCACTTCGAGTATCATTCTATCATTCTAACTGAATCGGGCAGAGCTGTTTTCCCCTTGCTCCAGGGCACGCCTGCGCATGCTGAAAGAAGTCCTTTCCGCTCGGAAGTGAGCGAGCACCCTTTGCTGTGTCTTTGCTTTTCTCCTGCCTGCCTGTCTCTCCCCCACTCCGAAGTGTGATTGTAGCCCCACAGTCAAACTGCCATACAGTCAAACTGCCACCCCTTCCCCGCCTGTTGAACTTGGATATGTTACTGAGCAAGCAGATTTTTATCCCCAGAAATTCTTAGGAACCTGGGAGTACCTATCGTTTTGATGCGCAGGAAGCTGATTTAGAAAATCCCTCGCACCCAGATGGTTGTCCGTACTCCTAAACGCGGTTTTAACGCAGCCTCTGCCTTCGCAACCTTTCAGAACTAGTGTGGCAAGCGGTAGGTCTCTTGCTTTTAATGTCTTGTATATTTGCTCTTTCTTCATTCATCCCTCTCATCCAGCTTTCATTTTCGATTTAGTGTAAACAATGACAGCCCAGTACCTCACCTCTGTTGAAAGTAAATTTTTTTTTTTTATAAGTTAGGGAGCTAAGAAATTTTATGTTTAAGTGTTCTTAGGCAGATTTTTTGGCAGGTAAATAAACCACATTCACTTTATTTACGGAAACTTGCATTTCCTAAGTGTTTTCAGGCTTGTGAGAGCACTGTCTTTACCAAATTTTCACATCTTTGTGTCTTCATTTGCAAAAAGTTGGTACTGATTTTGTTTCATTCACGCTCACTTGGATTCATAATAAAATAATGCCAAATTATCTGTGAAACTGAAGTGTGTGTAACTTCCGCATCACACAAGTCACTGTACCTTTTGATGGTGTCTGTTGGCACGGAAACTTGCCATTCTCTAAATTCTGTTTATTTAAAACAAAGCTGTAGCACTAGTTTGCTGCCCTCGTTACTACTACATAGTGTACTTTCTGGTTGGAAGTCTCTCAGGTCAAAGACTGCATTTATCTGAATCGGTGTGACTTGGATGCTGTTGAAGGGGAACCGGAAGGGCCGTGCAATTCCAGGAACACGGGTCGATTCGCATAGGCCTACGGCAGCGCGCCACCAGCTATTCTGATTCCATCCGCAAAGGTCACGTAAAGACAGATGTTGCTATCGGTTCCCTGGCGTGTTCTTCTTAGTTCAATTTCTAAACTGCGAGATGTGTAACCTAAGCAACGGCTTTTGTTTGTAGGCAGCCCGCTGAAAAAAAGACAGATCAAATACTGTACTGTACGGTTGGAGTCTGAGAATAAAAAAAAATCAACGTACGAAGTCCTATGTTAACTCAGGAAATCCAGCTCTGGTTCCCTCTGGTTCCCTAAGCCATGCTGAATTCTAAACGTGCAGTTTAATATCCAAAATAAAAATGACATACTGGTGAAACTACGCCCAGGAGCACTGGTATAGGCTTTCTGCAATTCCATTCTGCTACCCTAATAAAAGTTGCTATCGAAGGCTTTGTGGCATGGTTTTATTTTCAGAGATTTGGGGTTTAGACTTCTTTCTTAAGCATCCTGGCACAATGACATTTGTAGGCAGTGGTCTGAATGTATTTTTAATTTGAACTCTGTGGTGTCTTTAAGACTTTCATAGGCCCACAGAGAAACCCCCTTCCTTACCGCTGAACGTTTTACAAAATTGAAAGGTTCTTGGAATTGAAGTCTCTTAGTAGTTCTTTCTTCATGTCTCCATTTAAAATTCCCTTGAATTTAAAAGAAAATTCGGGGCTTAATGCTGTTCACTTAAAAACATGGGATTTGTAAAATAGATATTTTTTTTGTTGGCAACATAGGACCAAGGTAAGGATCCATCGCGTTCGCCGTGTTGAGCCAGCAGAAAATGCATACACCGGTCAGCGGGTGCGTAACGTCCCCAGGAGTGAAATCAGGAGAACTCATCGCTTAGGATGTGGAGCAATTTAAATGTTAAAATAAGGTTAAGAAATACCCATCAGAATGCGGTCGTGTTACATAAAAAGCTGAGATCTGGTATTAAATAACCGATGTTGCTGTCAGGCTTATCCCTGCACGTGAGTAGAATACCGTCAGTCACTAGGTGGCACTCACAGGTTAACTGCGCTCTGGCGTGCCAGCCGCTCCCTGCGGCTCTAATGCCGGGGCTTTATTCCCTTACCTCACGGCAGGAGCTTTGCTGTCCCACACCGATGGGACGAGCTTCAGAAACAGAGTCATCCCAAAAGGTAAATGCTGCTCTCCTCTGCTCAGCCGTTCGGCGCAGCGCTTGCACGCTACGGTGGCTGGGCTTTTTTAAAAACAAACTTGTCATACATCAAGTCAATT
Organism: Psophia crepitans; assembly: GCA_013399095.1. NCBI lineage: Eukaryota > Metazoa > Chordata > Aves > Gruiformes > Psophiidae > Psophia > Psophia crepitans. The sequence goes on along the minus strand of VWZZ01006229.1, from coordinate 439,446 downwards.
CTGGGACAGCAATTTCGGAATGACCCTGCAGATGTATTTTATAAAGCATCCTTGATGACGACGTTCATATTTGTACAGAACCAAAGCTTCTCCATGTGTTTTGTAGGGAGGTGAAACCGTTCCTGTTCGTGACAGAGAGACGCCGCAGACAGGTGAGTGGGTTTAGTTTGCTCTCCAGCCATAACAAAACCCAAAAGCCTCCAGAAGCATTACAGTAGAAAAAGGCCTGAGTTTATTTCTCACTTAAAAGAATGACGATCATATGCAAATTTTTAATATTAAAAAAGTTAACCAAGAATTACTACGTTGTGCAGAAAATGAGCATAAACAATCTGAAATATGTTTTCCCGTGTGACAGTTACACATGAGCGACAGGGCTACAGTTAAGAACGCAGTTCAGTGTGTCAGGATTTCTGTGGTTGAAGTTCAAATGCTTTGATGACAGGAAGAAAAGCGTACAAATACAAGGACCTTCTCCACCTGGAAACTTGCTTGTGGTTGGTACGCAGCCATCCCACGCATCCTTCAGGAGAGGCAGTGGGCAGTGTGGGAACAGTTGCTGGTGAGCTTGGGTATGCAGCAGTCACTGAAACAGCAGATGGGGCAACAGTTGCTGTTCTTGCAAAGTCATCAAAAAAAAAAAAAAAAGCCTCTCTGAAAGGGCTGTGGCTGATGTTACTTTCCTGCGGTGGCTTAATGCCAGGAGGCAACGTAAATAGGAAGAGCCGTAATTGCTGCTGGCTGAGGCTGTATGTGGAATGTGGCTGCAGATGCCACGAAGCTAAACCTGTGATCCGACTGCTCTGGCCAGAGAAATGCTCTGAAGCAATGCGCCCCTCACCGTCAGTGGGCAGGCACGATGGAGGGGAAAGGACCGTGACTGGCCGCTTTAAGAAAACCAAGTGTTAAAGGTTTCCAGGCCTTAGTCCAAAAAGAGAAATGATCAGAACCCTTGGGGTGCTAGTGCACTGCTTGGTCTCACAGCAAAGCCTGTCTTCATGCTGCTCACCACCATGTTGGCAGGAACGGAGCCCTGGGAGGAGGGCTGGGCCTTGGCTGCACCAGAATGGTGCGCACCTGGGTGATGCAGAAGAGGTTTGTCATGTTCAAAGCTGATACTGTGGCCTAAAAACTGCCAGTCAGGGCTCTGGGGTACTGCCTGTAGCTGCTCGCAGGGTGTTGCTCTTCCATGAACTTCCTAATGCTGTTCCAGCTCCTGTCAGCTGTACCAGGAGGTGTTACACTGATACTTGGTCTGGCTTCTTGGGAGGTTAGCAACTGCGTTATCTTCAGAGTATGAATAAGTGTATATATGTATGTTGTTTACTCAGAGATCTTTGAATGAACAGAGCTGAATGTTCCTGGTTTTGTAATGGCTCTGCAGCTCTGGCTTAATTAATGTCTGGAGTTCATGGAGGCGCTCCCAGGACTGTGAGAAATCATCTGGTCCTTCCCCACAGCCACCCACGGGTGGGACACTCGGGTACCCTGGGTGCACCATCAGTTCAATCGTTACTGTCCTGCTCTGAGCCGCCGGGTCTGTGGGCGAGGGCGCCTTGGATGTGAACTCCACGATGGCAGTGTCGATGGCACTCCAGATGTTACTGACAGACATGTTCTTGCCCATGGTACTCAAACCTATGTAAATGTCTGGCCACCTGTAGCCAGAGGAGGGAATGCTGATATTAATGCTAACAAGGTAGAAGAGCATGTTATATCCGGTGGATTAGGAATCAAAATGTACCTCAAGCTTAAGATGGGGGGAGGGGTGTTAAAAACAGATTCTAACTACAAGCCAGGAATGCCTTTTCTTTCCTTGGCAGAACCAGGATACTATTTGAAGCAGCACTTCTTGAGTCTGACAGAACATCCCAGCAAAGCCCCAGTACTGCTATTAGTACTGTATTTACATGTGTCACAGCACAAGGGTTGTTTGGCATCTGTGAGCTTGCAGGTGCCTTTTGTTGGCACAAAAGGGAAGAGCAGAGCTAAACTGAGCAATACCATGCTATCAAAATAACTTACTATTGCTAGGCCAATAAAAACCTGAATAATAACCATCTCTTGATAATAACCCTTGGCTAAGTGGAAAAAAAAAATGAAACCACGCTGCTAACAAATCATTCTGCTAGAATGTATCAGAGCGCCATAATAAAAGACAAAACACCAAACAAAACACCATTACAGCTAAAGACTACACAGCTAAGAGAACACCAGCTAGAGGCTGTTTCTTACGTAGGTTCAACATAATTCTTGTTCAAGTCTGGCTACGAACCTCACTTCTAGCATGGTGCGTACAAGCCCAGGAGAGCTGTACAAGCATATGCAAGGGCAGAATGAGACAGGGTTTTTTTTGGAGGAACCCAAGGCTGGGGTCTTCCTGCTTGAGCAAGGAAGAGCCCATCTGAACACTTGAGCCTGAGAAGAGTTTTCAGGACAACCTTTTTTTTTTAAACTGTAAACTTGCTAACACCTTGTTGCTGTGCAGTTGCAGAGTCTTGCGTTCTCCAGTGTCGTAGCTGAACTCCGAGGGCTCGGTGTGGTACCTGTCTGCCCAGATGCTGAACTTGAGGTGCTGAGTTGGCTGTCCTGTGACTTCAGCTGACCAAGCTCTTCTAATTTCCCCATGTTTCCTTGTGTTACATTTCTTTTTTGGAAGAGTTTGTCCCTCCTCGCCTCCCCCGGCGTCAGGAGACGAGCTGGAGCATGGTGCATGCCCGAGTGGGGCGGCCACAGCTGCAGGCCCGGTGGGGTGGTGCCGCAGGATATAAAGGCGCAGGTCCGGGGACAGCCCTACCAGCTCCTCCCTGCACCCTTGGAGAGGCGGCTCGTCGGAGCAGCGGCATTTCGGAGGTAGATCCACACCACTCCTGCCCCTTCGATACTGCCGGGAGCCCTGGGGCCTGCTGAGTTTCCACTGAATTCCCCTGCGCTATCCCTGTCTTGAACCTGCCCTGAAAGAAGGCTTACTCTCTCCTGATGAACTGCTCTCTGAGTCGCTGTGCCATTCTTAGAAATGGGCTGTTGTAGTACAGCGTGTGTGCTCTGGGTGGAAAGAGTGCAGTGAAATAAATGCCAGCCTGCTGCTAGTGTTCAGAATAATTGAGAGGAAAAAAAATATTGAAGAAAAGAACCTCAGTAGACTGAGAAAGGAATGAAATTTTCCCCAAAGGACAGGTGACTGCAAAAGTCTCAGATCAAAAGTCTTCAATTCATTAAAAAAAAACCAACCCTACCTGATTTAAGCTTTTTAGAAAGGCATGTTATTGGGGAAGGGGTGAGCTTTTGGGGTTTGGCTCCTGAGGTGTAGGACACTGACAAAACTGTTTGCTTAGAGCAGTGATCACCTGCTGTGGCACTGCAAGCTCTGAGCTTCTTGCCTCCCTTTAAGAGCAAACACTTGTTTGTAATTAGGCTCTTTCCTGCTACTTAAAGCTTTCTCACCACTATTCCAGGGAGATGAAAAGTTATTTTTTGAAAATTTTCCCTAGATCTTACTTCTAAAATTCCAGTGTTTCAGCCTCTCGCCATTCCAGATGCCAGGCTAATGCTGCTTCACTAGAAAGGCTGAGAAACATACCCTGAAAAGAACAATCCCTTTCAGGTGGGAAGTGTGTCATCTCTGTTCAGAAAAATCTCTTTACTAAGCCCTAGTGCCCCCACCACTTGTGTTCTCCTGAACCTTCTTGTAAGCCCTTAAGTGGAAAGAGAACTGTGGTGTTTCATTCTGAAAAATGCTCTCAGAAGCTGGTAAGATCTTAAAGCTTTACTACAAAAAGGATGAGTAATGCCTGTCTTACCTTATCCCATGCCTCGTAAACACATCCACTGTGTTAAAAGAATCTTCTTCTACTCCGAGATAAAAGTCCATCAGGGATGGTGGAATCCAGTCACAGTTATGAAGGCCTGGCTCTATAGGGACACGTGTGTACTTAATCCCATATTCCTCTAACACCTCTGCAAATACATGCCTGACCTCTGTAAGTAAAAACAGAAAACACTTTACTCAGGAATCGGATAAACAGCTCATCGTGTCCCTGGAAAGCCCTTAGCACAGAGAGGTCTTTCCTTTCCATGTTTACAAAACATATTTGGCTTCTCATCTGCTGAAATGGTTTTCTTTGTCTGGATGGGAGTCCCCTTCTCAACATCTGTAATGGGTGCCTTGTCTCCCCTTCAGTCCTGAGCAACCAAGTACCCCCTTCTAAGTTAAGTGACTCTGCTCCTAGAGTGCACCAGAGGTGACTGCATTGTCAGGAACAAGTTCTTCATCAAGTCCCTCCACAGCCAGAGTCGTTGTGAGGGTAAGCTGCCACGAGCAATGCCATCCAGAGGCAGCTGAGTGCTAGAGCAGGGAAATCTGGATTTTTTTTTGCCCATTCAGTTTCCCATCTCTGTACCACAATGACCTGATTTGCAAAACAGGGACAAAGATACTTGCCCACCTCTGTAAAGCATGCTGAGTCCTGCAGAGAGAGATTCATGTGGAAACACAACTGACGGGATGGATTTCTCCTAACACCTGAAAGAGCTACCAGCTTTCCCAAAGTCAAGCATTCCAGTTTAAACTGGCCAGTCCACTGCTGGCCCTGGCCTGCTTCCTTTGCTGTGGGTGGGAGCACATAACTAGGATGCTGAGGTGAACTCTAAGTCCTTGGAGGGAAAGGTGAAACCTGGGCCGTTGGTGCTGTTCATCCCTTGTGCTGCAACAGGAAGACCCAGTCACCAAGCAGCCAGTTTGGGCCTGGGCAGGACTGTCTCCTGAGGGCCCAGGTGGGAATATTCAAACTGTAATTGCAGAGTAAGTATCTTAAGGTGAGGTTTATTGCCCAAACAGGGAGCTGTGGTAGGGGGAGTTCCCTCTGAGCTGGCTCTCTGACACTCTCACCAGCTCGGCATTGGGAAGAGGACTCTTCCTCTTACCTGGGAGGACGTGAACGTGCTGGTGCCCATCCATGTGAGGAGGTAAGTGACCTGTCAACTCATGGAACAGCTCCACCTGGGCCTTTAGCTCCTGCTTCACCTGCACAGTGGAGAAGGGTCAGAGCAAGATCTGTCAGCAGGCTGAGATTAGGAGAGGGCAAGGGGGCTGCTGGAGACCTTGCTGGCTGGTACTCAGGGCCTGGCCCTGGGGGGCACAAAGTGCTGTGATGTAGAAATGGTCATGCAATGCTGCTGGGTTACCCAGAACCTCCCCTAGGTACCAGTTTCATTATTACACTGGTTATGTGGATGGTGCTGATACTGGGATTTTCTAAAATACCTAGGATATTTGAATACCTGTTTCCTTTTAAAATGAATGGGGAAACAGATGCTCATATCCCATAGGCAGTTTTGATGACCTGAATGCATTCATCCCTGTTCATGGGGTAAACCCAGCCATCTCCCTAGAGAACAAGAGCCTCTCATAAGGTGATGAAAAGCCTACTTGGCACTTCTCTGGCATTTTGCCTTTATTGATCTCTAGGTTCTTTGTAAACATCTATTCCAATGCCTCTTCTGCCCCCTCAGATAAGTAGTTAACAGGACATTAGTGTATGCTGGCACTGAAACAGGGAGGAATGAGTTCTCAAAGGCTGCAGAGCCTTTGGCAGAGTTAGTCCCAGGACCCAGTTGAGATTAATCTCTAAGCTTACTCACAGCTGGGACCTGGGAAAAGATCTTCAGCTGTTAGGTCCTGGGATAAGTGCATGCTGATCTGTATCAGGAGAGCAAATTCCATGGTTATACATGGCTTTCTCCTACCTCTGACATATTCAGGAGACCTTTTGACAGAGCTGTTCTGAATCCCATTTTCCCATGGAAGAATCCATCTTGGTTGAGCAGAGAAGAGTTTGTCTTGAGTACCTCACATACAGGAGAGCCCTCGGAGAGGTTGGCATGCAGGCCTATTGGGATGTTGTATCTGTAACAGGAATGAAATATCTGTTAAGCTTTGCATTTCTACCTTCCTTACTGTGGCTAAAGGGGGAGATTTTGGTGAAAGATCTAGACTGATCTAAAAAGTAGTTGTGTACTCACTGGAGTACATCTTTGTATCTGCTCTTCTAGAAAGTAAAGCAGAGCAGAATATCTCCTGGTAATAATCCTTTGCGGCCTGCCAAGGGCCAGTCTGTGAGATTCCCCCAACTCTGTTCTCGCCCTGACTCCTGTGGAGAAAGCAGCCACGAGGTATCTCAGACTAAATGCTATAACTGCATTAAAATGCTGTAACTGCATGCTACTAGTAACTGCCCTGCAGTCACTAGTGACTAACAGAAATCTGGACCTTGCAACTCTTTCCTAAAGCATTTCATTAGCCCTTGCTAGGTATTCCTTTGAGCTGTTTACCCCATTAAAGACGCTACATTTAGGAGACATTTGAGTTTTGCTTGACAACTTCTAAAGCTGCCCTTAAGTAGAATCCAGTCACATATAAACAGTGCCCAAGGCAGCTGTTAAGGCAACAGCATGGGCTATGAGCGTAAATACTGTCTGAGTTTAAGGCTTTCCTGGTCCAAGAGGATGCAGCTGAAATGGCCTGCAGTGGCCAGGTTTCTGTCTCCTGGTGCAGGTGATCACTCAGAGTGACAAGGCTAAGCTGTACAAAGTAGCATCTCTCTGGCACAGATGAAGGATTACTGCAGGGAGGTTGGCCATGTAAGTGTAGAGCCTTGCTAAGGAGTCACAAGGGTCTGATTTGCTAGCTAGCTGCACTCTCCAACATTAAATAAAATAAAAAAAACCAAACCAAAACTGAAACCAGCTCTGGAGCTAGTGTATCTACAGAGCTTCTCTCAGCTATAGGACTGGTGTTTTGTCCTTGGTCTATGCTGTGGATTCCCCTACAACAAAAACAGGACTCGTTAGAGCTCAGATTTGTGCTTTCATTAGCACTTCTGAAAATCCTCAGAATCAGTGGCCAAAATGATGCTTTGAAACTTTTTCAAAGACAACTCCTGGCTGACCCAGTAAGTAAATGACAGAACTGCAACATTTCTTCTGTGCTGCGCAGTCTGAGTCACAGTGCAGGGTGAATTTCAGGGTAACAAATCTGTGATGCTTTAAATCCTTCCTGGAACCTCTGCATGGAACTGCTAAAACGAGCCATGGACTGTCCCTGTTACAGCCCTTGTACCACAAGGAGGAAAACAGAAGCAAACTTTATTCAGGCAAAGTATGCAAAAAAAAAACAACCCCAAGTCTTCCTCTTCTGTCTGCTGCCCTGAAGCTGACTAGTGAAGCACCAAGTTACTGGGGTTAGAAGGACTGTGGATGGAATGGACCAAGTCAGAGTCACTCAGCTCCTTCAGGTCCTACAGCTTTGGCCCTAGCAGGACTGAAAGTCTTTTTCCCTGTGTCCTCCATGTCTTGTGCTCCAGCTGGATGGTGTAGTCTGTTGCTAGATATTGCTCCTGCACAAAGACACAAATGTTATGAGTCAAGTTGTATGGCCAGCTCTGTGAAACAAAGTGAGTCCATGTCTTTCCAGTTCACTGTGTGATTAGGGAGCTTGAATGTGTGCTTAATGGAGCAAAACAGCTTGTGGAGAGAGAGGTTCTCTCTGGCTTTTCTGATTTGGTGATTTCTCTGCAGCAGGGCCTGATTGTATGTCTGGTGATAAATCTTCATCTGGTTTTCATACATGGGGCCTGAGCACAACGCATGCACGCTACCTCCTTGCTAAAACAAGAACTGTTAGATACTGTCACTGGGAGTGGGGGCCCTTAAGCAGGCAGATGATGGCAGAGCAGGAGGCAGCTACGGTGCAGAAGGGATGTGGTGGCAGGAGGGCTTCCCTTCCATCCCGTGACCTGCTGTGTACCCTGCTCAACAGCAGGGGGGAGCCTGTGGGGTTTTTTGGTTGGTTTGTGGGGTGTTTTTAGAAATCCACCCCAGGTTCTTTATCATGTCTCTGGGAACCTCTGACTGCATCAGCTGATAGCATTATTTGTACCACAGCCACTGCCGTCTGCAAGAAAAAGGATTCATGTGTTACCATGAGTCAGCAGATAGAAGACTTTTTTTGTTGAGCACTTTCCTTCTCATGTGTTGTGGGATGGCAAGAAATGAACAGCTGAGCCTCTCAGTGTTATCTCCCAGGAGCATCAAATGAACCACTTCCAATTGTGCAATGCCTCAAATGGTGCAAGGGAACCTATTTCCAGGAAAAGGCAAGTCCCTCCGACAGGTGTGGGACACCAAGGAGCCAAGCACTGCGCTGTGTAATGTTACAGCAGCAACTCTGAAACCAGCGCAGAGCTGGGGAATGTGCAGAATGTGGAAATGCAGAAAGAGCTGGCCTTGTTCTTGCTGTAAGGGGAGACTCTGACGGTAACTGTAGAGCATGTTTTGGGGCTTTGGCTAACACCAGCTGAATATCTTAATAGTTTTCTCTTAGAGTTAGTCCTGGCTGGCTTGACAGACTGCCCATGCTGAGGCATCTAAAGAGGCACTGCTAGTGTTTAATGACTTTGGGATACAGGCACTGAAACCAAAACTTAAAACACACAGCAAGTGAGAAACTTGTTCAGAAGTAATAATCTGTTGGAGATGCACAGAAGCAGGCATGCTGGGAAAGCTGTAAGGATATGGGAAGGAGGACAATACACCAGGCACAGCAGGGTTCTGCTGCTAGCTAGTGTTTTCCTGTACCTAAATGTATGTGTTTCCTCTGGATGCAATGAGCCAGATGGTGCTCCTATTCAGCACCAAATGTCCTGCTGCCCGGTGTTCATTCCTAACTGTCCTGACACTGCAAGAATGCCTGAAGTCCTAAGTGCAATGAGATGAAAACACGAGCAAAACTTAAAACATTATAGTAGTTAGCTGAGCTGTACCCTGGGAGGCAGAGCTCCAATCATGCTCTGTCCCGACCAGAGGCTTGGGCTTTAAGACTGAACCAACAGGCTTTTTTCCCCACTGACTGCTACATACACTAGACTAACCCTTTCTCCTGAGTGCCTCTCACCACTGAAATAAAGCTTCTGCAATCAAACAGCAATGCCAAGGCATCCTGTATTGTAAAAAAAGGCAGGGAAAAAAGTCAAGTTATGGGAATCTCCTGGAAGAGCCCCTTTTTCAGAGGGCAGATAATTGTTTCTGTTACATAAACATACTTTATAGTTGCATACATCTTTGCAAAGACTGTGAAGTATCTGGTATTGTATTGGCTGAAATACTGAAGCAAAGATCAGCAGCTAAAGCAGCTTATATAGCATGTGGTGCCACACTGGGAACAGAGCTCAGCTCTTGTGGGTTTGGCCTCATACCTGCTTCTCTGCCTAAGCCCTTTACAGATGGGACAGGGTGAGCTCTGCAGGTCATTGCCAGACAAGTCTAACTGCTAATTGCTCCACCCAAGATTCAAAGCAAAAGGATTGTCCTTGAAGCTTCAAGCAAGTTTAGTTTCTGCAATAAAAGCACTGCAGTAACAGCACCATTGCCAATAAAAATGATGCTCAGAAACCTGCTTGGTCTCTCTAAACTAATTTTGGTGGTTGTTTTAAGCTGCAGTGACCCTTCCACAATCTGTTTTGAGAGGCCCATACTAGGTTTTTGCAAGCCTGTCCCACTGCCCTGGAGAATGCACAGTCATGATGCAGGATTTAGCAGAAGGGTTCAGTTCACTCCTGATAAAGCCAAAGGACAATGTCTACAAGTGTGAGCTCCTATAAGGAGAGTGAGACTGGGCTGTCTCTGAGCTTGTGAAGAGGTTCATGCCAATAGCTTCTGCAGCCACTAAGTTTAGTCCATTAGTGAGCTGTTTCCACTGACAGGAAAGTTGGCTGTTAAAGCCAGCCTGGCTCTGTGTTTCTCTGCTTGGCATCTGCTGTAGAGGTGGGGGGGGGAAGAAGGGAGGAAAAAAAGAGATCAACCTTTCAACAAATGCTACAAGGGGCAACAAGAAATTCAGTCTGGAAAGATTTGAGTCAACAAGCCCAGCCCAGTTATCAAATAGAGGGAGGAAATACAATCAGCTAAACTGCTTCCTTTTCAAGTAGTTGCTTGTTTTGTGACACAAGTGCTCTGAACAAATGTCTCTGCTGAGGCAATAGGCTTTTGTGCAGTTGCAATCCCTGTTCGTCCATATCCTTAGCAGTAAAGGGTCCCTGGAGACTGTTACTATACTGAGTCACTCTTTACAGTGCCCACTAGCTTTGCACATTTGAGCTTGGTGGATGAGAAACAGTGTCCTGCATCCTGTCTGGTCACAGCATGGACTCCATGCAGTCCCTGTATTCCTGGGAGCAGTTCCAGTGGCTGTGGGAATTATGTGATTCCCTGAGCCCAGTCCCAATTGTCCTGCTGAAGGATGCATGCTCTGGCATAAGCATGGCACTTACTCTTTTCCTTGATGAGTAAACAGATCCCACCTTCAGCATCCTGTTTGTATCCTTATCCGGGAAATTACTGGTTTATCAGGTTACAACCCAAGTGCGATGCAATTAAGAGCATAAATATCTGTATCTAGACATCCTGCTTCAGTGAACTTCCAAGTGCCTGAAGTTGGACACAGCAAGGCCGTGCTTTGTGCGAAACAGCACACCTCTCTGTTTCTCCATGTTGGTATTTGTATAGGGGTTTTTTTTCTTCCACTTTCACCCTTTAGGAAACTGCCTTTCAACAAATAGCATCTTGTCTTGCTCCATTACTGCTAAGGACTTATTTCTGCTGGAAGAAACACTCCAAAGCCCTTGCCTTGTTAAGAACTGTACTGTAACGTTGCTTAGGGATGTGACTGTCTTTTCAATTGCATCTTTTTATCAGCTGAAGCTCCTGTGTCCGTGAGCTTATATCAGCAAAAAGTGCTGCTGCCAGTAAATATCATCTGAGGTTCTGGTTTAAGGCCTCAGATTGGGCCCCACTCCCAATCCAAACACAATTCAACAGTGGAACTGTCTGCCTTGTGATTAACAGTCAGATAAAAGGGTGATGAGAAAGCATGAGACTCCAAGATTAGTCAGCTGTTGACTGGGAGGGTCAGAATTAAGTCACAATTTACACATACATTTTGCAATTAGTGTTGATGGGAAAGGAAGTGAAAACATAGACAGCAATTAAATGTGGTTTTGTTACATTCTTCTGTCAAATGTACCCAGATGTTGTGGGGGATTCAGCTTTTTTGTAGCTGATGTACAGCATTTAAACTGAAAAAAAAAAAAAAACCCAACCAGGAAGACAGAGGTAGTATTCTAAAATACGTCACACTTCATCAACTATGTGGATATGATCATATGGAAAAAGGTCCTAATAGTCACAACTGAGTTGGTTGTTAAAAGCAGGGAAAAATATGGCAGCTGACAATCTTAGGTGTCTCTGTTTTTGCCATCTCTGTATTTCTAAGGAAAAATTAAGGGACCTATTAATTTCAGGTAACAAAATAACCCTTTCATTCTCGGGAAAAAGCTCTGGAATAAGCACCAGTAAGACTGGCTGACTTTCAAGGTGGGGCTTGGTAAGTAGAAAAACAAGGTTATATTACATGGATAATCAGGAAGTCACAGTCAGCCTATGTCCCTTAAAGAGAAAAGTTTTGAGTTACTGAGAAAAAAAAAAAAACAACAAATGCAATGGAAGTCTGTTCTCCCACCTGCTGTTCTAGTTATGTACTGCTCTAGCAGTTGCTATCAATAGGTTTGTCATTCTGTGATGAATCAGGCCTCTGCTAAAACTTCTTTTGCCTGAAGTGAGTGGATCCCTTCTTTTAGCCCCATTGTGACAGTGAATGAGAAAAGGTCAAGGTCCAGAACCTAGACGTTAGGGAAGGTGTATTATTTACTGATTGATTCTGCTGTTTTGCAATTAGTTTGTGCTAGAGCTGGTACAAAGATCTGCTGACTGCCATCATATTTCTGCCAAAGCTTCTAATCAAAACACAGGGTAACAGATGGAATACCCAGAAGCCTATGCAGAATTACTGTGAAGGGAAGAATGAAATTCCAGAGGAACTGTGTTTCTTTCTGAAGGATGTCAAGTCCTAACACGGCAGGGCAGCATGAGGTGCTTAAGAAGGACTATCCTGCAAAAAAAAAGTTGTCTTGTTACTAATTAGTTTTGCCTGTGTCCAATTAACTGAAGACCAGGTGAGGAGAGACAGCCCAAGACCTGCAGTGACAAGCAACCATGTCATACACAGTTAATCAAGAAGAACTCAGATAATCTCCATAAGCCATAGAAAGAGTCCAGCACTCTGACAATCCTGGCACCATGTGTGCAAAAGACCAAATCCCACAACACTGGAATGCACCACAGGAAAAAACAAGCTACTTGCTTCAACCCTCTGCTCTCAGCTGGTGATAGATCCAGTCTCCCTGCTCACAGCACTGTCTACTATAGAGTTAAGCATATTCCTCCCAAGCAGGGGGAAAAGGGAGTAACAGTCGCAAGGCAGTTAAGCAACAGTGATACTTTCTCATTTTTGCACTGCAAGATGAGGATTCAGTGACACTTCTAGTAAGTCTGACCTGTTAGACATTTGTGTCTAAAAAAAGTTTGTGTGAACCTTTGCACTAAAGGAACAAATATTTAGGGGTGACAAAGTTTCTTTACATACACGGATGCCAATTAAGTGCATGTGTACTAGCTGCACCTGAAGTGGGGTTTGCATTGGAACATGACCAATCCTTTTCCCTAAACCTGCAAATGCTTCCCCCATGCATGGGTAGGGCTGAATACAGCTGCAGAGAGCTACACACATGAGGAATCGCAGAATCTGGGCTGTTGATCTTCAGGGCTGACAGATGTTCCCAAAGTCACTTCACCTATATTCTCAGAAGTAGATTTAAATCCATTTCATTCACAATTCAAAAATACCCCCCCAAAGAATGAAATTGTAGCAGCAGGTTGCAGCTTCTGCTGTCATTTGCCCTCCAACCTGGCTTTTCACACATATCAGCTGTCAGCACAAGTGTCATGACCTGGATTCAAAGATGCTTTTTAAACCTCTGATTACATGGCCTACTTTCTGGCTATGGAAATGAGGCCAGGTGGATTCTATATTTAAAAGCTTGGTAAAGTCCACAGCTAAAATAGCTGACAACATTACCAGAGCATTGGGGCTTAAAAGGTTTCATGGTGCCTCTGTGTCTGGGAGAAGTGCTATCTTTATCTCAGTGTTTTACATTTCATTTGTTTCATTTACTAATAGGATTTTAGGCATCTCAACAGTGTTGTGTCCTTCTGCCTCTCCCCTTATCATCCCGGGGCAGTTCCCCTCTCAATGTTTGTGTGTAATCGCTGACCTTTTTAACAGAAGACTGCTTTGCCACTAACACCACACCCTGCACCACCCAACATGCTACAAGCTGCAAGCAATTTTCAAGTACCCCTCAAATCACAGCCAAACTGGGGAGAGATGCTCAAGGAGAACAAGGACAGCGTGATTTTCAGGAGACTGTCCCTTGCAGTAGCTATATTTGAAGACTAAGTTCTCAGTTCTTCTAGTACCAATACAGCTCATTTCCCTTTCTGCTTTCCTGAATTGTTTCTCAACTCTGCTACTCTCTGTTTCAGGACATACTCCTGCTTCTAAGTGCCTGCCCACACTGAAGCTGAAGCATTAGCTGGGTTTTACCTTCTAACTACAAGTAATACTTCCTATTAAAGGATTTGCTGGGCTAGTCCAGCAATGAGACAGAGCATTTGATTTGCTACAGAGCCAACTGTGCCAGCAACCTCTGAAAAGTTCCTGAAGGAGTGAAGGTGGTAGGTACAAGGTATTGTCCCTCTCTTTAGGTATACAATTTTTACAAATGGATTTATCAAGCCTAGAATTAATAGAAATATTGAGGTGTTTTTTTAAAAGGTTTCTGGGGTGGAAAAATCAAATTTTTCCCTGTCCAGATTTATAACTTAGCCCTCACAGAATCACACCTTTCCCTGATTCTGACCTTGTGTTCAGCCTGGCTGAAATGCATAAAATTAAATTATATTTAAAGATTTGTGCTTTTATGCCCTAATAGTTTCAGGGGCAGCAGCTTGGTCTGGGTATATAGTGTGGGAAAAGAAAGTCCAACAAACCCAAACTCTACTTGACAAATTGTCTATGTGTTTTTCTGTTCCAAAGAAAAAAAGGTGCAATGCAGCTGCTAATACCAGAGAAAGAACCATTATGGGTATGGTTGACAGGTCACTGATTTTTCTATGAGGAGTCTTAGTAATTCAATTTTCTTACACCAGCCTGGGCTATGATACAGTGTTTATACTGAGGCTATAAAATACTGAACTTTACAGGCTTGGCTTTCCATGGATTGCCTGTGGAGGCTGTCCGCAAGTGCTAAAGAAAGTAGCTTACCTCCTTGCCAGCTTGGCTGCATCTGCTGCAGCACTTCCATTGACTAGAAGGGACACGTTAGATACCGCACCAGCCAGGAAACAGTCCACGATGCCTTGGTTTCTCCGAGGACAATAGCCAAAGTCATCTCCAGTTACTATTAGCTTCACCTGAAGCATCCTTAGAGGTCATCCCTAGCAAAAAAAGAAGGGAAAATCAGAACAATCAGCAGTCTGCAGATCTCAGGCAAACAGGAAAAGACAGGCTCAACGGGTGCAAGCCCAGTGGTGACTCAGCCCCTGACTAACTCCTCCTGCTCCACCTCAGCCTGCCGCTGTCTCGTAGTTGGCACAGTAGCCAGATTTGTGTGTGGCCACCTGGCTTGCACCACACCTGCTTGCTCCTGAAGTGAGAGCACCAGAGCCTGTTCTTCTTTGTGGGTGCAAAGGCCTACCTGCACTTTGGATTGTTGTAGATGAGGAGTGTGCAAAAGGTCAGGGACTTCGTGGGTTGATTTAATCGATTGAGGGTGCGTCAGGGGTTCAAATTCCTTTCCCTGCTGCACGCCGTCGCCCGCGGTGCCCGGTGAAATGGCATCGGTGCGAAGCACCTGAGGCAGCTCCGCAGCTGTGACGCCTCGTTGTCACCGACCCCCGGCCGCATCCGGCGCGGGCCGTGGCGCGGCAGACCCGTGTCCCCGGGGACAACCGGAAAGGAGCGGCCTCTGGCGGTGCACCTCAGGCCCTGCCCTCCCGCTGCGGCGGGGGCAGAGGGGACCCCGCCAGCCCCCGACGCGGGGCGGTGCGTACCTCCGCTCCTGCCCGCTCCCGTG
>VWZZ01006229.1:402669-424189 GCA_013399095.1 Psophia crepitans | reverse complement strand
CTGCCTGCAGGACCCGGGCGCCGCGGAGGCTGCTCGCGGCCAGGGTGCTTTGGAGCAGGTCGGAGCACCGGGGAAGGGCCTACGGTTAGCCCCCGTGGCGTTGCTGCGGGGACAGGCGCTTTGCTGTGCCGCCGCTTCTCGGTGTTCACAGCGCAAGGATGGGGCTTTCTGCTCCCGGCTCATGAGATTCGCACCTGTAGCTGCAGGTGGGATAAGCAGTTCAGTTTGTGCTCTTTGCTTCAGTACAAAATTAATCATCCCAACAATGCCATGAATATAAAATCGCTCAATCCATGACCTCCATAGTAGCCACTTGCTTGTTTTAACCCTGCCTTGCTTTGCTGGCAGCGTGAACCCAGTGTGAGTTTAGAGCTGCCGTTCAGTAAACCCTGGTCGGGAAGTCCCTACGACTCGATGCTGGGCTGCAGGAGGGCAGGGAGAACTCCAGAAAGGGCAACTGCTAACATGTTTCCTCACAAGGAATTTGGAATCCGTGAATCGAGGTGGGTTGCAGCCCTGTTGATCTTTAGGCTTTCCTCGATTGCAGTTCACATAGCAACCTGCTACAGGACTTTGGGAGGGGAATGCCTCTGCCTCCTACCTCATATTGCTCTGCAGCAGAAAAATATTTCCCTTAGCCTGAGGGCACTTTGAGGGGCAGCTAAGATTTGGATGATTGTTTCTAAGAGTATTTTGATACTTTGAAGGAGGAAAATAGAATGGGTGGTAGCAATGTTACTCATGGAAGACTCCTCTGGATCTAGAGTGGATGTCAGCTGTCCATTAGTTTCTAGAGCTTACTTTTCCCTGACTTGTAAAAGAACACTGACTACAGGAGATGATAGTGAGAGCTGGAGACAGCCTTCTGCCCCCTGAGCGACTCCCTTCTCATCAAAAAAATTATATGGAATTAAATTCCAAACAAATCATGCTAAAATGCTGTAGAGAACTTGCTAAATTTTCATTCCAGCAATTCCTGTGAGCATTGCCCTCATTTAATAGTTGTATGCCTCTGTTACAGAAAAGTTTTTGATGCTCTGAAAGGGTTTCCAGTGCCCTTGGCATTTCAGAGTGGATATTTGTGCAACTGCTACTTGCTTCCCTTTCTGGGAGATGAACCTCACAGCCTGCCCACATTCCCCCAAGGCTTCACTTACTGATGAGGGCTATTACTATAACAGATTAAGTCAGCGCAACTCTGAAGTAATGGCATGAATCAAAACCAAGTGCCTCCTGCCTTTGCCAATGCAAACTCTGGGGTTTTCTGCCTCTTTCTAGTACCGTCAATGCTGCTTGCCTCTGCATGGGTGAGAGGCACTACATAAGAATCTTAGACAAAGCTTGACTTCTCAGCCTTCTTAACCTTAGTGTGTGTTTAATGCTATTAACAGTAACATTCTTCTTAAATACTGGATGTAGTTCCTGGAGGCTTTTATTTTCTGATTTCATTCCTGTTTATCCAGCTCTCCTTTCCCTGACTGGAAGCAAAAATTCCCCAGCAAGCAAATCTTGTTGCTGTGCCACATCCTCCTCGGATCCCAGCACAATCTTTCCTCTGCAGCCTGCGTACCCCAGCTGGCTGCCAAAACAGCCCTTGCAGCCAACCCCCACATAGTCCAGAGGGAAATCTGTCACAAACTCAACCTGGAGATGAAAAGCAAGGCAGGCTTCCCCTGGCTGGTCTTTCCTACTCAATGAAGACATGAATAAGAATATTGGCCAACATTTCTAGTAGAGCTGCATAAGCTGGGACATGTACTAAGCACAGGCTGCATTTTCCACGTAACTGAAATGCAGCCCTACCTTATCTTAGTCCCAGAACCATCAGGAGCTCTCTCCACCCTCAAGTCCTTCCCTGGTATTAAGCTTGAATTTCTTTCCCTGAACTTTGAGTTATTCAGTAGCAGATTTAGAGGTTTCCTGTATTTCACAAAAGCGTTTCCTAACAATTAATGCTTCCAACAAACTGTCTGTTGACATGTTGACATAAAAAATGTATTTTCTTTTTCTTGTTCTCTTGGCTGCAGTGAGTTAGTTCATTTAAGATTACAATGGTAGCACAGTAGGACTTGGTTTGTCTTTTCCTTGAATGAAATTTTGTTGAAAGTATGAATTTTAAGATGTTTGCATGAGACAAAAGTAAAATCCATTTTTAAATGAAAGGTTGTTAACATTTTTTTCTCTTCCACCGCCTCAAAGATTTACAAAATTATGTAAGTTCAGTACTTTGTGTAGAAAAGCTTAAATTAAAGCCTTTTCATCCCTTTAATGAGGTTGGTTTCCAGAGGAAACAAGACTTTTGTGTTCATGCTGTCAGCGCCTGTCTCAGTCTCCTCTTATTAGCAGTGGGATGCCTTGGCCCATTCCAGCCTCCTCTGCAGCAGAAACTGAAGTCCTGCAACAAGCCAATGCAGCCTGTGGCTCTGAGACTACAGTCTCCAAAATGATCTATAGCCCAGGTACAAAATTGACTGGTCAGTCAGCCAGGGCAGGAGATGGAGGGCACTGCAGTGAGGCATAGAATAGAAAGAAAATGAGTGGGTTTTTGCAGAGGTTGACATAGGTGACACACAACAGTGCTGCAGGCATGTGCTCATTAGCTATAATTTTCAGCATCTGAGCTGAGTGAACCTGAACAGAAGTGAAGAAACGTAACTATGAGGAGAGCTGGACTGCAGATGCCTGGATTTCCTAAAATTCACAGACATGACCGACCAGCCTTGGGTGAGACAGAAAAATGGGATTCCTCAGTCCTGCAGGAAACTTCTGTGCTGTGCGGGACCACGGCAGAGGTGAGAGTGCGAACCGGTGCTCCAAAGGCAGCGGACCAAGTGAGGGTGCAGACCCGCGTCCATAAGGGTACGAGACCCACCGTGGGGCACAGCCCGCCGGCCGGTGCCGCTCACCCTGTCCCCATGCTGCGCCCGCCCGCACTACAACTCACGGCGTGGCGAAGGCGGCCGTTGTGCTTGCGCAGCGCCTGCTCCCGCACATGCAGCGGGCACGGTGCTCTCTGGGTAGGAGGCAGTCAGGCAGGTGGGCGCCATGTTGGGGGTGGCAGGGGTTTCTGTTCTGGTAGAGCTGGCAGTAGCGGCAGAGAGAAGCCCGGAGAACAGCAGTATAGAATCATATAATCTTTAAGGTTGGAAAAGACCTCTAAGACCATCAAGTCCAACCGTCAAGCCGGCAGCACCATGTCTGCTAAACCATGTCCCGAAATGTCACATCTACATGCTTTTTGAATGCTTCCAGGGACAGTGACTCCACCATCACTCTGGGCAGCCTGTTCCAATGCCTGACCACTCTTTCAGTGAATAAATTTTTCCTCATATCCAATCTAAACCTCCACTAGAGCAATTTGAGGCCGTTTCCTCCTGTCCTATCACTTGTTGCCTGGGAGAACAGTCCAACACCCAGCTCGCCACAACCTCCTTTCAGGTAGTTGTAGAGGGCAATGAGGTCTCCCCTCAGCCTTCTCCAGGCTAAACAACCCCAGTTCCCTCAGCCACTCCTTGTAAGACTTGAGTTCCAGACCCTTCANCTGGGCAGCCTGTTCCAATGCCTGACCACTCTTGCAGTGAAGAAATTTTTCCTAATATCCAACCCAAGCCTCCCCTGGAGCAATCTGAGGCTGTTTCCTCTTGTCCTATCACTTGTTGCTTGGGCAGCGTTCCAGGCACTCTTCCCTAAGCCTGTAGTGTTGTCTGGGGTTGTTGTGACCCAAGTACAGGACTCTATACTTGGTCTTGTTAAACCTCATAAAGTTTGACTCAGCCCATCGATCCAGCCTGTCCAGATCCCTCTGCAGAGCCTTCCTGCCCTCAAGCAGATCAACACTTTTTGCCTGTTCCCCCTCTCACCCAGCTGCTGGGCAGTCCTCTAACTGTGTGGGCTTCCCTGCCAACATGGGTGTGTATGACAGCAACTGAGAGGGTCTCCCTGGAGGGCCTGACCTCAGGGTGGGGTGAGCTGCTGTACGACAAAGCAGGGACATTTCTGCTCCTGGCCCTTCCTACAACATCCAGCTTACGAGGTGACTGGAGAGAGCAGTTTATGGGCTAATCTGGGTGCGTGCAATGGCAGAACATGCCAGATGGATTAGCTGCCCAAATTCCCCACAGGGAGAGGCTGAAGTGGGTGGGTTCTGCTCAAAGGTAGCTCTTCTCAACCCTGGGCACAAGCACTGTTACTGGAGATGAAAGTAGCAAAGAACATTGCACTGAACTGATTCAAAACTAATGTATAACATTGGATAAACACACCAAAATCCTATGGTTAGTCCCCTTACTTGTAATTTGAAATCTGCTCCAAAGAACAGCTTCCTCTATCTTGCATCAAAAAGGTCAAAATCCCCAAATTCTAGGGTAGATTGGCTTAGAGTCAGAAGATTTTCCTGCACACCACGAAAGGCCAGCTAAGTGGTATATCTGTCACCTCCCCTCTCCCTTTTTCTGAAATCATCTGAATTTACACCAGCATAAAATAACATGGAGTTGAAAGTTAATATTTGAATATGAAGTTACAGCATCTGTGTTTTGCTTGAACCAAAAATTAGTATCAGCAAAGTAGAATTAACCAAGAAACCCAGCAGCCAAAATACAACTCCTCTGCCAGAGATGACAGAACTACTGCTTGCAAAATTCTCTGAAAGTCCACCACAAGAGGTAGAACACTCAGTAAAGCAGGATACTGCTGAACTTTTAAGAGAAACAGCAACCTCTAAAAAATCTAATAGTACGAGTGATAGATAAAGCCTATTCTATCAGACATGGAAGAAGAGATGGCTGTAGAACCATGAGTGTTCCTTGTCATCTCAAAAGAGTTCCTTTACAAAAGAACTAGTGTTACCAATGAGAACATCAGGAACTCCTCAGCAATGTTACTACACATATGAATCAATCTGGCAGATCACTTACAGTGATTGTTGTCGTCTCCTGGCATCACTGAAAGCAGCTGGAACACCTCAGCTGATAGAATGGAAATGCATGATAATTCTTTCGGAGCTCTGAGGGGAGATCCCATCTTCTTGAAGGACTACCATCAGTCAGGAGAGTAGTTGAGAGATGCTGATGATATTACTGGATACAGATCATCAAGACTCTGCAGAACTTTCAAGGAAGTCCTCTCTTCCTGAAGACTATAAACAGAAGACAGCAATAAAATAACCATCAACTCTTCTCCCCCAGATGAAAAATTCTTGTTTAAATATGTATATGTTAATAATTTTTTTCAAATGTCTTCTGCTTGTTTACTTACTCTGCTTATTCTTACATTATGTTTATATTTACTGAATGCAAAAATCTGAATAGCTGATTTTGTGTCTCTAGTCCTTAAATAACTTGGGTTGAGTGAGAAGAAACTGTGTAATTCTAAATTTTTTGCAAGCTCTCTCTTTTTTGTCATTTTGATTTCTCCCTGGGTGGCAGCATTTTATTGTTATTACTACTGTTTACTATTTGTATTATGCTTAGGGGTCACAATTAGAATAGCTCTGTTGTAAGGCATGCCAATGGATACAAATGTTTGATCTGAAATGAGGTTTATAACCATCAGTTCATCAGTGTGGGGTGAAAGAGACAGAACCACAAGATGTTTACAGGTCTGATTCTCTACTGTTACTCCCTTGATTCCAGTAGTTCACCTGTATTGATTTCAGAGAAAGCACCAGATGCAGCGAAAAGTCAATGTAAGAGCTCATGCAGACTTATTTTTGTATGAGGTACAAATATCTTCAGAACTGTGCCCTATCTATTTTGCGTAAGGTTCATGACAGCCTGAGAAAGAATCTCGGTGATGTTACCGCAATGTTCTCCATAAATCAAGGGTCTATACTCAAAAATGCAGCAATGCTTTTTGGGGGGTAGATGAAGTCCAGGAGTCGGCTGCTATGCTACCTTAGTTGTCAGTCACTGCTTTTGTCATGCAAAGCAAACAGAAAGCTTAAAGCATGTTTAACAATGGCCAATATAAAAAGAAAGAAAATTCCTTTCGATAATATGTTGCTTTGGGCCAATGTACGCCCTCTGAAATTTCCTGTGCCACAGGTTTCTCATTCCTGTATGCTAAAAGCATTTGGCACAGCCAAATCCACTTAAACCTGTTTTTTAGGGAGTGCTAGGTTATTCCTACAGGTGCACCTGAGTGGAAATAGTAGGCATTTTAAAATCCATGAAAATCAAGTGTGCACAAGGACTGCAGGATTAAGTGAATGAAGGCAGAAGGCATTCTAGTCAAGTTTTACATTTGCCTCTTTTACAGCACTGTTGAATTATTTTGTTCATGTGCATAAACAAGAATCATCATGAGATTCCTATCAAAAAAGCTGATGTTCCCATTACCCATGTGTGCTGTCACATAATTTCTGAGGCAATTTTACCTGTTGCTTACAGCAGTCTAGGAGAACAATAGTGGGCCCTGTAGCAATGAGGTGGCTGTTAATTGCCACGGGTGTTTGGCATTGATGGGGTTCTTGTTGGCAACCGTTCTAACCCAATTATCTTTCTAAAGTAGGACTGAAAAGCATTGTAGGGAGCACCATGTAAATGGTGCTGAATGCACTGAGAGCGAGCGACCTCCCAGAAAGATAGACAGGTGCCAGCTAAAGCCCCATATGATTGATTTTCCACGGCTAAAATGGCAACTACAGACATCTGGTTTTGCCCCATTTCTAACAGCAGCAGCAACTGTGAGATGCTGTCTTCGTTAGAACAGCATGGCTTCTTAGAATGACATAGAAATATGGCATTTGACTATCACTGGGTCCTCTTTTGGTTTTCTGTGAGTAAACATTTATACTTCCAGCACTAGGAAATGAGGTTTTAGTTCACAGGGGAAAAGCCTTGCAGATCCAGGATGGGTAGAAGAGAGAGCTGAGCATCTTATGATGTTTCTGCTAGCCAGCAACACCAACGTGCTTTCTAAATCACCAATAGCAAGTGCAGTGCTGCAGTTCTTTGCCCTTGCACACGCAGAATACCATTGTTACAAAGACTCAAAAGTCCCGAGGCAGATGCCCTTCTACCTGTTTCCTTGCTGCTAAAAGGTCAAAACCTTTTTGCTCTGTTAAATTACTTTGTATTCCTGTGAGTGTTACACAAGACTCACACCAGACTGTGATGTGATATATGGGTCAATCCAATGAGCAGTTTCAGAGACAAAAGCTAATGGCCTGCGTAGGAGTTCCTGTGTCCTTTGTCTGTGGTTGCTTCCTATGCATAAAGGACACTTTTTTGGGGGGTGGAGAGGAATTCTTCAGTCTGCAAAACTATGCAGTGAAGGACAGTATGTATGTTAGTTTATGCAATCGACTTTTATATAGAATAGATCTTAATAATCTTTTTGTTAGAACTTCACAAAAGAGATGGAATCACAGAAAGTGAACTTCGAGATACAAACGCAAAAATGTGATCACTGCCACTTAATGATACAGCAACCGTTGTTAGTTTTTTGTATAGTATTTATCTCCAATCATCAGAGGCTCTAATATAATCCAGAAATTACTGGACTGGTGACTACACACTTATAGAACTGCAAGGAGGAGCAGACCTAAATGTGCCACCTGCCAGCTCTGAGCTGGAAGTGGCCTGAATGCAACAACACAGGCTGACTAACCTATTTGTGCCAATTCCAGCTCCCCAAGGCTGTGTCTAGGCCATTACCCACAGCTGGACTAGTAACCTTAGAGCTGACTTATGTCTGACAGTGCTCTCACTGCGAAGACCTTTGTTCTTCCCTGGCTCTGATGATAATGGCCTGACCAGTCCTACTTGCAGCACATTTTCTCCCAAGGCCCTTAACAGAGTCACCCAGCTACTATTTTTTGTATGGTCCAGACGACATATTAGACAAGAGGGCTGTTGTAACAAACCTGGCCTCTTCGCCTCCGACATAAACCAGTTCTCAGCACGAGCAAACTCCCAGTGAGAGAAGCACAAGGATTCCTGTCAGCGCTGCCCCGGGGGTGCTCAGGGCTATCGGCTGCTGGAGCCGGGGGTGACAATCCTCCGGGCTCGGGTGCAAAGGCACCCGGAGGTGGGGACACTGCGGGCGCCGATGGGCCTAGCCCGGCCGACCCAGGCCAGGAACCCGCCTGAGGCGTCGCTGAGGTAAAACCGCCGCGGTCCTCCTTCGCGTCCTTCCCTGGGAGGTGCCACGCCGCTTGCTCTGATTGGTCACCTTCCTCTCTTGGCCCAATGGGCTCCTCTAGCTGTAGGGCTCCCGGTGGTGAGGTTGCTAAGCCGTGGACCAATCCGAGAGTGAGGCCGAGCGGACAGCTAGCGGGGATTGGTCGGGCCGAGGTGCTGGCGTGGGACGATTGGCTGGGCCCGCGGAGGGGGTGCGGAAGCGCCCTCCGCTGAGGGCAGCGGTGCCGGGAGGGCTGCGGCGAGATGCGGGGCGGCTGCCGCCTCTTCCCGCTCCTGCTCCTGGCCCTGCTGCGTGGGCTGTGTCACGGCAGAGAACCGGCGCCGGGCGCTGTTACCTGCGGCTCGGTGCTGAAGCTGCTCAACACTCGCCACAGCGTGCGTCTCCACTCACACGAGGTCAAGTACGGCTCCGGTGAGCAGGGGATGCCGCACTGAGGGGCCGGGGGCTGAGAAATGGCGGACAGGGAGCCGTCAGGGGGCTGGAAAATGGCGGGACCTGGGAAGCTTTGAGAGGCAGTGAGAGGGGCAGGAAAATGGCGGGGGGACAGACTGTGAGGGGGACAAGGAAGCGGCAGAGNGTTCGTGTCCCTGGTGCAGGGGGACAGGCCAGGGGTGGGTGATGGGGTGCGCTGGAAGCCGGGCAGAGAGAGGAGGATGCCGAGGCCTGGGGTACAGGAAGACGTTGCAGCGACGCTCCACAGGTCCTGGGGTGGGGATGTGACAGGGGTGCTTTGCCCATATCCCTGAGGGACGCCCTGTTCTGTATCTAGGGGCTCAGCAGTACCTTCCCAGCATCTGTTCTGACAACGAGGGTGCCGGTTTGTTTGGGGACACAGAGAACTTGGTACTATTTTTGAGAAAGGCAGGATGGTGTGAATAGTATTGATCATGGATCAGATTTTCTTCTCATGTGTTCACCATGAACTTTGACAGTTTGTATATGCTAAGACATGTTGTGTTTAACCTCTTCAGTCTGAAAGATTTTTTGGTACCTGCATTCCTACTGCAGTCAGTAAACAGACTGTGAGAATTAAACATCTCCTAAACATGATGTCATGAGAACATTAAAGCAAATTTCTTTACTTCTTTCAGGACTTTTTGAACTGGGGAAGTGGGTTAAGTCTCCTGCCATTTAATCTCTTCAAACAGGAAGTGGGCAACAGTCAGTGACAGGAGTTGAAGCTTCAGATGATGCTAACAGTTACTGGCGGATTCGTGGGAAGAGTGATGGCAGTTGCCAGCGCGGGACACCAGTGAAATGTGGGCAAGCTATACGACTTACCCATGTTAACACAGGAAAAAATTTACACACTCATCACTTCCCATCACCACTCTCCAATAACCAGGTGAGTTGTTTTAAATCTTAAGCTTTTGTATAAATAGCGCATGCTGTTGACAATAGTTTCTCAAGTTTCTCATGCTTTTGAAGAGTCAGGCTTGGGTACCAGCTGCCAGAAACAGTATGTCTGTGCGTATCCAGAGCTCAAGTGTATGCTTTTCTGCATCTTGGAATGGTATATTTAAGTTCTTGACAGAGGTAAAATTTAATATGTACCAGTGTCGGTATTTCACAGTAGTTTTAACAAATTCGCCTTTTTCTTTTTATTCCGCACCGTTCTACTGGGAAGACTTCTGAAACATTTAGCACTTTCAAGGTGTAGGAAACTGGGCACCTCCCTCAATATTGTGAAGATTGCTCTAGAGCAAGGCAACTTATCATGTGCCGTAACAGTAGGCTTTCCTATATCCAAGTTCCTCAGTGATGCAATCTGTTAGTCTCAGTTATCTTCTTGCTCTCCCTTTTTAGTTCACTATTCTTATTTAGCTGTCCTTCTTCCACAGAAAAAATTAATCTGCTTTCACAGTTGCATTTATTTATCATTTTCTAAATCTCCAGAAGAGTGTAATTTCTAACTCTAATTAGGTCCCAGTATTGTCCTTGAATAAATGCTTCTTCAAGATGGAAAATCTCTCTTAAAATAAATAATGCAAACTTGTTGAAAGTTTGTCGTTAGTAGTGATTTTAGTCTTGCTTCAGGGTATGTAGATAGATCATAACATTCAAAGTTGGAAGTCCTGACTCTTTGTGAAAAAGGTTTGTGTTTTACTGTTAGTAAAGTGGCTGAAAGAATAAGGTCCGGTTTTGTGTAGGGTATCTAGATGATCTGGTTATTGAAACAAAGGAAGTGATGACAAAATAGCATTTCAGAAGGATTATATAAAGAATATATTGACTCTAAAACCTTCCCTCAGTTTTCGTCGGTTTAGACAATTGTCATTAATGTAAAAATGTTCAGCAACTGTCGCTGTGTTTCCTCATTTTTGCTATTTGTTTGCACAGTATCTAAGTGAAAGGAAAGTTTGCTTGATTTCCCAGAGATTGTTAGGACTGTGACTTATGACATTGAAATATGATGTAGTTATGAACACAAATTTATTTCATATTCTTAGCAGAAGTTGGATTTTCAATTAATATGTTGTCTTTCACACTTTTTGGACTACATAACTTTAATTAATATGATCCTAAAATTTTATCTTGCTAGATACAAACTTGCAGTTCTATTTTCAAGTTGTTCATCACTTCTGGTTATCAGATTTTTGAGAAATAAAGGCTGTCTGGGGTCCTAAACAGCTGGTACTTAGCGTATCTGATTTCTACAAACACTTGTATTTTTTTTTGGTGCATAATGAAATCTAATCTCTGATTTTTATTTTTTTTTTTTAGCAGGAATTAATTTGCTTTAAGAGTTGTCTTTATGCTTTTAAAGAGCTATTCAGCTGTCTGAAGAAAGAGTGTAAACCAGAATAGTTGTTGACCCAATTGTGGGCTTGGTATAATTAAGTAAAAAAGGCATATGATTACTTAATAAGCTAAATTGTTGAGATGTGATAAAAACACATGCTGAAAAAAACTGTTGCAGTGGTGACTATGAAGATGGTGGTACTACAAAACTAAATGTCTGCAGTTACAAACTTTTGAGTGGGGAAAATTTGCATCAGCATTGGTGGTGCTTCATTTGAATTTTTTCTCAAAAGGATTGTTCTGATCTCTGTGCTTAAGTACACTTTCGTTTGTAATGTATGCTGGGGTTTGTTGATACTTTTTGCTCTGATTACATGTTGGAGTTTGTTGGCACTTTGTGTTCAGATTGTAGTGGTAAAAAGTTCTGGCTTCTGGATTTGATAACTGTTGACAAAGCAACGCTTTTTCTTTCCTCCCTATTCTTGCTTTTAACCTGTGCTGACTTTGTAGTTGATATTTCTGTGTGTGTATTGGTGGTGTTTGCTGACATTTTCACTTCAGGAAGTTTGTGTTTCTAACAGGAAGTAAGTGCCTTTGGTGATGATGGTGAAGGAGATGACCTCGATATATGGATTGTGCAATGCAGTGGGACTTACTGGGAGCGGGAGGATGCAGTGCGCTTCAAGCACGTAGGAACTGAGGTGTTCCTTTCAATAACAGGGGAACAGTATGGTCATCCCATTAGAGGCCAACGGGAAGTTCATGGCATGCCTTCTGCTAATCATCACAACTATTGGAAAGCAATGGAAGGAGTCTTCATCAAACCCAGTATGGACCCTGCAAAACATGATGAGCTCTGAATTGACAGAGGATCCAAAATGCTTCAGCTTACTCCAGTGTTCGGAGATGCTAATCCTTGGTCTCTTATAAGTCCTGCCTTGCCTAAGTGACTGAATTTCTGTATTACTGAAGGGCATTAGTTCATTCTAGGAATGCAGCACTTCTGTGGGGAATGGTGTCCGCCAGGTTCAGCCATTGAAATTTATTTGGCGAAATCCTTTCTGAATTTTTGAGTTTAATGAAACTATTTCTTACATCTGTTACTTTTTGTTGTCATTTGTTTTGCTTGTTCTTTTTCTCCAATTCAAGGGAAATGGAAAAACTCAAGTAATACATTTCTGTAGTCCCAAGAATAATAAAACCTTGTATTTTGTAATCTTTTTCCAATTATAATTAAATATTTAGAAACTGATTTCTACTTAGTGAGAAAATGTTATTAATGAGGAGATGGAGTAAGTCTAGAAAGGGAAAAATGTTTCTTGAGTATGGTGTCTTTTGAATGGCTTGAAGTCAGCTATTCAGCCTTCCAGAAAAATTAGTTTCGTTGTGTATTCTATTGGAAGAGTTGAAAATATTGTGTATGTTGGAGTAAGAAGACAAAAGTTTTAGTTTATTCACTTTCTCCAAGAAGTTCAGAT
Source organism: Psophia crepitans (assembly GCA_013399095.1). Taxonomy (NCBI): domain Eukaryota; kingdom Metazoa; phylum Chordata; class Aves; order Gruiformes; family Psophiidae; genus Psophia; species Psophia crepitans. Next base: position 411,824 of record VWZZ01006229.1, on the reverse strand, counting down.
TTTCTGGTAATGGTGAATTGCTAATTTTCAAATGGTAAGACTGCTCTGCTCTATGACTGGTGCAGAAAGCTACTGTTTGTTTAATTAATAGTAGAATTTTATACAATTCCTTGTGGTGCAAAGGAACAGTTGAATTTGACTTATGTTGTACTTGCATGTCACTCTCCAAGATCAGTATCAGAATCCAGGTGAATAAATAGTGGGGCATGTACCCATGAGGGGTGGTTTTTTTGTGTGTGTCTGAATCCAGAAGAAGAGAAAAAAAAACCTTAGACAATGTCTGAGTTCTGGATTTTTGAGAGAATGGTACGCTCTGGAGTACTAGCAAGGAATCTTCACTGAGCAATTTCTGAATTTCTGTGTTCCTTTCCCTCTGTGAAAAGAGAAAAAAAATCTAATTCTTAAATGTGTTCTTACACGTTGTTACTGGAAATACTGATTAATAATTCAGAGTACCATACATTCTCTATTTGCTTTAAGCAGAAAAACTCACAAAATGAGTGTGAGGGGCCACATGGGATCCACCTGAGGGTGCTGAGGGAGCTGGCGGATGTGATTGCCGAGCCGCTCTCCATCATCTATCAGCAGTCATGGTCAATGGGAGAAGTCCCAGATGACTGGAGGCTTGCTAATGTGATGCCCATCTAAGAAGGGCCGTAAGGAGGATCCAGGGAACTGCAGGCCTGTTAGCCTGACCTCAGTGCCAGGAAAGGTTATGGAGCAGGTCATCTTGAGGGCAATCATATGCTGTGTCCGTGACAACCGGGGCATCTGGCCCAGCCAGCATGGGTTTGTGAAAGGCAAGTCCTGCCTGACCAACCTCATCTCTTTCTATCACCAGGTGACTTGCCTGGTGAATGAGGGAAAGGCTGTTGATGTAGTCTACCTAGTCTTCAGCAAAGCCTTTGACACGGTTGCCCACAGCATTCTGGAGAAGGTGGCGACCCATGGCTTGGACTGGTACACTCTTAGCTGGGTTGAAAACTGGCTGGATGGCCGGGCCCAGAGAGTGGTGGTGAATGGAGTCAAATCCAACTGGTGATCAGTCTTGAGTGGTGTTCCCCAGGGGTCTGTATTGGGGCCCATCCTCTTCAACACCTTTGTTGATGATTTGGATGGGGGAATTGAGTGCACCCTCAGTAAGTTTGCAGAGAACACCAAGCTGGGGGGAAGTGTCGATCTGCCAGGAGGTAGGATGGCTCTGCAGAGGGACCTGGATGGGTTGGATCGCTGGGCAGAGGCCAATGGTATGAGGTTCAATGTGGCAAAGTGCCAGGTCCTGCACTTTGGTCACAACAACCCCAGGCAGTGCTACAGGCTGGGAGCAGAGTGGCTGGAAAGCTGCCTGGAGGAAAAGGACCTGGGGGTGTTGATTGATGCTCACCTGAACATGAGTCAGCAGTGTGCCCAGGTGGCCAAGAAGGCCAACGGCATCCTGGCCTGTATCAGCAATAGTGTAGCCAGCAGGACCAGGGAGGTGATCATCCCTCTGTGCTCAGCCCTGGTGAGGCCGCACCTCAAGTACTGTGTCCAGCTTTGGGCCCCTCATTACAAGACAGACATCGAGGCCCTGGAGCGTGTCCAGAGAAGGGCAACGACACTGGTGAAGGCTCTGGAGCACAAGTCTTACGAGGAGCAGCTGAGGGAACTCAGGTTGTTTACCCTGAAGAAGAGGAGGCTCGGGGGAGACCTTATTGCCCTCTACAACTACCTGAAAGGAGGTTGTGACGAGCTGGGGGTCGACTTCTTCTTGCAGATAACTAGTGACAGGACAAGGGGGAACGGCTGCAAGTTGTGCCGGAGAGGTTTAGGTTGGAGATGAGGAGAAATATCTTCTTGGAAAGGGTGGTTGGGCGTTGGAATGGCTTGCCCAGGGAGGTGGGGGAGTCACCGTCTGTGGGTGTGTTTAAAGAAAGGTTGGATGTGGTACTTAGGGACGTGGTTTAGTGGGTAGTAGGTGGTAGGGGGACAGTTGGACTAGATGATCCTTGAGGTGTCTTCCAACCTTAATGATTCTATGACAAGTCAGAAAATTCAGGTGTTCTTGTCTCCATGTGTAAATAATTTACTGATTATGGTCTTAATTAGTCGATCAGTTAAAGAAGCAGGAAACTGATTTACTGCTTTTGCGGCTGTAGTCACGTGCTACAGCACTAGAGAGAGTGTTGTGTTGAGAAAGTGTACGAGCAATTGCAGTTAAGCTTTATAAGTACACCTACTGATATGTGCTTTGTAGTCTGCCCTCCCTTGGCTGCTGTGCTGTACAGGCTAGCTCAGGCTCTATTTAAGAGTTTGCTACTAGTGAAGATCCTTCATACCCTATGGAATGAGGAACCTCTGTAACAGTTGCTTTGTGTACCTGGTTATTGTTCTTCAAAGAAAAAGGTAAGACTTTTTCTGTGAATCTTAGTTGTGTGTGGGTATTTAAGGATTGTGAGCATTTTGGAGAGTAAGTAGACTAGCTTTTGCTGGTTTGTATTAAACTTTGTGATGAACATTTCAGGTTCACTAATATTCCTGACTAATTAGAATTGAAGTTGTAGCTATAAAGGATGACTGTTTAAAAACAAACCTTCTGCATAAACAAGCTGACTTTCCCTTCCCTTTCCTTTATTAAAAAGAATGGCTTTTCTTTTGAAGTTGGTATATGAGTAAATGCAGAAAGAGTGGTAGTAGGATGAAGAAATAAATTTGGGAATGAGTTCTCTATCACAAAGAGCCTAACTTCATGCCTAAACCATATGATCTTAGTGTTTGTGCACCTGTGGAATACAGGGTTGGCTGAGCAGGGATAGAGCTGTGTGCCACATCTCAGTCTGTGTGCCAGTTACTGTTCCTACCCAATGTTTTTTTCTGCCTGGTTGTTTCTGTCCCTAGCAAAGGTATTTATCAGTCTTATTTATTATGCTTGAGTGGGATCTCACTGGACTTCTTTCTGTTCTGGATTTCAGCAGAATTGGTTTGGTGAGGCTGAGAAAGAACTGACTTTTGCTTCATATTGCTTACTTTCTAAGATGATCTCAGTTTTTAAAACATTTATACCTTTTGTTCCTAAAGAACCAAGCTTCTCCACACACATGTATCCATAAATGTCTGATTTAAAGACACATTCAGCAATATTCCAGTGAACTGAGTTTCCTTCATTTTTGATTCTGACCAAAGTGTAAAAGTCATATGGCCTTAATATTTGTTGTGCGTGTGTGACAATAGTTGTTTGGTTTTGGTGTGGGGTTTTTTTCAGTTCTTATCACTATAAAAGTTGTGCTGAAGAACTCTTAAATAAGGCCAGTTGAAGTACGTCTTCTTGTGGAAAGATCTAATATAGTATTAAACTATCTATTGGTACTCATAGCATGCTAAATGCAGACTACAGAAGTCATAAGTTAATGTAGGAAGTGCAAAAGCTTACAGCTGTGAAAAATGATGGCTTGTGCAAGTGCTAATATGCTTTCTATGTAACTTCTACATTTACAAGTCTTGCATTAGTATCTGTTTAATGTTATATTTTATGCTTTAAACTGAAGTACTGAGATTTCAGAATCAGGTGATTTTTATTTACTTTGGCTGCTTACAATTCAACTTTTCAGTCCTTCCCCCACAGCTGAGGACTATAGACTTGAAGAATCCCCATTTTTATATTGTTGGGTTTTGTTGTTTGTTTTCCATATGGTGCTTATAATCTGCCTAAAGATATTGGGACTCTTGCGTACAATGTGTGAAATACTGAGAGATGTACATGTGAGAGTTGGGAACACTGTTTTGCTGCTTTCTCTTTATTTTAAGATCATAAACTAAATTTTATAATACTTCTTGTCAAAAATCTCTATATGCTTCAAGGTTAAGTGAAAACTATTTATTTTGGCTTCTGATGCTAGCAAAAACAATTATTTCAAATAACTGATAGGTACTTTCCAATTTCTTGCTCACTACTGTTACAAGAACTCTTTGAAAGGTGCACCACTCTTCCTTTAATAAACTAGAAAGGATTTTGGGAAAAGAGTTAGGGGGGATCCTTACTTACAGTTATTCTCAGTAGGAATAATTGCTAATCTACCTACTTTGAACTCTCTACTTTGATAAATCTGACAATGCATTTTACACATATGTATCTAGTTCAGTGTAAAATGGCAAAGAATTCCTTAGACATATTAATTTGAGGCAAGTGTGTGAGTCTAAAAACATTTTTACTCTTTATTCCCTGAAGCTTTGTAAAGCTGTCTAACTGCTCAGCATGTGAACACTTGCCCCACATTTCGACTTCTCAGTTAGTATGAATGAGAGATGGTTTTACTTCAGGAGTGCTAGAAGGGATGTACCGCTCATTGATACTTCATTCTGAATGTCAAGGCTAAAGATAAACCAATGTTTTAATTTCATTTTTTGTTTGGGAATATTAATTGGGTATATCTGTTCTTAAGTTAAATTAACATATATTTTTTAAAAAACCAACACTGACAATCAAAACAACCCCGTAACAGTGATGCTTACCCAGCAGTATTTTAAGCCTGTTAGTTTTGCTAAATCTTCTCTCTCACACTGAAGCCCTAGCTGTCAGTGTAGATGAACCATGTTTCACAGCTGTACTAGACAGAGGCTGAACTTTAGAAATATCTCCTTCCAGCAACAGCATCTTGTCTGACCGCCTGGTTGGCATGCTTGCTGCCTGCTTAGTTAGGTTCCTGCTGGCAGCTGGTCTGTTGGCTAAGAGCCTGAGAGGCTTGTGTCTGCAGGGTGCTGTGACTCTGCCTGCCGCTCTTCCCTAGTTCTGAGTTCTCATCTGTGCCCTTCTGGTCTTGCAGTTCTCACTTCAAACACATTGTCCTGTAATCCAGCTCTGGGCCACCATTCAAATATCTTTGGTAATTAATTGCTTCATAACATTGCTGTTTCATCAGCTGCCTTTCAGGAACCCGTGTGTTTGGGCTTCCAAGACAGCACCCGTGGTTGTGTCATTAAGCTTTTTAAGGAAACAGTTTAAAAAAAGTTACCCTTAAACAGGAATACTCAGAGCTAAAGAGACTTCCTATAGTCTCCTTGATTCTATCCTGTGGGATAGGAAGCACAGGGGATGGTTTGCTTCCTCCTCAAGAAAGAATAAAATATTCAACCTTACCAACCTGGAATTGCATTGGAAACACCAGGCAATTACAACTTACCTTAGGGTATTTATTGTGTATGCAAGTCACAAGCAGTAATAAACTTTAAGGTGCTAAGGTTATTTTAAATACTTAAAGTAATAAATATTTTATACTTTCTCCCCTCCTCCCACTGTCATTCTAAGCATCTCAGTGCTCCCATATTTATAAATACTTTAGCAGGACCTTGAGTAGTTATACCTAGTATTTACTCTATGCAAAAGATGGAACACCAGTGTTAGTTCCTTCTAATCTGTATCCTTAATCAAAGTTGCAATTGTCTCTGAGGTGTGTGGGAATTGACTGAGAGATGGTCAACCAGTTCCACTGAGGACAGAACTTGAATTACTTTGGGTGTGTATAAGACATGGAGGGAATATAGTGAGCACCTTGAAAATAGACTTCAGCAGTCACACAGTTCAATGCTTCTTTCTCTTTAAATTGCAGCAAATTAAACTGATTATAAAAACATTTTACTATATTTGGTAGTGTACTAATTCTAAATTAGCATAAAGTTCACCGTGGAATCTTCCTGTGACAGCTCTGATACTGGTTCAAGCTGCTGTTTTGTGAGGGATTCAGCTGTCTTCAATCCTTTGGGAAAATGGTGTCCTGCTTCATTAGGATTAGAAATGTTAGAAGCTGTATGACATCTCAAGGGTACCAAACCCTCATGAAACACATTACAAATTAATCAGAATGTATGCAAGCTATAAAGCTGGCTCATTAGTTTCTATATGTGTTTTTAACTATAAAAAAATAATGTGCAGGTGCTGGCTTTGGCTGGAAGACTGCTGAGCTTGGACTCGGATCTAAGGCTCTTTGCTCGATCTCTGTGATGGCCGTGCATTTATTTGCTTAAGCTTAGTTTTCTGAGAGTAGTGATTAGTAGTAGTGGTGTGTGCTGTGCTGAAAATAGAAGTATCTGGGGTGAATCTAGTGTAACTCAAAGCACAGCTAAACATAAAACACAGTATGCACCCAATGCTGCTTTGCTGATGCCTGAAGGGTCGGGCTGATTGCAAACGGCTTCCCACTGCTCCCTGGGTCTGCAGGTGCCCCCCAGAGAGCCCTTGTCACTAGGGTTGGTTTCTACTCAAATCCCGATGACTACTCCTTCCTGCCTAGGAAACAGCCCGCTAGATGATCAGTCTTATACTTGAGTGGCGTAGATGCGAGCAGGGCCGCTCTGAGGAAAAAGGGACGGGTGCTTCTTCCTCCCTATCTCCGCCTTGGAGCCCGGAGCGGCGGCGGCGCGGCCGCTAGTCAGCGCTGCTCCTCCGCCTCCCGCGCCCGCTGCCCGAGCGCTGCCGGCTGCTGCTGCCGGCCGGCTCCCTGGGAATCGGGCGCCTTTGGTAGCCCAGCAGTGTTTCAGCAGCGGAGCTTTGATCGCCTGCAAATTTATACTCTTCGGGGGGGAAACAAATAACATCCGCTTCCCCTGCGTTACGCTGCTAAGGCGATCAACTGCTGTAGGACCTCCTGTGCGGCTGTGTTCCTGCCAAGTCATGTACTACTCTGTTATTTGAAAGGGAAGTTTAAAACATTAGCGTAGGCGATAAAGCGATGCTTTAGGCGGTTTTGTTTACTGTCTTTCTATAGGATCGATAAAGGGCGGCCAAGGCTGAAGTCTCTTAGCTTGCAGTAGACATTTAAGGCAATTACCTGTATCATAAAATTAAATACCTGTTTCCGCTGAGTGGAGGGGGAGGAAAGGCACAAAAGGATCGTTAAACAGGGAGCTCTCCTCCCGTTGTCTACAACAATCCCGTTGCATTTTGCGAGATCTCGAAAGCAAAAGTTAAAACCAGACAATTTGTTTCTAACCTGCACGTCAGTGATAATACTTACACGAACGCGTTTTGTCCCTCGTGTAACTAAACCGGCTCTCCTCCGCTCTTGCTGGACCGCTTCCCCTGGAGCGGATTCTCTTTGGCGTTAGAACGAAAGCCGAGCTGCCAGCTCTTGCCGAGAGAGCATCAGTTTGCGAGCGGCTGGGAGGCTGCACCCGTCGTCTTCTCCCTGTCACCCTGCGGGGTTGCAGTTCCCGCTGGCTACGTGGGTCGCCCACGTCGCGCCCTGCCAGCCGGCTGCGGTGGGGACCGCAGGCTGGCGGGTCCAGCTCCCCTCCCTGCCGGCGCACTTATAGCCGAGGGCTTCGGTCATTTGCCAGATAGATGTAGTCCTTTTTTTTTTTTTTTTTTTTTTTGGCAAATCCGCACGGCAGTGTAACTTTGTTTTCTCAGCCTCGGCTCCCTGCCGATATTCCTCGTGTCTAGCGGAAAGATGATCTTGAACAGGAGTCTTCTGGCGATCCCGGGTACCAGTATTTGGGAGCCAGCCTCTGCTAACGGCGATCCTCGGGGAACAGCAGGAGGCTTCCTCCCAAACCCGCTTTCCCGTAGCCAAAACTGTCCTCACGCCGAACTCTGCACCCTTTCCTGTCCCCCGGCTGCTGCCTGCTCGGCCGGCCACGGTCGTCGTCTCTTTATTCAGCCTCGCCTGCTGCAGCGGGGCGTGGAGGGGAGCGGGGAGGTCCCACCTCATGTGCGCAGCCCTGAGCCACGTGTGCCGGCGCGGCTGTCAGCCTGCCACCGGCCCCGCCGGAGCCCCCGGCGATGGGCAGAGCCCGGCTCCCCGGGAAGGTCGGGCGCTGCGCGCCGCGGCACCCGTGGGAGAGCCCCCTCGCCGCCTGGGCGCGGCGATGGTTTGCCGCAAGGCTGAACCCCACGGACGGAGCTGCGCTGAGCACCGCCGGCAGAGAGCTGGCGTCCCTTCCCGGTTTCTCCGCTGCCTCTATCACATTTAGCCTGGCTAGGTGGCAAGTTTAAAGCCCAGTAGCTCAAGAGCCCGAAAGGCTAAACAGAAGCGTTGGACTAGGAAGTTACACGACAGCGGTGCCTCCTTGTGCCGAGAAAACACAGCAGCGGGTCAGTACCTGCCCGGGAGAGGGAGCCGAGGAGCACACGGGCACTCCCGGGAGCGCTTGTCCCGCATCTAGGATGTCCGGAGGGCTCCGTGCTTATGGAGACTCTTAATTGTGGTGCTGTAGGGCTTGTGAGAGGGTTTCCAGCCCTGTCGGGCTGCTGAAGCTGTGAGGGAACGTGCCTTAGTGCGCCTCCAGCACTTCCCATCCTACTACGAACTGGTCTAGCTCGGTGACTGGCTAAATAATAAAATAATTGTACAGGAACTTGTCTAATCACTGTTCTACTCCACTTGTATCCTCCTCACCCGTTCAAAACGGGAAAGCTTGTGATTCGTGCCAGCAACATTTTATACCGGGATTGTATCGTGTGTGCTCGTGACTTCATAGCCAAAAAAAAAAGGGCTATTGTAGCATTAAACCTGTGCGGCTAAAACAGACATCGGAAAGTGCAGAATGCGAGGCTCCTCCTGAAATTGCACCCAAGGGAGCACCATCTGTTGTCTCTTTTGCAAATATTATACTTTTGAATGCATTATCTCTGCCTTCTCTGGGTGCGGGTGTGGAGATGATTACTGTCGAGCTGGAGGCAATTTTTTATGAAGCTGCACAGCAAACCACGTTTATGTTGTGCAGCATTTCCTCAGCAATACAAACGCACAGTGGTGAGGGTGACTCTCAGTCGAGCTTGGAGACTTCAGTCTCCGGGGCAAAATAGCTTAAAATGTTAAAATTTTAACATTTGTCTGTCTCTACCTGGCCATTGTTTTCCCTCATGAGATGGGAGGCTGTTTACTGTGAGTGATTAACTGAAACCCTGCTAAAAAGTCCCAGCAGTGACTCGACAGCAGCCTCAGAGCCCCTGCCCCCCCTGTCATCTCGACTCTGGGGATAAAATTGCTTTGTGACGTCCCTTAGGAAAGCTGCCTTTCCTGGGGCTGAAGCCGGGCACTGGAGGGCATGAGGGATGCTGCTCGGCAAGGGGTTGTGACTGCACCGGCCAGAATAAATGCATTAGCTCCTTGGGGCAGAAATTCTCAGCTGGGAAAGCACAACTGCCTCCCTACCGAAAAAGGAAGAGGTAATTGTGATTT
>VWZZ01006229.1:340762-376312 GCA_013399095.1 Psophia crepitans | reverse complement strand
CCCCCCCCCCCCAGCAGAGTTGCCAATTAATATGATTCTGTTAGCCCTGACCAAACGGGAGGAATCAGCAGGGTATTATGGGAGATTTATGTAAGGGTCACATCTCACTTCTGAGTTAAGAATTTAATATGAAAAAAAATCATTATGAAGGTTTTCTCTTTCTTATTGTATCTGTAAAATATGTGCTAAGCATGAAGATAGCTGTGTGCTTGTTGAGGTGTGAGCGCAGTGTCTGGGCAGTGGTAACAGAACTATTTGTTTCTCCGCTAAATGTTGAAAACATTCTTTCCTTTTTTAACTCTAAAATCCCACCAGTAAACACTTGTGCAGATGCAGTTGATACATTTAAAAGTAGCAGATCTGTACAAACAGAATTATGAAATTATGGTTTGATTACCAAACAGTTTAGTTCAAAAGGCTTGTGAAATGTCAGCTTAAATTTGGGGGGTTTAGAGGGGTGAACATGTGGCTGTGCTCTCAGTTTGACTGTCTCATAAACTGTCTTTTCAAACAAAATAGAAAACTGCAGAAAAGTGTTCACAGTTTTCCTTGGCATGGCTACTGAATTGCATACTAGAAATGAATTGAAAACTCATTTCCATTGCTTTTAGCTGTTAACCAATATAACTTTGTTTTAAGCTTGCATCCTTAGTGAATGCTTCCAAAGTTAAATTTAATCTGTGTATAGCTCATTAGCACCAGTGAGGCTTAATTTTAAACAACATATATTAAAAACTTTGTTTCAAGATTAATTTCCCCTTACCTTAAAACTTGTGTGGTTTGCTCTTCTCACAAATCCCAAACAATTAATATTGGCATTTTGATAAATTATTTTCTCTCAAGCTGTATGCCAATTATTTGAGTCCATCAAGGATTAGTGGTTCAATTATATTTAAAATATCACTTGTTAGTTCACACCTAGTTTCCAGGCACCTCTGGTTAACCGAGCAGAGCACCTACCTTTAATTATAATCTAACATTCCTCATCTCTTATAATTAAAGATACTGAAGTAGTTAAGCAAGACTTTGTTGGTACAAGAGGAAAACGAAAATGAATGAATTAACAAGCCTTGAAAAATAACCTTTGCAAATACAGAATTTCTTTGGTTAATATCTCATATACATTGTGCATTTAACCGCAGGAAAGTGGCGGGTGCTTAAGGTGTAAAAGACCCTTTAGAAATATTTCAGTCAACACTGCTAGCTCTTGAGCATGTTTATGTATGCCTTTCATGTCAATGGGGGAAAAATAGCAATGAAATTTTGGTGTTTATACACCTAGAAGCTGGGAAGTCCTGGTTAAATATACCAATCTGTAGCTGGGAACATTTATGTGAGAATGAGAGCTTCTTCATGCTAATTGAAATCTGTACCTGGAAAATAACAACCCACAAGAAGAACCAATTTTTCAGTGAGAGCTCAAACCTGTTAGGAGCCTGTGACCAAACCCAGGACAAATTCAGATACAGTTCACTATAAACACTCTCTTACAGAATAGGAGCTTTTTCTCTCGTTGAAGATGGAATTTAGATTGTAGAAGTCATCTGTTAAGATCAAACAGATAACAGTGTCTTTTCAAAACATTTAAAAATATTCCTTATCCACAATGTTATCTTTGTGACTAAATGATTTTAGTAAAGGCTGCAGGGAATATGACATTAGTTAACAGAGTGCAAAGGGTCCCTGTTTGTCTCAGTCCGCTGAGTATTCCTGTAGTGGACTGAGTCCACATTTAAAACATTCAAATGTGTTTCCCCAAATGACATCAAAGACTGTTTAAATCAATATTTGGATGATCAGGCAGCAAATGTTTGAATTTGGAAAGGAAGGGGCAAATGCAGCCTGTGCATGGTTGCTGTAGCACATCGCACACATTTTGAGGTGGGCAAACGTTCTCACATGGCAAAGCTGCTGTAGGAACGCAAGAAAAGGACTGCTATTCAAATGGTCAGAGGATGTTTGAAGGCTTTCATGACTGGGCAATTCCACTAGACAGAGAAAGATTGGGAAGAATTAACAGTGCCATCAAGGAAGGGTTGGGGTTTGTGTAGCCAATATTAACAGGGAACTAGAGAAAAGTGCAAGTGACTGCAGGGCAGCATCAGTTCACCAGTTCTTCCAAATGCTTGATTTCATATTACCAATGAAGGAGACTTACACTTTGTGGCAGAAACCAGAGATAGCACATTTTTTTGACCTAAGCTTAGAAGAAAACTGCTTTGGTGCTGTAAACAGAAGCAAAATCCTTTAAAAAGTCAAGAATTTAAGAGAAAAATTGCTCTGTTAGGACTTGGCAATGGAAACTTCAGACATCGCTACATTTCAGCTCAGACAGTTTTTCTCCTTCCCATGTAAAAATTTAAGAGAAGAAAGGTGTAGATCAGCTGTGCTTAAAAAATCAAACCAAACCAAACCAACAAAACAAACCACACAGAAAGAACACCTTGATAATATTTTAAACAAACTATTAAGGATTCAGATTTCTTCCAAGTACACCAATAAGCTTTGTCTAACAGGGGTAGACTCAATTACAGTGTGAAGATTGTCTGCTGCTCTTACCTGGCTCTGGACAGACCTATCTTGGTTTCAGTACAACTTTCAGAAGTCACTGGCATCCTAAACATTGCTATTCGTTAGCCTGCTGAAAAAAAGTAATCAGCTTTTCTCTGCTGTTCATATAGAGGATGTGCACTCTCTCCTTCACTATTTCTCCTTTGAATTAAACATTTCATTAAAAGAAATCATCAAAAGAAATCCCTAAAAACTTAAGGCTCATTATGTGACAGGGTATTTGTTTTTATTAAGGGCATGTTAAACTATCCTGATCCAAATAACAATCAAGATAACATCTCTTTAAGCTACATTAATTCAGACTCTTAAAGGCCAATGTGTATGTGGCAAAGTGTGCAAATTAATAAGCTAAAGGATGTTGCGCTCTTAACCACACTTTGAAACAACAGCCCATTCCGAAGAGATCGTACACTCTCATCTCATTTAACTGAAATTAATCAAAATTAAACGAATTCTCAAAATGTCAAAAGTGATTGTAAAAGAACAATGTGCATTGCAAACCCCACCACCTAAACAGCCATTATGTTTAAAGGAAATCTGTGATCTGCAACCAATTAGGAGCAAAATGGTTGTAAAATATTTAATTTGTGAGTAGCATTTTAAATTCAGTAACAGCTATAACAAAATGGGTAAGTAAATGACATTAATCACTCCTGATACTAAATTATCCCTATTTTGCTTCTAGGACAGGAATCAGACTGGATGATGTTTTCTATTAGTTAAATACATCCATAACCCAATGAAAGCCTAGGAGGCCATTTAACTAATGGGGATTCCAACATCCTTGTTGTTCCTTTATTTTGTGTACTTTTTAAAGGTCGTATAACTGTTTTAAAGAGTCACCCCTTGATTTTTCAGCAGAGGTAGTGAGCATTATTTTCCTGATAAGAGCTATTTCAGACAGGTAGAGCAATGTTTCCTGCAGTGAAGACTAAACACCAAGCTCATTTGAAATGATTTTAACAACTTCATGGCCTAAAGGAAAATACTGCTCTCCAGCCTACAAGACCAGTTTTGGTGGTTTTTTTGTTTCTTTTTGGTTTTGTTTAAAAGAAGACAAATTTTTGGAGGGTTATACTAAACAAAGCAATAACATGCAAGTGGTTATTTTCCACAGTTAAGCTATTGTTTCATTCAAAATCCAGTATCTTGTTAGTTTTTAATAAGTTAATGTCAAGTGCAGCAAGTGGGTGCAAGTGTTCAACTCCTCCATCCCAGAACACTCCTGCATGGTGTCTCCTGCATGGTCTAACAGCCAGAGACATACGATCTCACTCTCAGCTGTTTTCCATTTTTTTTTACACCCTCTGGCTGTGTATTTCTATTTCTCATTTCATGAAAAGTAAAAATGTATTTTTATTTTTTTTTAAAAAAAGAAAATAGACCCATTTTTAAAGCCCGGTTTAATTCACGAACATCTCAGATTAGATTCGGCTTCTCAAGATGAATTATTTCCTGCTTTTCTTTCTTGTAAATATCTTCCACCACCAACCACCTTCTGCAGATAAAACTTTACCAATTAGTCATTTACAGACATAAACTCACAAGGCAAAAAACAGCCTTTGCAGCTCTAGGCCTCTTTGATGATGATGATGTTTACAAATGCTTTCACTGCTGGGCTAGTAATGTGCACTTTGCCATTAGCTCTCTGAAACTGTTCGACACACAAAATGTGCCTTTCAGTAAGGCAGATGGTAAGAAAGATTGTTCCTTTCATTATATGCAGGACACTTATAAAATAAATAGTGGCTGGGGTGAACGTACCAATTTCTTCAGACTGAAAAAAGCTGTCTTGTTGTTCAAAATTATTTCACTGGCTGAAGAAGTCACTCGCATAAATGTCCCGGCGAGATTTCCATTATTCCTGCATTGCCACCGTGCCTCCCAACAGCGGGTGAGGCGGGGGCTTATGGTGCCAGGTGCTTTACATGTTCATTGTAAGGCAACCCTTGTACATGAGGTGTGCCTGAAACCCTTCCTTCCTCTACTGTGACTTCTCCAGTTCCTACAAAAATTTGCGGTTCCCTCCTTCTTTAGATATGAAGTACACCCAGACACATCAGTTCCTGACAGCACTGTTGTACACCACAGAACAAAAGTTCTACGGTTGTCGGGGATGCAGGAGCTAAAAAGGGTTAAGTCAGGCAACAGAGACATGAATAATCTGTGCTGCCTTAACAGAAGCAGAAGCGGGTTCCTGAACTGTGTGGTTTGCAGGAAGAGTAAGTGAGAGAAATGTCAGCACCCAAATAGCTTGCACCAATTCAGGAGAAGAATAGCTGTTTTGATGAAGGAAAGAGTGGGAAAAGTTTATACTGTACAAGCACCACAGGGGTTAGAGCCCTTTTATTGTTGCAAGCAGCCTCTGCTAAACAGCTAAGTGTTCGTTTGCAGTCAGACAGAAGAGAACATAAGGTATGTCGGCTCTTCTCCTCTGTGCCAGGGTGCATACTCTGCACTCTTGTTTTCCTTCAATTGTTAGCTGGGACCGACCATTGCCAGTCCTGGGACTGCTTTAAAGCTCAGGCAAGGAGTTTATTCCAACACAACCAGTTTTTGCTTTACAGGTGACCAGGACAGTACACTGATAGCAGGCAGCATGCTTTGCTTCTCCTCTGGGTACCAGACACTTACAGAAATGTGAAGGTTAGAAAGATGAGCTACGCTCTCCATTCGCTTCCACACACGCTCTCCTGTGGTCCACGGGATTACCTAAGCACCAGCTGAGTTTTGGGTTTGCTTGAATATCTACCAAAATATTTAATAGCTAACTTTTCTATTTCAAGAAAGAGAAAGTAGCTAGAATAAATTGGATTAAGTCTCTAACCCTGTGGTGCAAACACCTCTCTGTTAGACTTCTAGTCAGTAAATTATAGTGAAAGTCAGATATATGGCGATCAATTCTATGGAAAGAATCAAAACTAGGGTGGGTAAGAGAAGAAAATAAATGTTCATGAAGGAGGAATGGAAGCATTTCTTGCAGACTAGCCAAAAAACTTTCACACAATTGCATGGAAAATAAAAACTTCAAATGTCTCCACAGAAGGAAGGAACAGGTTTCTAAAACTGTTCGCCTAAGAAAGGGCAGGAACTTGGGTACTCCTTGGAGAGAAGCTCCGTTTGCCTCTTCCTGTAGTGGACAGCCATCATTGGCTCCTTGGCCCTGGCTCAGCTGGGTAGAGAGGTTCTGCAGGGGAATGTTTCCCCATCCCTCCTTCTGTCTCTCCATCCATGTCCTTGTGGTAGAACATCCCCCTTGCGAGATGACTACAACTTGGTTGTGCATGACCTTCCATGTTTGGATGCGAGATGAGAAAATGCTCTGAGTGATACTGGATTCCTGTGAGTTTGTCACTAGGACATTTGCTTGGTTCTCAGGGGATAAAATCACAGACAAGCCTTACTCTGACCCGTCCTGTACTTATGTACTGCTGGGCAAAGCAAACATCTTGATCTCTACTCCTCATATCCATGCCATCTGGTTAGCTGTGTGTGGGGCATACAGCTCTCCATCCTTGAGAGAAAGTGGGAGAGGGAGCTGAAGTTTTGAGCATCAATCTTATAAACTGTCTCTTGGTCAACAGGAAAGTAAATGAGAGGATCCTCAGAACATGTATCTGCTTAAACACGTATCCTTAGCACGTGGCACTGAGATTGCTAAGGATCACAGTGCCTTGATGCTTTCATAATCTGGCATGAACATAGTCCAGGCTTCTTGGGCTTCCATTATATCCTTTTGTCTCACGTTTGCAGCTAATGCAAGACAGGATTCCTGTGGCTGAATTCCCGGAGAAACTTGCCTCTAGAATTTGCCTCTGAGACGCTGGGTCCTCTGGGGATAGTAACTGAGGGATTCTGGGTCCAGTCAATGACTGGACAAAAATATGGTGCACCCTATTTAATGACAGGTTTTGACTTGCCTTCCCTTGCTCTACATTGTCTCCTAAAACTTTATAGAAGTTAAATAACAAAATGTTTCATTGCGATGTGGAGTCTGACACTGTCTCCACCGATGGACATCTGTGCAGTGGGACTCTGGATCGGAGCTGCTGCTGCCGAGTCTCTGAGTTCTGCTGATAGGAATGACAGATATTTGCTACTCCTTGGGAGGATCCATGGAAACTCCTACATAATTTCTGTGATATCCTCTTATGATATCAGAGGAACACAGGCATGACCACAGTACATCAAAAGATTAATCTACCTAGGTTTGTCCCAAAACAAGATACCAATCTAATTCAATGTGCTTGTAGAAACTAGGGATGGGGAAACCTCTCTTAGTCCCTGTAGTCAGACTTCAGCTATTGCTGGGAGGTCTTCTGCACTGAGAGATGGAGACTGCTTTTAAGAAATCTCTCAGCAACCAATAGGCATTATGAATGAAAAGCAAGCACTGCAGAAGACAAATTTCATTTCCCATATCCTGCGCAGACTGTCAGTAAGGTCAGATCTGAGAACTGATCAGATTTAGCAGTAACATCCAATGTAAAGGAGTCTCTATTTTACTGTCTGTGTACCAGCTCTGTGTGTCTCTACAGTCTTGTTTTATACACTGTTTATAAATGGTTCATTTGTCATGTTTTAGGAAGACATAGAGTATTACTGTTTTCAACTCTTTGAACATGGAAGGCTGATTCATTTGTAATTTGGACACTTAATTAAGATTAAGAGCTTGGAACGGTTTCCATCTGAGAGCAGTGGGATTTTTGCTGCTGACTCTGAATGCAGGTAGAATTACACTGTCAGGCTGTGTTGGTGCAGTACGACAAGTGCACCAGAGTGCTAAAGAAATAGACTTTCCGCTAAAGTCCAGAACTGAGGTCTGGAGAGCTTCCAGTCACTATCTAGCCAACAGCATTTTTTGTTGAAATCATTGATGTGTATCAGTGTGAGGATTGAAACTCTGCTTCTGGACACGAGCGTACAGCTTTCATTGGCTCGGCTGGGGGCTGCGTGTGTGTCTCAGGGGAGACTATCTATTCAGAGGCACAGGGCACTGCCCTCAGTGCTTGCTACAAGAGGATTCTTTTTTGTGCCAAGACAGACCAAGATATTGGTACCCCATTCCAGCTGGCCAGGGAAGGGCTCCTCAGGAAGGCAAAAAAAAAAAGGAGGATTAAGAGGTTGAGATCATGCCCTGCCAACAGGAAGATGGCACTCGCCAGCTACAGACTCCTGCCACATTTCAGAGCAGTGTCTTGCTGTTCTCTGTGCTTTCAAGCAGAGAAGGGACACCTTCCTCCCATCCTCCTGCAGAGGAAGAGGTCCATTCTTACTGCCTGTCTCTGTCACCTCTTCAGACTAGACCAGAATTATTTCAGCTGAGGACAGCAAGGCAGCTATCTGTGTATCCATCAAATAACTCACAGAATGAAATGCGGGGCAGGGGCAGCAGTGGGGTAGCCAGAGGTACGCTGCTGCCCCAAACAGGGCTGTGCTCTGGGAAGGGAGGAACGGGAGTTGCCCCTGCAGAGAGCTGCATCAACAGCCAGGCAGGAGCTTCCTGGGACAGAGACCATTCATGTAAGCCAGCCCAGGAGCAAGTACATTAAGATAAAAAAAAATTAATTGGTCAGTGATTCCTTGTATTCCCATTCCTCTTTCCAGTAAGCAGTGCTGTGCCTCATCTTGCCCATGCTTTAGGATCAGCTGGAGTTAGTGAGCTATTCATTACACCAGGCAAACCCCCTTAGCACTTATCCAGCTGCACTGAGCCTCCCATTATAGGAACTCCCTCCCCAGAAAGCCCTGCTGTACTGGGGGTTAGGTTTTAAGTTTGGCAGGTCTAGGGCACTTCACACTTACTCTGACTGTTCCTTGCTGCACCTTTCTCTCTGTTTGCTGGTGAGTGAGTACCTTTAGCCTGTGTTATTTCTCTGTATTTCCTTTTTTTCTTTTTTGAAGGCAATGTTTATCTCTTCATAAGCTGTTGTTACCCAAGGCTCTCAAAACGCGTGGCACCCTGTAATAACACCTAATGCAGACATGATATTGCTAAGAGTAGCAGCTTGTGATTGTAAATCTCAAGGCATTTTATGCAGGTGATTGTTGTATCCGCTTTGCAAGTGTCATTGCTGAAGCAGAGAGAAGTTAAGTTGCCTGCCCTAGGACACACCTCGTCTGTGACAGAACAAAGATTAGAGTGCACTGATCTCAACTGCACTTGCTCTGTTTGCTCCCTTGTTCGTACTGTGCTGTGCTTGTGCTAGGTAGCACAGGAACAGGGTCCTCGGAGTGAAGTAGTACTGCCAAACCCCTGACGCCTACAGATGGGAGCTCTAGTTCATTCTCATTCAGAGTGGCGATGGGTACAAAGTTCAGGTACCCTTGCAAGGAAAGCCTGATGCTTTAGTCCTGTGAATTCATGTTTTGTGCCAAGTAGTTCCATTGTTTTCTCTGCCTTCCTCAAGTGTTCATTCTGGCAACTCTTAACATCGTCATAGACCTTACTGCTGTAATCCTTTTGCTTCTTCCATGTGTTGCTCCAAATCCAGTTTTCAGAGGACGGTGTGTCTCAGTTAAATAAGGAATGGTTGTACGTGTGCAGGGTCTTGTTTTAAAACATCAGATGGAGTAATGGTACCCAGCTGAAAACTAACGGGGCTTTATTGTGATTATTTGAGCATTTTCCTTTGAATGAAAGGTTTTCTAAGCCCATCAGAACTTGTGAGCAGCAAGAGAAAATGATCAAATGACAATGTGTTCCCAGTAAAACAGCTGCTCTTTCTATAGCCATGAGTCAAAGTCTGTTTTACTGCAAAATTTCATTGGAGTCAACTGGAATTTTGCCTGAATAAGGTGCTCGAGATTTTTCTTCAAGTAACTTTACAGTTACTCAACATGGAGAACTGGGAATCACGTGACATTCCTAACACAATATTATGTTTCCATTCTTACTGCATGAACCTACTTATCTGAAGATTAAGCAGATCTCGCGCTTACAGAAGTGCATGCTCATGCTGAAGGCAGACAAAGACCTTGGAGCTGTTGTGTTGTTGGAACTCCAGTTATTTATTCAACTGTCCACCATGGCGGGAGTTTTTCTGTTAAATATATAATTCCCCACTTTTTTTCTTAAACAAGGGAACCAGAGGGTGAAAGGGTTGAAGATTAAAATGTAAACAGCAAAATTTATTATAATTACAAGAGTGTTTCAAATTATTTCCTTAAACTGCAACATAATTTACTTCTAGTCAAGGTCTCTATTGGTGGTGAAAGAGGAAACTGCTTGACCTTGGGGTGACCTCTGGCCCCCGGGGGTCAGCGCCCGAGGAATGCGCAGATGTCACGGTTCATAAGCAAGGACAGAAACTCTCAGGTTTCCCAGGCAGAGAGGCGCCAGTTCGGGGATGGGGCCAACATGTGCACCTCCCTTTGAACCAGCCACTCATACCTGAAATCACATTGAAAGCAAGCACGCACTGGGCAGGAGACAGGAAAAGTCCAGAGCAGCCCAGGATGGAGGCTTGTTCCAGGAATGGGCACAAGCAACAGAATGAAATGGAGGGATACGTAAAATTTTACTCAAGAGGGTCAGTATCTGCACTGCCTTGTTAGCTGTACACAAGGAATGCTGCTAACTAATGTGATCTGAACTACAGATCCATGTACAGTGCTTGGCAAGAAGCATTTAGAGCTTTTGGCTGCAACCAAGTGATGCAGCTTGTCGCTGTTGCACACACAAATGTCCTGTACTCTTAATAATGCAAAGAAAGGAGGGAGAAATGGAAGGATTTATTGCCCATACTACGTTAACAAAAACTGTGTATGGGCTGAATTAATGCAGTGCAAATTGCTGCTAGGACTTTTGTAATACCAGCAGAGATCCTCACAGTAACCCAGGTCTAGAGTCTGTTGAGCTGCTGCTTGGATGCCTTCTCTTTCCGTGCCACAAGAAAGGAATTTGCATTGCCAACCCATGTTCTTTGAACAAAAAAAACCAACAAAAAAGCCCTGCAAACAAAAACTTTCATGACTGAGACCAAAATAAAAAAAAAATCTTTAGAAAACTCTTCTTAATAAAAGCAAATTAATAAGGAAATTTAGTCTTAAACTAAAACAAATTGTGTGGTAAATATTAAGCTTGGGGAGAGAAAATTATACCAGCAATAATATTCAAAGAAGAAATGGTATGAGGGGGAAAACAAGCACAAGGTTAATGTTAATATTAAAATCATACTTTATGTATCAAAATAAAATTTATATTCAAGGAAATTGTGAACCCAAGAGTTCCTTTCAACTATTTGCAGCCTACAAACCACAAGTCGTGCTAAGCATGATCAAAGTACTTCACAATTAGTTTGGGTTTAAATCACTATAATTGTCAGCCTAGGTTGTAATCAGAGAAACGTTGTTTGGAAGCAGCAGCAAACTTGCCCTGGTTGTAATCTGGGGAAAATTCGAGAAAAACGCTGAGATCTGGTCTGCTAACAGCAGCACAGTGCTTGGGGACAGAGTTGTGTTAAACATGTCAAACATCAGAGAGACTGTCCCGGGGTTCACGAGACAGCCAGCCTGCCCTCGTCCGCTGGTGCAAAGACCTCTTAGACTGCTTCTTCTCCGGTCAGCTCCCTGCCTTGGTTTCTCCCTTGGGAAAAGCGGGCATGGCTTTGGAAAATCTTTATGAAGTGCAGTTCATGAAGTGCTATAAAATGCACGTGCTTCAGGTGATCCTGGAAGGTGCTTGTGGGTGTTAGTTGTGGAGATGGTAGGAAGAGGCAGCTAGTGGAATGAGCGGCGCAGAATACTTGGATGGAAGAGACTGCAGGAGTGCCAAGAATGACTGCAATGCGAGTATGAGCCTGCTCGAGCATTGCTCTTTTAATAAAGCTGGCAGCGTGTTATCTGGAAGCTGCAATGGCTTTCCTAATAGATTCCTTGGAAGTTTCAGGTTGGGGAGCTCTTCCAGGGGCTTTGCCAACAGCACAACAGAATAGAGGATGAGCTCAAATGCTTTTGTAATTAGGAACAGAGCATTTCTTGCAATTAAAAAGATCTTCCAGGAATACAGGAAATAAAGCCGGTCTTTGAAGGAATCGCGCTTTCTAGACATTAAAAGGGTAAAGGTAGCTTTAATCTGGACTCTGCTATGGAGAAACTGAAGGAAATTTCCCCACTGGAAGCCTTGAAAAGAGAATTTGCTCAGCAGTACAAATGTATAAAACAACAAGGCTTTGTGCTTGAGGATCTCAAAGCGTTTTCTGCTCTACACCAGGAAATGTAATACCTCCTGGGAGCTGTGCTAAATTGGAAACAGGGACCCTCTAAAAGCTAGCTCAACTCTGCTCCGGCTGAGCACAGCCATGCTTCCACCAGCGTTGGTGGAAAAGACAAGTGATGTTTTGACAACTTGAGTCTTCAGTCATGACTTTCCTACAGGGATGCAGGAGATTAGCAGGCAGTGTGGATTTAGTGAAGAAGCAGTTAAGAGAAGAGAATTAGATTTGCCACCTTGCATCCAGCCAAGTCAGAAGCTTTCCTTGGCCTCAGAACGACCGAAAAATCATCACCTCGGGTGTTTCTTAACAGTGACTCTCCTTGCTCCCAAAAAAATGGGGTTAACGTTGGAGTGGCAGTGAAGGAATGCATAGGTGGAAGAGGCTCTGCTTTGGACTGGCAGTTTCCCCAGCTCTGTTTCTCAAAAAAACGCAGAACTGAAGGAAGTTTAAACCCCGTTTTAGTTTGTATGAATCATCTCCTCTGCTTCTGTTCTCCTCTAGTAACCAAAGAGGCGTTAGAGAGGAGATAATTGAACAGCAGCAAAGGGCAGGCAATGTGACTGTGAAAGTGGAGGGGAATAATTAGTGGAAGAAATCCGTGCTGTAAGAAGCGACCGATATCTCAGCTTTTCATTCGGGAAAAGTAAACTGTTTCCCAACAACCCATTTGGGCTGAAGTGGCGCTGAATGGAGAGAGCCCCAGAGGTGGCTGCTGGAAAAGAGGTGACAAAGCAGAGGGGCTCATGGAGGAAGGTGTACTTGTATTGTGCTCTCCTAATTGAATGTAAATGGATTGTAGCTGTCTTTTTGGTCTGCTTTTGCAAAATAACTTTATATTTAAAGAAGTCACAATCAGAGCAAGTGTCACTTTGCACTGCTGGACCTCCTGGCAGCCCAGGTTTTATCCAAACTGGGCATGGCCATGTGTTTGTGGTCCTGCTGAATTACCTGGAGCACCCAACAGAGTT
The DNA here is from genome assembly GCA_013399095.1 of Psophia crepitans. Classification (NCBI taxonomy): domain Eukaryota; kingdom Metazoa; phylum Chordata; class Aves; order Gruiformes; family Psophiidae; genus Psophia; species Psophia crepitans. The sequence goes on along the minus strand of VWZZ01006229.1, from coordinate 363,555 downwards.
TTTGCTGTCTTTGCTGTATGACACTTGGCACAGCACCAAGAAAATGGCACAGACAGATGATACCTGGTGTAAAACTTCTCAATATGAGTGCTGCCCTATCAAACTGCTATGAATTAAGAATTTGTACATGAGGTTTATATCAAAGCAATGCTTTTTATCTGATTGTGGCTTTTCTGAACCAATGATAAAAACCTCCTATTTTTCAGTTTTACTGACTTATCTAAGGACTGAGTAGACCTTTTGGCTCTGCTATCAATTTACGTGTCCAGAGGTATGTCACATCATCTCAGTTCCCTGTCACAGAGATGGTACAAGGGTGTACCAGCTATGGAGTGATATTGTGACTTGTTACCTCAGTGGTTTTATTTCTTGATTTTAGTGTGGAGGGAAAAGTTTGTTATGCTCTTGCACAATTTTGAGTACCTACACGAACCAATGCAATTGTGAACAAGTCCCAGTAACATGTCAGCGATGCACGTGTTTGCAGTCAATAAAAGATAGTCCATAAATCTGATGGGTGGGAGTAATAAAGTAATAAAGAAAGGGAGAAGAGGTGAACCAAGACTTTTTTTTCCCTTTTTCATGAGTGGGTGAACATCAGAGGGAAAGGAGGACAGTCTTTGGGATTGTGGTGATGAAATTTCCATTGACTGGAAAATTCTTCCCCACATGGAGCCGTGGAAAGCAGAGGGCATAGAGGGAAAGAAGTGATACTAAAGCCACACCCAGCCCTCTAGCAGCAGTAAAAGTCAGATATGGAAGTTGTTCCTAGGGCAGACAGAACCCAGAGTGTTTCTTCAGCTTTCCTTTGGCTCTTCTAAGTTTTTCTTGCTGTTGGGAAGAGCTAGGCGGAAAAGGCAGGGAGAGGGGGGATTTGTGCAGCTCTTCCACTTGAGTGTAGAGAACAGAGAGCAGAAGGTGCGGTGAGAAGCCTTTTAAAGTGGTTGTAGATGTGTGAGGTCTGATTCTGTTTTCAAAAACGTATCTGTTAGATGTAAGTGCATGGGAGGTCATTAGAGCTCTGCTGCCTTTCAGGGGGTGAGGCAGGAGGGAGCTGGGCTGCAGGACGGGCAGGCAGCAGCATCGTGCTGCCAGGAGCGAGAGCCGCTGTGCGATCAGCAGGCTCTGGCAACAGGGACTGAAAGAGGCTGGTTTTTTACTTTCCTCAGCTAATGTCATTGCTAGCCACAGCCAGACACTTATATTTAAAATCACACCAGTTGTTTGTGATTATGCTAAGGATGGAGATGAGTGCAGCTAGCTAGCAGGGTTTTAAACATAGTGGCACCATCTTGTGATCACCTAACATCCTGCTATTTACTGGAACTAAAAATAAAGTGTGTTTTCCCAGAAGAACGGAGAACCTAGCCTGGAAAAAAAGGCAGGTATTTCCAAATTGCTTTCCTGGTAGTAGATATCCCTGGTTCATCTAGCAGCCCTCCCTTTTTCCTTAATTCTTCTCAAATCACTACTTACCTTGGATAGATGGGGACAGGGGAATTGTCATGTAGCTTTCTATTCAATAGGTGAAAAAAAAAAAGTAGTAGCTGTGTGTAGATTTATTTCTGAGGGAGACACATATATAACAGTCTGTGTGATCATTTTCTGAGGTTATAGGAACAGATAACTTCTTGGACAAAAAGAAGTGGTCTGATATTTACCCTACACAGATACGATGTCTTGCCAATACTCAGACTACTTGCTAATCTTAAAATTCTTGTTGCATCTGAACTAATCCATGATACGTTTGTAATGGGCCACAAGTGAAGACAAAAAGGGACAGATATGAAAGGAGAGATGTGATAGGGTCTCAATTTAAGGCTGGCCATGGACTGTATATGACATACTTGTAAGTAAACTGACAGTGTCCAGGTTTATAATAGCTAAACTCCTCAGTTTCCTTTACGTAAACATTTCACTCTAATGGAACATTATACCCAGGACCGTGCTTCAGCAGACATGCATGTATATGAATTGCATAAAGATAGACCAATAGATAAATAGATATCTGGATTTAATAAACACTCACATTCTAACACTAATAGGCTGGTGAAAAAGAGAGGGGAAAAGACACTGGAGGAAAATACAAAATACTGTCAAGAGTTTACAGACTGGCACAACTGGAAGCACTCAGCATCAAAAGAATGAGGGGAGGGAAAGGCCGAGATGGAGCAGGCAAATTCTACATCAGTAATGTTCTCCCATCTTGTGGCAAGGGATGGTCAACAAGTCAGTGAGGTGAGTGTCTGCTATTTCTTCATTGGAGAAATCATCATCATCATCATCATAATCACCCAAAAGAAGATTTATTTTTTTTTTTAATGAACTGTGGAACTAAATGGATTCAGATACATTTTTCCAAAGTCAGAGGATCTCTAGGAGTTTATTTTCCTTGAAAGTCAGGTAGGTGCTTTTGAAAATTTTTACTTCTCTTGGAGGCAAGAATACTTTTTCAGTAGGGAGAGATTTTCTTCTGGACAATCTTTTTCCTGTATGCACTTCTTGACATTTTCCCCACTACCATTCAACAAAAAAAGGGGGGAGCAGGGAGGCAGGGAAAACAGCGCCAAACAAAATCCTCCATTCCTATCCCTTCCCAAACAAATATCTCTTCCAATTCTTGCTCTGGGAACCAAAATCCTATAACAATGACAGCTCTCTACTGAAATTGTACTACTTGACAGAATATGGTCCTGATGGTTGGCATGAGGAACAGGAGGATTCTACATCCGAGAGCCTATGTGGGAGGGCTCAAGTAATTCCCTTTAGCTATTTCCCATGACTTCAGAATTCAAGGTAACTAGGTGAGAAGAAGGAAGAGCTTCCTGAGAGTAAATCAGCAATGAATCAAACAAACAAAAGAAAGGACTTAAACTGGGAAGAATTGATTTCTTAGTTCCAGACTGCCCACTCCGGTCTGTCTTTTAAACTAGCATTGTCTAATACCCAAGTAAGGTCAACGTGACTACTACCTTAGCCCAGACACCCTTTTTTGCTCTGTTTTTACAGTGCCTGGGTTTATTTTTCTTCCCTTTATTTAGCTCCGTGCCTTTTAGTTGGCTAATATTCACCTTGGCTGCATATACCAAGGAAGGGATGGTCATTGCTCCATCGGTGGCATGCTCAGCAAAGCCCACTCTTTCCAACTGGCTCATGCCATGGATTCCCTCTGTCACCACACTGTCACTGCGTGTTGGGGAGCTAAGAACTTCAGAAGCAAGCCCCTTGTTCAGCTGTCTTCAATTACTGTTCTGAGGTAGACTAAAGAAAAGATTTCCCTCCTTTGCAAAGAAAAAGCAATGAAATAAAGGGGGCTCCACAGCGCAAAGCAGCCAGGAGAAGAGCACAAGTGGAGCCCCCACACGCGCACGGGCACCGCGTACTCTCCCACCAGGGATCTGGCAATCTTGCATGCATGAATTGCCTTGCAACGGCCACTCGGCTGTCATTCTGTCAGGCCCATTTACAAATCGCATAACAGGTTTAATTTTGAAATCTCTCTTTCCCCCCCCCCCTTATTTTTACTGAAATGGATTTACAATGAAAGTATTTGAAAAGGAATAATTATCTATATGAGCAACACCAACACAATGCCTGCAGTGTGGGGGTGGGGCACGATCAGAAGAAATGAGTCTTAAGTCTGAAGTCTGCTTTTATACATTTCTACATATTTACAAAGAACTAGATATTCGTGAATACCTATAAAATGTGGATATGGATGTGATATGATTTACAATTGTGTGTGTATAGATCAGACATGTGAAGCCAGATTTCAGCTTTTGGGTTTTTTTGTGCTAAATGCCACATTTTAAAATAAGTCTCCAGCCACATGATTGTGTGCATTTTCTATCTGAAGTTATATTCATCAAGAGACTGGTTACCAAAACCTTAGAAATGTTTTCCAGAGCATTCCAGTCCAATTTATACTTTAAAAAGGGTGACCAGCTCACGCTCTGAAAGTGCGGGAGAGCCCGTTTTATGCAGTAGTGGACATGAAGCTGAAGCTTTTTCTATAGTCTCTGTCCATTTCTCTCAGTGAATTGAATCCAGTCAAAGGTCAAACTGGCCAGAGGCACTTTTATTGTCATGGTAACCATGACTTAATCAAACAATCCTGAGATTCCAGGTTTGTGGGAACAGGCAAAGATCTGAAGAGACTGGAATTAATCAATCAAAGGGGGCAGGGAAGAAAATCCTAAGATATATGACTTATCCTTCCAAATCTATTACTCTGTCCTTAAACACACAAGAATTATGCCTTGGACAAAGCCTCTTTTCAGACCAAATACCTCTGATTTTTGTTTTCTTGTCCTTTGCATCAAATTTCCTAACATACCTCTGTCCTACAGCAATCAAACCTCAGCCCAGATTTAACCAACAAGGGAGAAAGAGGGGAAACAACAATTTAGGAAAGATGAAGATTACTTTGTAAAAAGCTACTTAAAGGGGGAAAAAAGATGAAAAGGAAAACCAAGGAAAAATGCAGTCAACCACCTTTGACTTGAAAATCTGTTTAAGCTTGTTAGTAGTGATCTAATGCAGCTCTATACATTTTTAAGGTTGCTCTGCTTTCTGGCCAACTCCTGCATCTTCTTGGGATCCCAAGGCTGTGGGGCTTGCTCTTATCTCAAGCACTGGAGTCGTTCAGCAGTGCTGGGTTCATACAGCCTCTGCTCTTTTCTGAGAGCCCAGCTGCCTAAAAACTGTTTAGAGGCATCTGGTGAGTGCTGGGGCTTGGTTAACCTGGAACTCAGCTGGGGCTAAGGCTACTCTTTTTATAAAGCTATTTTGTGCATCTTAGTTTTTATTTCGGAAACAATTTGCGTATGTCTTACCGCCTGTATTTTGCTTGTGTCTTTGCTTGTGTTTCTTGGTTGGTGGAGAAGGTAAACCTGTAGGATCTGCTCTTCCACCATACTGATGACAGGAATGCCTTGCGCTCTTTTGGGACCTGACTGTAAGCTATGTCCATGTGCTATTAAATCTCCAAAATAATTATTGCTTTGGCTTCCAATAAAGTTAATCTCTTGCTTTGGCTTCCTTTGCCCAGAGAAGTGATAAAATAGTAAAATCATGGGGGTATGGCAGGAGTAGGAGGGCTGCTTTTGCTAAAGCATTGGTGGCAGTAGGTTTGACTTGTTATACCTGGTTAAGTGGAGGTATCACATGTTGTTTTCCAATTTTAGAGAAGAATTATCTAGGAACCTGAAATACATGTGCTTTTGGAGGCTTTGCTGAAATTGGGTGTCTGACAGATGGGATTGGTTGCATAGTGTGCACGCTCAGTTACACGCTTTGTGAGATACAGTCACAGAAACACTGAAAAGCTGTTGGACTGTTATACCATACTGGACACCTGGTTTTGTAACATCATATAGAGATGTTCACCTTTCTGCCCTGCTCTGAAATGCACGGCAGGCTGAGAAGCAGCTGCCTATTGTCTAGTGACTGTTCTGTCCTAGGGAGACCGCTGAAATTGTGCTATATTCATGTTATATAAGGAATGTAGCTATTTGCTTACCCAAGCCCTAACTATTTTAATGGCAGTCGGAGCATGGAAAGAACTGATTGCTTCTTGTTCTTAATGTAGAGTTATCCTTACAACAAAACGTATCCCCTCAATGCTATTGTGGGTGCACTCAGCAAACAGACTCTAACAGGTGAATTGTTCCAGGGAACAAACTCCTTTCTCACTGCCAAGATGAACAAGGGGTCACCTGCAGAGGTAGTTGTTGGTGGTTAAAATATGCACAAAAAATTGTACGATAGAGCCTTAATAGATGGACAGTACTCCATGGAGTGCCAGGATAGTGGCAGGATGGGAAAAGAAATTACTGAAGACTGAGCATCCTTTTTGCTCCTAATCTGTCAATCTTCTCAGGACAAGACTGAAGAAATTGCTGATATGAGGGACTATGGACAGGTTATGTGCAGAGCCAGCACTGCACATAGAATCGTTTAGGTTGGAAGAGACCTTAAAATTATCAAGCCCAACTGTTAACCCAGTGCTGCCAACTCCACCACTAAACCATGTCCCTAAGCGCCACGTCTACATGTCTTTAAAATACCTCCAGGGTTGGTGACTCCACCACTTCCCTGGACAGCCTGTTTCAATGCTTGATAACCCTTTCGATGAAGAAATTTTTCCAAATATCCATTCTAAACCTCCCATGGTGCAATTTGAGGCCATTTTCTCTCATCCTATCGCTTGGGAGAAGAGATTGACCCCCACCTGGCTACAACCTCCTTTCAGGTAGTTGTAGAGAACAATAAGGTCTCCCCTCAGCCTCCTTTTCTCCAGACTAAACAACCCCAGTTCCCTCAGCTGCTCCTCATCAAACTTGTGCTCTAGACCCTTCACCAGCTTTGTTGCTCCTGTGACCTATGCCCGATACATGACCTATGCCAAAATGAAATGCAAGTCTGGGAGGTAAAAGTCCCTGTAAAACTCCTTTCCCTTTGCAAAAATTTACTCCAAGTTAGCTTTAACACTTAAGTACCATGGTTCCTGAATGCTACCTTTAAAGGTTAAAGCATTTAAACTATAGGAACAGCCAGGGGCAAAAAGAGGCCCATTTCAATTTGATATGTTGAGGTCCTGCAGAAAGCCAGGCTGGGGGGTCTCAGCTCTTTGTGCTTTCCTTCCCTCTTGAACCTGAGATGGCTCTGAGGCCCAGCCTGGGCTGTGTTTCACTATTCTTTCTTTCTCTCTCTATGTTGTAGTAAATTCACCATTTCCAAAGAGCTCAAGCTGAGTGGGGCAGGGTGGTGGTGGATTTTCCATCCCTGACTTGCATGCTGCAAAGGGCTGCTTTGCAGGAAGGAACTGAAAGTAGATCAGGAAAGACTGGTGCATGAAGAGAGGAGTTGCACTTCTCCTGTGGGTTCAAATCTTTGCAGAGACAAGCAACATCCCTCTGCCTCCATGAGCACTGCCATGGATGGGTTCCAAGCGGCATTACTGTCTTCTCAAGGGGAGCTCATCTGCCTTTCATGGTAGATCACAGGACACCTGCCTTCCCTGAAGGATCAGAATCCATCCCAGCACACTGTGATGGATGGCAGGGTTTTCCGGTCTTCCAACCTCTTTCTTGTCCCTGTTCTTTGAGGCAGGCACAGGCCTCAATCTTACTGTTTTACACAGTGTTTAGCTGCGCTCCCAGTCAGTCTGTTGGGTGTTACTGCAATACAAATAGCAGGACTGTCCTGGTGTACGATGAATGTTTAGCTTGCAGAGATACGAGAACACCCTGTGGACTTCACCCCACACTGTAATCAAAAGAGTACTCCTCAGTTTACTCTACCCTAAGCCTTTCTGCAAGCTGCTGCCTTTTACTGTATTATCTGGTATGATAGCAATGATATTAATAGCAGGAACCTTCCCTGTGAAGAACCAATTGCAGCTATAGCACAGCTCCCCTTGCGCTCCTTGCCTGCACTCCTATCTCTCTGCACAAGAAAACACTTCCAGGTTTACTCCAGTGGTTACAATTAATGGAGATCTCCATCCATTTATCCTGCATCAGCATAAACAGTCTTATCTGTAGGTGGTGCCTGCCGTCAGCTCCCACCCTTTAAAACAATGCTGGAACTTCCTTGTACTCAGAGATGCGAGCGAAGGTCTCCAACACTTTCTAGGCAAGAGCAAGGCTGAAGGTGACTACTGTGGAACAGAAGTGTAAAATCTTCTTTCTGAGAACCCCGGCACAGAACTGCCTTCTACCATTGTGCTTCCCTCTTTTAAAGGGATCTCTTTAAAAACCTTTACAAATATGTGGAGGGATTTGCAAGTGATCATTTGAGGGATCAGAAAAGCCCAACTACTTGATAAAGTTCTTCTACCTTTAGTAAAGGAGTGTTAATACTGGAAAGATGCCTTGGGCTCTCACAGGGTTGTCCTTACAGAGATGTCTTAGAATATCTGCTTTTCAGAGACAAAGAATAGCTGTGCCTGACCAGGAAAGCTTTCTGAGGGTCTCTTCCAAGGCTTGCTTTTTTTCACTGGAGCAGATAAAGCTCTGAAAGCCACTTCCCTGTTACCATGATAGACCTCACTCCTGCTGTTAATAGCTGTGCACAGCTACGTGGGCAGGCTTCACTCCTTTATAGGGTAGGTGAATACCTCTGGTGGTGAGAAGTCTGAATAATGCTGACTACTGCATGCTTAATAACATACTTTCTGGAATAATTTTTTTGGGGGGAAATGTTACCTGCACCAAGCAAAGCCTGTAAACAGCATGTATATCTTGAAAAACTGATTGACAAAGTACTGGGAAGAGACCACTCAGGGTCCAACCAGATGGGTTTCATCATATTCTCTATCAGATATTCAGCATCTCTCTTCTGCCCTCTGTGTAGTCTGGGACTGTGGCTTTGCCAGGGAACTCTGAATTCCACAAGTTTCTGCATCCACATTATTAAGCTCTAATTTGACATTTCTCAATAGCATCATTCAGATCAAGATCTTGCTGAGATATAATACTAATTTCTTTCCCAGTCTTCATCTGATTTATAAACTAGTTCTAAATCATGACAAATTCTGATATACAGTATTGAACTCTCTCTTCAAATATATCCTACAAAAGTCTATTGTAGACTTTTAATCAGATTTATTAAGGTATAGAAGCAACATGCAAATGTGATTAGAAAACTTGCATGGAGGTGGTTTTTCCAAATGGTGGGTGTGCAGAATCTTTTGTTATGAATCTTGAACTCCCTGAAGAAGGACTAAGTGGATATGTTCAAGGCGCCTTGCTAGTTGATGTAAGGAGAAAGCTCTAAAAGTTAGTTCCGAAACTTTTACGTCTGAAGGTTGGGGTGGAAAGCACCTGACTCAGTCCAATCAGAGAAAAATGTCTGATGCCTAAATATAATCAATCTCTTATTTAAAAAAAAAAAAAAAAAGTAACATCCATTAAAACTTTTTAGATAACAAAACTAACTCTACCTACCTGCATTTCAATTGCAAAAAAACCCAAAATAAACCACAAACCTTCCAAGCTCATGAAAAGAGAATTATACTGCTAAACAAAACCTGGAGTCTTATTCCGACCTCACTTTACAACAGCACGTGAGTATGAAGGTCAGTAGAAGTTGATGAATTTACACCCCTTAGTGTCCACTTGCAGAGTATGCAAGTATTGAATCAGAGCCCCAGCGGCTCGAGACACACAGGCAGGAAGCTGCATCAAGCTGCTTTTGAGGAAATCACACTTTTCAGATAAATATCAGTCAGCTGCAAACATTTTTCTCTCCGGGATGTGTGCGCTCTTCCAATGTTTAGAATAAAAATGTGGTGCTAGGAATTGGGAATATAATTTTCACATATTTGATTACTTCAGCATTAAAGTAGCATGATAATATTACTGGTAGCCTTTAACATGAACTTTGTTCTGTAACTTCCAGGCTTCAAAAGCTAATGAGGAGTAAAATTGGGGAAAAAAAGTCTTCCGACAAGCTGGTCTTCAGCACCTTTTTAATGGATAACAGATTTGCCGTCATCACATATCACTTGGAATATATTATGACAAGACACACAGGCTAATATAATGCATTGTCTACAAAAGGCTGGTAACAGGTATATATTAGTGAATTGCTCTTTAAACTTGATAGAGGATGAATCAGTTCCAGTTACAGAAGCTTTGGAATAGTTTTCTCTGAAGAACCTAAAACCAAAGTCTCCCAGTGCTGATACCCAATGTACAGCATCAGAGAGCATCAGATTCTGTGTTATAGACGTTGCAAAATAGTCTCTTTGCTTCTGTAAAATTTGGAAAGCGAAGCACAAATTGTTTCTAACTTTCAGCACTGAAGAACAAGTTTTCAGGAAAGCACAGGACCCAGGCAGGCAATAAGAAATGTCAAGTTTTCACCGTACTGAGTTCTGTTCCCAGAGGTACAGTGAGTTTGATGCACCCTGAGTCTGGCTCATTTTCGTTTCCAGTATTCAGATGTGAGTCCTGGGTGGGTGTTTCTCAAATCTTTCAACTGACTGATTGCTGGACGCTTGCTGTTTCACAGGTTTGGCTAGCCGGGAGCATTTTAAAATGAAAGCATCAAATGTTCCTTCCCATACAGGGAAAGCAGCATGATGAAAGAGAGGTAAACCTAAAACTTAAAACCAAACACATTGTGTTATTAAAAGACTAGTACATGCAAAACATTTATTTTTTTTTAAATTTAAAAAAGTTTGATAACAGAGCAGTGTTAGCTGATATAAACGCATGCTTCCCTGCAGCGGGCACAACAGTTTCTCTAATCAGCTACTATCAAGGCTTCCTCTTCTGCTGTTTCTTCCCTAGCTATAAATGGCAGATCTAGAAATATATCCCACTCCCTTGTCCTGGTTTTGCCTTTACAGCCAAGAAGGTATAGTGCGCATTAAAAACATTTTAAAAAGTGCTCTTCAAACTTCTCCAGGCAGGTCGATGGACAGTTGAAACTGGAATGACCGAGGAGCACTGAGTCATCGGCTGACTTCCCCCTTGGCCCCCCTCCACTTCTAAAAGTAATGATTTGGTTTTCTCCTTTCTCTTGATTAGCTCTATAATACACTCAGACTGTAAAGTGAACTCAGCTTTGTGTGTCTCATATTATCTGTAGTGTCTCATTAGCCTTGGTCTATTATAACCCCTCTCTGAATCATCATTTGTTTACAGTTGTTTGACATATCAGCTGATTGTCCCTTTTTCTTTCCTTTCCCTTCTCTTCTTAAAAGCGACAAGACTATTTCTGTTGATACTTGAATATTACAATTTCTGCCACTGTCACTAACAGCATAATAGCATTATGAAGAACCTTCCTGCAGTGCATTTTTGTGTGACATAATGCAAACAAGGTGGAACTCAATGAAAACATCATTAAGTTACCCTCTTAGAATTCACTCAAATAAGAACGAGCAAGAAGATTTGACCAAGCAAGTGGTGTTTTTCAGGGACTAAACATGGAACAGAATATTCCCAGAACAGTTTCAGTGAGGGCAAAGTTGACATGGAAGAAGGTATAATGTCTGTATGTGTATAACCATAAAAAGGCCCTAGTGTACAGAAAATACACGTCTACTTGCCACTGCAGACCACTGTGTTGCAAAACTAGTCCTGTTTTCACCATTCTCATAGGGAGTGGTGAGAATAATTTCCCTAGGACTTATAAACACTTCTCCAGATATATGTTAAAATGGGATTTAGTGTCTCGTGCTTCTGTATATTGGACAGTCAACGCAATGTTAAGTTGCCTTGGGCTTTCTCTGCTCTGTGTGATGTAGCATGAGATTCTTGTAAGGCATGTTGCTTTGGTGGTGTTGTTTTCTTGACACCCATAGTTGCAACTTGTTTGGGGTGTTTTTGTTTTTGTTTTTTTCTTGTTCTGGAGACCTTTGTACAGGGAGCTGCCACTTTTTAAAAAAAAAATAATTAGAACCATTGTTACAATTTCTTTTTTTTTTTTTTTTTAAACCCAGAATACAAATTCTGGCAGGTTCTTAGTACTTGATATCCCACAGGAACTAGCACTGTTTTGCAAACATCCTCAGATTTTCAAGATCTTGTTCCTCCAAATGTGACCTGCATTTTTTTCTCATATTTTTCTTTGCTTAGCTTCCCTGTTGTCTCATTCCATGTGGTCTCACTTGAGTCTTGCTTTAGCTATGGTATGTTCTTTTGCTTTCCTATTCATCTTATCTTCACTGCCACATTTATTTTTCTTATTTAAAGCCAGGCAAAAATTTCTTAGTGTTGCAGTGCTGATGTAGTGGTACCCAGAAAGCCAGAACATGCTTCCCAAGAAGCATGGCTTATATGTACAAGTGAAGTTGTGTGCACACACAGCATGTGCTTTGCTGGACTGGGGTTTTTCCTTGATGCAGTTTTGCAGTATGAGCAATTTTTTTTGCTGCAGCAAGGGGATGCTAAGCTGTCAGGCTTTCCTCATTCTGTGGCCTCTTGAAGAGGCATGTAGTTGGGAGCCATCTTACATAACTATAGCTCTTTGCTCTACAAGACTAGGAAACATTGTGTTCAACTGGTATCCTTGATAGATTTTAGTTTTGCAGAATTTCGGTTTTGCTGGTAAAAAAATAAATAATAAAATGTGCCTAATATTTAGGGCTCATTTAGGGGCTTACTTGAGAGAAGTGGTACTTGGTGAAGGTCAGTCTGCCTGGGGGTATCACTGAAAGACCTGATGCAGCTGTAGATCTGCTGCAGAGGAACAGGTAGAGCACGTCTAGGCTCTGCCCAGTGCTGGCAGGCAGTTCTGGGGCAGGAGAGTGCGGGCTGCTGTGTTGGTGCTTGGGGAGGCAATGGACACTTCTGCAGGAAAAAATTGCTGCCTAGCACCTGACAGGCTTAATTTTCCTCTCTGTATGTGCTGGGGAAAGGAAAAGCACTGACAATCAGGGCAGTGAAAGGCAGCAATGAGCTCATCTTCCTTTGCATGGGCGTGAAGGCAGGTGGTGGGCTTGAGTCCGTACTTTTCCAAATGCAACAGTTTTGTCTATGTATCCCCTTCCAAGTAGCTCATTGAGCAGATCCCTGTTCTTACGTTGTTAATTAAGCATTAGCCTATAAACGTTACTTTGCACAGGTAGGTTAGGACTGGCACGGAAATTAGAAGGCACCCTTTCCATCATTTACTTTATTTTAGCTTTCGAAACGGGTGAGGGCTTGTTTTCCTCTCCTGACTAGTCACACTGTTATGATGGAGAAGCTGAAGGGCCCAATTACCCACCCCGGGATGTTGTTTGTGAAGCAATTAGAACTGACAGAGTGTGATTAAAACCAAGAAGTTGTCACTTTTTTCTTGAGGCAGGAGTGGTGACTATTTACAGATGAATATGCACCAAATCTACAATGGGAATAATTTCCTCACCCACTATATAATCTCCTCTACTTCATTACTGGCTCAATGTATATAGCTATATAGGGGTTTTTTTGCACATGAATTAACACTTGTAGCTAATAGCAGTAAACTCACAAATGGACTATTACTTTTTATAGCCTTTTAGCAGAGTCAGCCTAATGGAGCAAAACTGTTAACAAATTAAGATACATTTGACAGGGCTTCAACCAGGAATCATAACCCAGGAGTCACTGTTTTGGACGCAAATGCAAAGTTCTCTGTAGACCTAGCCTGTTTCTCAGCCGTTGTGTGGTTTAGCACAAGTTTAGTAAGTGCTAAACCACAAAATAAAAGAGTTAAGGCAATAGTTTTCTGGTTTTGGTAAGATTTGCAGAGCAAGGAACTGACTTCCTTTAACGTTTGTAAAGAGCCTGTCACATCTGTAGTGCTACAGGATATAAGAACAATAGTCATAGTAAAATAAAGTCATATTTGTCTGCTCATGGCATTGTACATACTGTCATTGTATGATAATCAGGCTACAGGAACATCTGATCTTCTGGGGAGGGTGTCTTTAAGCCATGGACAGATCATATTTGACAGTGCAGATGCAGGACTTGTGGTGTTGGTTGCCTGAGCATGAAACAAACTGGAGTAAGAATGGCTATAAGACCTATCAGCTATGTTCAAAACAAGACACCTTTTCTAGCAGACACCCTACTATAGCCTGACAGGCCATGGGGTTTCTGGGGGAAGTATGTGGCTTCAGCTCCTTTGTGTTTTTGGTGGTGGTTTGTTGGTTGGTTTTTTGTTTTGGTTTGTTTTTTTTGGGGGGTGGGAGGTGTCAGGAAGGGGTGGTTTGTGTCTGTGTGAAGTGGAGGTGGCTGGGCAGAGGCTGCATTTGCAGAACGGCTGGATGTACACTGGCTCCTCTCGTGGGTGGGAGTTAACACAGAGTGGCTGCCCACCTGAGACCTTTCTGCCTCTCCTAGTCTGTGGCTTGCAACCCCATCATTTGGCTTTTTTTCTTAGGGGTTTCATAGAGCATCTAGTCTCTCTTACCTCATCAAACCTCATCTCAAAGACAGTCTTTTAGTCAACTTCAGCTCTTCCCTTGTTTTGGAGCTGGCTGATGGGGCACTTGCATCCAACATTGGTTCATTTTCTGCTGTAACTTTCCACAACTCAACACTGTGTTTGATAAGACAGAGATGTGATATATGTCTTGAAGTTCCAGCATAAGCTGTATGTTACCAGGGGGCTTTTCTCCAGTGCATTCTTGTTCTTGGAGTTTGACTATATGCAGCATCGTATCACGCACCCGCTTAAGCTCCTATTGAGGAGTTCAGTCTGTGCCACCAGCTCCCTAGTCGCTATGCTAATCAGTAACTCAAAGCCCCAACTTAGAGACATTCAGGTTGTTTTTATTCTTCTATCCTGAACCTTCTCTCCCCACTAGGCTTGCTAAAACTTCATTCAACATAATGTGAAGGCTTGTTCTCCTCCTAATACCTTGTGATATTCTGCTAAGAACATCCAGTGTTACAGTTCCAGCATAATTATATTTCCCCATAGGTATAAAATGTGTCTGCATCAATAGCTTATTAAAAGAGTGTAATAAAAATTATGACCCCACAATTCTGCTATTAATAAAACAATTCAGAGCCAAGAAAACTCCCTGATCCTTCTTACGCATCTGCTGCAACATGGTACAAGAGCAGAACACCTTAAGCCAGTTTAATCCCTTCTTTTCACCCCCTAGCAATATACATTGGCCCAAGAGAGTAACATGAATTGGAAGTTTAATTTATTAATATGCAATAGTGATAATGTCAAAAGAACAATATATAAAACCCACACAGAACAGGATTACACAGTACATAAGGGAAAGCCTAGAGCTAATATTTAATATAGCAAAACACAGCCAAAAATAACTTCTCATCCAAGGAGCAAAAGAGGGAGAACTCTGCAGGTGCTGGAGCAGAGGAGCTGTGGAAGCAGCCTCTGCCTTCAAGTGCGCAGTTGGCCTCGACCAGCCGTCCTCTGGGCGAGCCCCCTCTCTGCTGGGAACCCACAGAGATCATGGTGAGCGCCAGCTGTTGGGGCAGTGACAGCTATCACCTTGTCTACCTTAAAGTCTCTCATTCCTCCAATTCAAAAGTGCGCACTAGAATCAGAGCAGCAGACACAAGCGGCACACGTGGAGAGCAACCCACATCCAGTGCACAGCGAACTGCAGCAAATGGGGAGCCTTGCAGCTCGGAGCATTTCAGTAAGTGAAGCATGAAACCAACTGTTCACTTCAGCTAAATTGTTCACTTAAGCTTGGATGATTAAACTTTCACCAGCAGCCAAAGTATCCTGCAGCCTTAGCAGGAGTATGGACACATTAACGTTTCACTAGCTTTGCCGTAAATGAGCAATTTGCCTTATAGTCTTAAACCAGCAACACTCATGTGAGTGGAAAATGTTTTGGCCTCCAAGGGACTGGCAGGTTTCAAATGCTTTCTGGAGTTTATTTTCCTGTCCCTTCCCTAAAAAGAACAGGGGAGGAAAGAACAAATGTGAAGGAATAAAACTTGGGACTTTCCTAGCATTACTGAGCATTCAACGTACAGCCTCTGTCAGGAGATCAGAACTCGCCCTTAGAGGGTGAGTTGAGAGGGATGAGATGGGGGGCAGATGCCAGCCACGACTTGTCTGCCCTGCAGGTTTCTTGCTCTGCCATGCATTTCCTGAGCGTTGGGCTGAGGCCCAAGCTGACCATCTAGCCTGCCTGCTGCTTGGCACTGGCACATCCCTGTACAGACCTGCCAGAGAAACCGCAACAGCAAATAGGTATGTGGTCAAAATATGGGACCTACTTGTCTCTGTTGATTGAAGAGTCTGAGTCTGGCAGCTAGGGCTCTGTTAGCTGTTGTGTCTGTAGATTCATTCATCCCCCCCTCTGATTCCGCTTCCAGCCTTCCCCAGCTCTGATCTACTTGCTTTCCTTCCCTTTGCTGGAGTTGATTGCTCCCTTCATGGCGTAGTCTGAATCAGAAGAGCCAGGTCAGCTCAACAAAGCTCTGCTGCTTTAAACTAACTCATACACTCTTGAATGCCACACAAAATGCTCAGCTCTCAAACAGCAATGATCTCTAAAAGGCAGGAGGTGGCTGTAAAGATGAGAAATGAGGGCAAAACAGGAGAGCTGCCTCTCAGCCGAAACACCGGCAGCTGGGAGAGGATGTGTGCTCATAGCCTGGCTCTACTGTATGTTGTGAATCGGGGTCCACAAGCACGAGAAGAAAAGCAGTTGGGATTGCCTTTCCAGCCCCCTCCTCCCTGAGAGGGATACACAAAAGATGAGGATTGTAGCAGCAGTTCTTGTACAAGTTAGCAATCATATCGGAAACCTTTCTCTCTGGCATTTCTCAAGTGCCAGAGCCTGGGCAGGTTAAGGCAGGTCACAGCTGGCCTGTGCCGAGGTTTCACGTCACACTGCCTGTCCTTGTACATGAGGCTTCCATGATTTATTTGGTACTTCTTTCAAAATCTTTACTTCTATCTGGTTGGCTAAATTAATGTATTTGTTGTCATCCAGAATGGGTGACTTAACTTCAGGCTGGGCCCCTGGCTGAGTGGAGGAGGTGAGTTTTCCTCCCTCTGCAAGGAGAGAGGGGCGAGGAAGAGCCGTGTCTCTGCCTGGCCACCGCAGCCGTTCAGGGCCGTTGTGGTACTCTCCTGCTTTCCTCCTGTGATTGCCATTGCTCTGCAATATCCTGTGTCGTGGCAACTTCTTCAATTTTTATTTTGATACATGCTAAACTAGTGATCGTATTTTGCCTGACCCAAAGCTTTGTGTGGTGTGTGCCAGGGTTTTATTAGCAATAGCGTCCATTTCGAACTGCCACTTATCCAAGGGAAAACCAGGGCTGCAAGGGGGATGTCTGGCCAGGGCTTTGCGTATAGGGTGTGGGGCAAGTCCCAGTGCAGCTGTGGGTCACCACAGGACTAAATCACCTTGAAAGGACAACTGTGACTGCTGTGTTCAAGGTAATGCAGTTCAGAGCAGGATGAGGGGTCAGGCAGCAGTGATACGCCCATCAGAACTCTATGGAGTGAAAGTCAACAGGTCCCTTGGCCGCTGAGCCCAGGACACTGCTGGGTGATGTGCCCAATCCCCCTCCACGGCTTTGTATGCCGAGTGAAGCAGTTGCTGGGCTGCTGGTAGAGTTGTTGCACCTGCTCCACGGCCTCATCGACCAGGGGAATGTGAGGCTGGAGGAAGATGAAGTGGCTGTTATTGGTAAAGTGAGTTTTACATCAGTGGCTCTCCAACTGGCTTCTGCTCTGCTGTTAGGGTCAAAAAAAAAAAAAAATCTGGTTTGCACAGTTTCTGTGGCTTTAAGTCTCATTGTATTACATCAGTCAGATGTGGGGATAGGATAGATGGGGTGAAAAAGAAAAGTGCAAGACAGAAAATGAGAAGTGCCATCCTGTTCAGTACTAATGATTCTGCCCTGGGCTGAAGAGGGCAGAAGGAGAGAATGATGGAAAGTGCTCAACCAGCAGTTGAAAGGCAAACCTGAAAAAGAACTGAAATTAAATAGGAGGGAGTGATTCTGCAGTAAAGGAAAAAAAACAAAACTAAGATCTGACCTAGATACAAAGATCACTCCCATCCTGTCCCCTGTTTGCTAGGTCAGGAGAGGTAACGAGGAGAGAAAGACAGCCCAAGGATTGCTATGAAATTCCCCCTAGGTTTTGAGCTTCCGTAAGGAGGCTCAGCAGGAAACACAAGGTAGCTGTGCCACACTGCGTGCGGGCTGGCATCTGCCTGGGTGCTGGTGAGGCTGAGCGTGGGGGAAATAATCTTGTTCACTGTGTCCCCCCATACCTCAACTCCTCACTACATCAGGTGAAAGCCAAGAAGTGGAGCAACAGGTGAGCATTATGTTAGCCTGTGAGTGAAATGCTTCTCCTCCATGCTCGGCTTTGCAGCAGCAACTCAACTCCCACCATGTGCAGAATCTGGCCTCCTTGGTTATTTTTATATGCTTTTTCCCTGCGAAGGGTCAGGCTCTTGCCGTTGTTCATCTCGAAATAAGGGTGTGTAGCTCAGCTGAACATTGTAATCTAATAACAATCTGCCCGTAGGTGAATGGTTTAAAAATATCCAGAGAGATCAGCAGATCTGAGAAACAGCAGAAGACTAGAACTAGGAGTAATAAAATGAGGTTGGTAAAGGAAGAGTCACCTGAAAAGTCTCCTGGGAGGTCTGTTATGCTGAGGCATGGCCTCTTGGGATAAATGTGAGCCTTCCTATGAAACCATTCATAAATTATGTGAACTGTTTGCTTTTAAAAGCCTTCTAGCAGAGGCAGCCATACATATCAAGTCACCTGTTAACTCCTGATATTTCCAGCCTCTTCTCTTTGCCTGTTGCTAGTACCCTGATTACAAGGCTTTCTTACACTGATGACTTATCCAGTCTTATCTGTGCCAGCAAGGCTTGTTCTGTGTGGAGCTTATTCACAAGAAATTAAACAAAAATATTTCTCACTCAAAATTCAAGCTATTATACTTGGACATTGATGTGTTTGTATTCTGGACTTGAAGTAAATTTTTAAAAGTGTTCTAACTGACTGTTAAATTCTCGTTTAATTTTTAAAAGTGATGTGGGCACCTCACTCATGGGGAATTCAACCCCTTTTAATTTGGGTCCCTTGAAATTCTGGACAAGTTTTGGGTCACATTTCTCTGGCCAGACTTGGATCTCTGATTGTCACTGAATCCAGACCTTTGTGCCTAAACTCTCTAGTGTCAACTGTGTTCGAGGAAGAACACCCATGTGGACTCTGTTGATAAAACATTTGGGTAAGTTGTGAGAGATGTATTTAAGTAATCCGAGGGTGTTTTTTTGGTGAAAAAACATATCTGACATTTGCTTTTTACTGGTCTTCAGAGACTGACAGCGAACACAAAAAACTCCACATGTAACATAAAAATAAATCTTTTATCTGCTGGCTTTCATAAACATGGCACACAATGCTTTTTTCCACTGCACAATTTGAGAAAACATTGATTTGATCCATTTAAGTGATGAATGCCCACAAAATAAAACCTTTTCTCTGGAATGGTGACCTTGGGCAGATTAGAGCAGCTAGGTAAGAAATCCAGCAAGTATTTATCAAAGGCTTCTAAGACAGTGCAAACTCTAGTGAGTTCAAAAGCAAGAGACTTTTAGTCTTCATACAACTGACAGGGTCATAACGTTTCAAGAATGCCAGGAATCCCTGTGGCTGTTCCATTAAACACCCCTGATTAGTGAACGTGCTGATAAACTTCGGGAGTCAGAGGTCAACACTGCGGAGCTGAAGGTACCACAGGTATCTGAAAATGTCTCCAGAATTCACAGTCCTCTTGCCCAGTTAACCCCTTCCATCACTCCACCCATGGAAGCTCAAAAATGGGAAGAGAGTCCAAGTGCCTTGGACACAATATTTTCCAGATAATTCTGCAGAGATGTTGAGTTATTCTGAAAACTATGGAAAAATGACCTCAGGCACCTCCCATGGAAATGTTCTTGACAGCTGGTTGTTCTTTGATTTCAGCTTGAGCTCATAGTTAATGTATGTGTAAAATCCCATGTTGCCACTGGCTCATCCAGCCTCTCTCCCCTCAACTTCAGGTGATACAGTGACGGCAGCAGGCTGTGCATTAAAATACCTCCAGAGCTATCAAATTGCAAATGCGACTGCAATTTCAAAATACTCAGGACCAGTCACACCACCCTGTCGCTGCACAAAGCTCTCTGCTTTGTTAGGGTTTTGTTGTAAGAGCTATAGCTGTATTCCTGCCAAGTGCCTGTAGCAAGCAATTGGGAAATCCAGGAAAATACGGGTTGCGTGTCTGTCGCTTTTGCAGGGCATTGGTTTAACTGCAGCACAATCAGGAGGGTCCCAGGAAGGCTGAATTATCCCAGCAGCTCCCTGGGGTGGTAGCCCATTTTTCAGGTAATTGGCCTAATTGGCAAGTCCACCCCAATGCAGTACGGACATTGCTTCTGCCTCAGTCTCCCAGGCAGCAGTGCAGGGCTCAGAGTTTAACTGGTCCTGCAATATATGGCTTTTCATTCCATGCTCTGATTAGGAGCTGCTGGAGGTACTGAGGATTCATCTTCGCTGAGGGCCACAGCGTGACCCCATCAGTTTCTTTGAAAATCAATAGGAAAAATGTCGGAGAATGCAAAGGAAGCAGGAACAGTCAGAGTAAAGACAAGTGATGTCCTGTAATGGCTGTAATGATTCTGAAACACGCAAGGTCACAGATAATTAGGAACCTAATTCTCCTTTGAAAGAATCTGTCAAGTTACTTCCCTACCTCAAAAACAATTGCTGATTGATGTTATTTCTGGGCTAACAAACCCACTGATGACACTCTCAGTGGAGGCTGTACAGCCTTTACTATCCAGGTGGAGTTAGGTAGCCACAGCTGTAGAAGAAAAGCCAAGTAAAGGGGTTTTCATCATTATAGGATGTGTTTCACAAAGGTGCCAACACTGCTGCAAGTGAGAGCCACAATGCAGCAATTCTGTTAATCAAGCCCTCAATGGTTTATGCTGGAGACATCTCCCTGTTTGGATGCTTTACTGTGCTGCAGTTATTCAGAAGTGTTGTGAGAAGTGGGCAGAGAAGACACAGGAGCGATGGAGCTGTCTTGGGACCAAGGGAGAGTGTGCAGAGAGCCGAGGGCAGGTGAGGAGGCTAAGCAGGCACTAACATGAGCTTTACAGAAGGAAACAAAATCTGGGGACACTTTCTCAGTGTATATTGCAGTTAACGTTTCAGGAGGAGGATGCAGAGCTTTCTAGGCTGCATTGGGGGGATTTTGAAACCAGTTTGTACCAACGTAGATTACAATGTGCTGCTTAGAGCTGCAAAGCAGGAGAGTCAGTAGCTTAGACTAAATGTCAGACACCTTCCTCTCTACGATATTTCTACCCAACTGGTTTTGGTTTTACTTCTAATTGTAAAGAGCGAGGGAAGTGCTGGTCTCCTGTAGGAGAGACATAAAAGGCTTTATAATAAGCAACTAAGTCAGTTGAGAAGAGAGGGTTTTTTTTTCCCTTGGACTCTGTGTGTGCCTGGAGCTGGCGGTGAGGGAGCTATGGCATGGGTCCAGACCCAAAGAAACTTCCAAACCGTAGAGATGGAAGGCAAATTTGGACTTCAGCACAAGCGTGGGTGTTAGCTCAAAATGTGTAATGCAAAATTGACTCACAGCTCAAAGGCCAGGGCCACAACCACTGAAATAGCTACTGCACAACTCACAGACAAAATTTTGGGATTTGGCTAGGTGGCAGAAACAGCCAGGAGAAAGAAGAGACTATATGTGCCTCTCACGTAGGTATAATTTTAAAAACACTGTAAATGTGAACTGCAGTGAACTGTATTCTGAGAAGTTTCTGGTAATGAGGGGTCTTAGGTTTTGTTTATTTGTTTGTTTTTCAAAGTTCGATCTTCATTTTTTTCACAGCTTCTTCAACCTCAGCAAGGTCCTAGACTTGAGGGGAGATGAGTGGTCCTTCCCAAAGAAAGAGCTGTGTAGCTACAATTGTTTGGATCATTTTGATTTTGGAGATGTGAGACAGAAAAAGGCTGTAAGGAAATATGATTGCAACAAGAGGGATAGAACACATAAAAATACGATTAAGTTTTCAAAGTCCTGATCTCTACCCCATCCTGGGTGAAGTGAGATGTGACATTCAGGTGAAGATGAGCTTTTGGCTGGTTACATGTGGGTTCAGCTGGCGGAGCACTCACAGCACTGAGGATTCAAGCCAATTCAAAGCAGAAATTCCAAGTTCCAAACCCAACAAAAACTCTGGTTTGAAAACCAGCTTAGATTTCTGCAAAGCGACAGCCAAGAATTTACCTCCCCCCTAATTTACACAACACAGACATTTAGAAAGCATAGACATGAATAATTAGGTTTACAGTAAACATTACAAGGCTGTCTAAACCTTTCTGTATGGTTATGAATTATAAATTACATATTTGCTCTCATCCAGGTATTAGTTTTTGCAGTGGGGATGTTTATGGCATGCTGTTTTGTTATCTAGATTTGTATAATTTGAACAAGAACCTTAAAACTGCAAATTTAGTCAATACCCAGACCAGGCACGGCACGGCTGGAGCACGAGTCTGTTCTGCCAGACCGGTGCTGATTTTCTGACAGGCTAACTTGAATGTCTCCCTCCATGTTGCATATGACAGTTGGGAGCATAGTGTATGTATGGGGGGACGACACATGGAGCAGATGCAAGCGACTCTGCACATGATTTAATTCAGCTGGGCAGTTGTTAGCCTGGTGTCAGTGCCAGCCCTGCCTGTGCCGGTGTACGGGAGTGAGCAGCAGTGGTCAGTCCTCAGGGCTGGAAGCTGGACACATGCAGCATAGAACAGGGCCAGTTTTCTCAGGTGGAGCTCAACCACAGCTGAGAAATCCTGTGCAGGAGCTGGGGAGCTAGCTCAGCTCTTGGAAAACTCACACATCAGCGTCCTTGTGCCAGAGGCTTCCCTGACGTGTGACATGTAGAGAGCATTACCTTCCCTGGGAGGATAAATGAGGGTGCAGCATGCTGAGTCCGCTGATGGTAGATGATCTCAGGACATGCCTACACCCAAGAGGTGAGATTGCAATTTATGCAGATCTTTCTACTCAGATAGGCTCCCGTGTGGGTGGCGCTACCAAGATCTCAGCTACTTCCTTGGAGGTTGGGACCTTGTGTGGCCACAGCTAAGTTGCTGTTAATTTGCAAGTAACCCCACGAAAGCAGTTGAGGTCTGTGCCTCCTCCAGACATACTCATAGCTCTGCAGTGCAATTACATACACATGGGGGCATGGGATTCAAATAGTCGTCATCTTCATGTTGCCTTTGGGTTTCTTTCTGCCTTTTTTTTTTTTT
>VWZZ01006229.1:319987-336867 GCA_013399095.1 Psophia crepitans | reverse complement strand
GAGGCGGTGGCCGTCTGCTGAGTTGCGGAGCGGGGCCGTCGGTTCCCTCGGCCCTCTGGGAGCGCCGGGACGGGACGGGGCGGGCGGCGGCGCGGCTTCTCTCTGCCGGCGGGCCTCGCTGGTTAAACCTCAGATCGAAGCGGTGCCGCGGCCGTGCCGGCTCTCTGCCCAGGTAGGCAGCGGCGGGGTGGCGCGGCGGCGGAGGGGCGAGCCCGGGCACCGGGAGCTGCGAAGCCCGGAGGGGTGGGGGGCTCCTCCCGGGCCGCGAGGGGCTGCAAAATCTGCTGTTGTCTTCATAGTTTTTATAGTTACTCTTTACTGACTGTGGCTGTGCCCTAAAGCCGTTCTGTGCCCTCTCTCCCCAGGCCGAGGGCTGGGTTCGCGGGCCAGCTGTACGCCGGGGCCTCTGGTACAGCCAGGCCGCCCCGCTGAGCCCGGTGACACCTTGCGTCTCGTCAGCTGACGATGAAGACGGTTTTAATGGTCGCAGAGAAGCCTTCTCTGGCCCAGTCCATCGCCAAGATCCTCTCCAGGGGTAGGAATGAGAGCATGTTGGTTCGGCCCTTCCGCCTGTCCCACCGGCGGCAGGGTCGGAGTGCCCAGTGTGGAGTTACCGGGGTTTGCTGCAGGTGAAGTCAGGTTAAGAAAAACCCTGGGCAGTTACCTGGTTGTCTTGGGGCAGCTGCCACTGGGAATGGTGGCTTAGGACAGGGTGCGGTTCATGAAATAATTGGGTGGCATTTCACATTATGTACTGATGCCTATTCAATTCAAGAATAAAGGAATCTGGTTTTGATATTTTACGTAGCTGGAGTGTGTGTTAGTGCATCTGGTTTCCAGAAAATGCCAGTCAGGTAGCAAGTTGCTGTCCTGCGATTTTTAAAGCTAAAGATTTCATAAATCACGTGGAAGGTGGAATGAGTTGATTATAACTATACTGGTCTAGAAAACTAGCTGTGTTTTCATAAGGATTTTTTGGTGGGAGGGAAAGGATGGAGAACATAATGGATAGTTTCAAATAATGAAATATGCTTTAAAAAAATGAACTTAAATAAAAACTTGATCAATGAGTAGAATTTTATTATCAGAAAAAACCTAGCTGTAAGAAAAGGGGGTTGTCATTTCACACCAAATAACTTATTTCAATATATTTTTTTTAATCCTGTTGAAATTTATGACGCTGTTTTCACAGGAAGCATGTCCTCTCGCAAGGGACTGAATGGTGCATGCTCTGTGCATGAGTACACTGGATCGTTTATAGGACAGAGCGCCCATTTCAAGATGACATCTGTGTGTGGTCATGTCATGACTTTGGATTTCATAGGTATTTGTTCATCAAACAGTTTAACTGATATGGGTTGTGAAATTGTGAAGGATCTCTGACAGTAAAATACTCATTGTTGAAATAATTCAGGAAGAATGTTAGAACTAGAGAGGAAAGGAGGATGAAAGGATCACTTGTGGTCAGCAGTTCTTGATTCTTGTTTCTAGTTCTCTGGCTGATCTCTTGCTTGACCTTGGGCACATGCCACTTACATTTTCCGTGCATGAATTATGTCCCTGGAAAACAAGGGGATAGAAGGCTCAATTTGCAAGCCTGTAAAACTGTTTTGGTACTTTCGGTGAAAGGTGATTAAGGAGCGCAGAGTCCAAAGGGATATATGGTATTGTGTCACTGCAAAACAGAGACATGGTAAGGATTGTGTGCAAGGAATCCTGTCACTAACTTGCTTTGAAGTGTGGGACTAGTCATGCAACTGCTGTATTTCCTCTAGTGGTAACTACCTCACAGATTTTATGAGGACTAAATTTTGAGTTATTTGCACAAGTGCTTTGAAGAGGTACAGTTTAATGTATTTGCTAAGCAATATTATTAACAGTTACTTCAGAAAAAAGGAAACGAACCAGTGTGGTGATATGAGAAGGCGACACAGGATGCTCCATGGCGGAACAGGGCAGAGACATAACTGGCTGTAGATAAAGAACAGTAAAACAGACTGCAGCGTGCACATCATATGTCTACTGTGAAAACAAGGAAAAATAGCTCACTCCCCTCATCTGATCAATTAATTGTATGAACAGAAGATGTTTTAATAACTCATGTTTAAAATTTCTGAAAGGCATGTAGTATTTTTTTTTCCCTTCCTATGTTTCAAAATGATAGCTGCAGTTCATGTAGTGCTAAGGGGTCCTTTGATACGCACTAAAGCAAGGTGTGTTAGGGTAGAAGGCTTTCCAAGACAAATCTTGAAAGTCAAGTGTTTTCAAAAGTAATATTGTTTGCTGTTGGATGATTTTGGGGTTTTTTTAATGTATATTTAGAGCTCTACTTAATATACTTCTGCTTTGCAGGAAAATATAACAGCTGGGACAAAGTGGATCCAGCAGAACTTTTTAGCAAAGCTCCCACAGAAAAGAAAGAAGCTAATCCTAAATTGACCATGGTGAAGTTTTTACAGGTATTCTGTCTTATAATAATTATTTGAGATATATCTCTTTTTTTCCCCTTTGCTTTCTTTTTCTTTATTTCACCTGGAGCAGATTCTGTCTTCAGTAATTCATTGTTCCTATTTTTCCTCTGTTGGAGGGAGCAATGAGACCTATTTTTGTCCTGTCAAGAAAAACAAATGAAATTATTCCATGCTTTTGGAAAGCAATAAAAAATATTAATAAAATTGAAAGAGCAGTGTAGCATTTTGCTGAGTTAACCTTGCTTTAAGAAAAACTTCTTACGAATTAGCTGGTTTTATTTAAGAACCAGAAATATAAGCGCCTCTCAGCTCTTAGAGTGGGTCAGTTATCTTCGCTCCAGTGTGAGAAACTGAGTCTGTCTTCACCAGACAGGTTCTGTTGGGAGGTAATACCAGAGCATTTGGTGTCCTTCAGAACATTTGTTAACATCTTCCCTCTGCTAAGGCAGACAGGCTGTGTGAATGCACCGTTTCTCATGCTGCGGGTTGTTGAAAGTTTGATTTAGTAGGTCTATTCACCTGCTCCCAAAAGTGGGCAGTGTTTGGCAGTACGCTGTACAATATGCTAGAGTTCTGCCAGGATTGAAGACAAATGAGTATGTTCCTAAATCAGGATTTTCTTCCCTACAGGAAGCAGCTTTTTGTCAAGGCTAGATCTATTTTCTTTATTTTACTGGTTCTTATGCTGTCTGACACCTTTGCCTTGTTGAATTCACTTTTGCCGTTGCCTTGTGAGTTTTTTGACTGTCGATATCCTGCCTGTCAAAATTGGAGCATTGGATGCGTGTTTTGCTTGCAGAGCAAGTGCAAGGCATAGCTCGTAAGCGCCTTCTTTAAGTCTGTGTTGGTTATTGTTCATTATTCACATGCGCCTCTTGGCGAGGAAAGAGGTAGTTTGGTTGCTTTTACAAAATAATACTTTCTTGAAAGGCAAGTATGTGTGGTGTAAAGTGATTTCTGTCAGATAAATTTAGACTTCGTGGTATCCTTATAAACTAGGAAAGCGTTTCTTGTTTGGTAGATTTTGGAGTTTTTTAATAACTTGTAAATTAAGGCACAGAAAGGGGAGGGAACTGTGCCCAGGGCCACACACAGAGACTGTGGCAGTTTCAGGAGATCTCCACTGCTTTAGAGCTATACTGGGTGGGTTTTTTTTCAGCTCCTGCAGAAAAGCATTTTGTAGGCAGATTTCTGTCCCATGAAGCACAGCTTGCTTGTCTCCAGCTGTTAAGTACCTGCAGACTTCTTGTCACTTCTGCTATATTCTTCCAGTTCTTTTTGCACCAAATAATTTTTCTCTAGTACTTAGAAATAGAAAATATAGTTAGTGAGGAGATAGGTCTGTTTTTGAGTTGCTGAAGAACTGCGCTAATTTTTCTCACAGGTGGAGGGAAGAGGCTGTGATTGTATTGTCTTGTGGTTGGATTGTGATAAGGAAGGAGAAAACATCTGTTTTGAAGTAAGTTTTCAATTTTTAAGACTTATAATACCATAATATATTTGTCTGTGCATACAATACTATAAACGTATTGTTTTATGGATACACAATAAAATTAAACTAGTGGAATGAAGTTTTAAAGGCATGGAGGGCATTGATGGAAAGACTCTTTTGAACTCTTAACATATCAGTTAAAGAGTATAAATCAGTTTCATAGCCATTGCTCATCTGAGATGAACAATAAGGCCTTTTATATGTTCGAACATTCGAGTGCTTTGAGAATTGGTCTGTATTTCACAGCTGGAGTAGTTATGTTGCTGTCCTTATAAAACTTGATCTCTCTTATCTTTAGTTCCGTAAGCAATTAGACACTTTTGAGCATAGAGGCTGCTTTTAAGTGTAGGCTTACTGCAGGAATTTGAACTCTGCACATAAAATGTATAGAACTAAAGCTTTGGTCTGCAAAGATTCTCTTTTTTTTTAATTTTAAACATCCTATTCCCAGGAGTCTAGAAGAGTATTTTTGGTGTCTTTTTTTTGTTTTGTTTAAAGAAGCACATTCTATCAAGTAATTGTTTTAAATTCTTTAAATACTACTGTATGACAACTGGGCCCTGACTGTACCTAGAACAAATCCACATAGAAACTGACACATATTCCTCAAAAGGTGTTGCAGCTGCACTGGTGAATTTATTTGCACTGAGCTAGGAACAGCACTTCACTTCCAACAATTGCTGTTTAATAAATAAATCCTCCAGTTTTGCTAATTCTTAATGCACTTCTGAGTAGAAAGTCAGCTACTGCTCTTGCTTATTACTTAGTGTATTGGCATGCCACCTTACTGAGTTAAGAAAGTAGTTATGTATCAGCAAATATTTTGTGGAGAGTGGGGTTTTTTCTTTAGAGAGAAAAACTGACTTAAGCCCTTTTCAAATACTCTGAAAATGTGCTTCTGATCTTCATTAGGTTCTTGATGCTGTTCTTCCTGTTATGAACAAACCTCGTGGCACCGAGAGGACGATTTATAGAGCTAAATTCAGTTCTATTACTGACACAGACATCTGCAACGCCATGAATCACTTGGGAGAACCCAATCGCAACGAAGCTCTTTCAGTGGATGCCCGCCAGGAGCTGGATCTAAGAATCGGCTGTGCGTTTACAAGGTGACAGCATAGATTACAGACAGTTTTATGAAAGGTTCAGGAGTATTGCTCTGTCCACAAAATATGCCTCAGAACTCTAGTGGCTGTTTCTGCTCGGCCCCAAACTGAACAATTTTATGCACAGACAGATAAAAAATAAATAAAAAATTGTGTTATGGCTTAGAGCTAGGTAAAATACTAGGAGCAGCAGCTAAGGTATGATTGTATTTTACGGTGTTCTCCCCCATTTTTTTGGAAATAAACAGGATTCAGTGAGGCGAAGTAATTAGACTTAATTAGTTATAAAAGATTATAATTCTCAGAATGCTTTTTTTTCTAATGCCTGAATGATTTAATAGATTAGTCATATTTATGTGTATAAGTTAATGAAAACTTTTGCTTTTCATGAGAATGAGAATATTAATGTACTTGTTCCTGTTCCCCCCTCCTCCCCCACAGGTTTCAGACTAAATATTTTCAGGGGAAATACGGAAATTTAGACAGCTCCCTGATCTCCTTTGGGCCGTGTCAGACCCCAACACTTGGATTTTGTGTTGAAAGGCATGACAAAATCCAGTCATTTAAGCCAGAGACTTACTGGGTGCTGCAAGCTAAAGTAAGTTTTACAATCCTTGTTTGTGTATGAGGAACATATATTTTTACCAAAGAAATGCATTTATATTTTCATTTTGTCCATTCATAAATATGTAGCTACTGACAAGAATTCACAGTGCCTACAAAATTTACTTGTGTTCTCATTCGGTTCACATGTGTGTCACCACTCTCTCTCTCGAGCAGATTCCAGGATGTCAGCTTTGTGTTAAAGTGGTTATTGCCTGCTGCTTATAAGGATTCTTTAGCGCTAACCATCTAAGCTTAGACTCAGCCAAAAAGACTACTTAAAATGGTTTTCTTTTGTTCCCCGGGGTCCTTGGACTGACTGTGTTGTTAATTTGAATTCAGGAATTAATTAGGCTGCCAACAAACATTGGCATTGCTGAGTATTGGAATTTTAAAGCAAATAAAATGCTCATTGTGTTAATTGGCAATTGAGTCCTCTGAATACTTTGGCAGCTTATAGCAGTTTTATAGCCTCAGTGCTGTCCAAACTCAGAGACCAAACCAACATGGTTTTACTGCTTGTGATCACAAAGATTTTTTAAACAAATACAGGATAGATGGTAAAAAGTTGCCACTTTTAGATTTTAAAATAAACAAAAGATGAAATCTGGTGTCTACTGTCATCTCTTCTCTGATGGATCTCATGTGTCACGCTGGGAAATATTTAGTGCCTGTTTTCAGAGAGTTTTGTTCTCTCTTATATTGGTTGCTTCGTATTTATTTTCCTACATGGGACTTAAAACATGACTTAGTCACAGTTTGATACAAATGATTGGTTTTGCTAAATCAAAATGCTAAATTTTGAGTTTCTGGCCATTTCAGCCTTTACTGTTCCCAGCACTAAAAATAAGTTGTTTTTCAGTTAACTGCAGGAATAATTCCAGTCAGTCCCCTGACCCTGGAATTCAAAGTACTCCATCTTTGCAAAATCCCTGTGAAAAAGAGCACAACTGCATGTTTGAAGCATTTGTGTCCTAGTACAGGTATTGCTAGGATTTGCTTGCTGGATTATTTTTGGAAATGTGCGTTCTCGCACTTCTAGTAAAAGAGTTGGATTTTTTTTTTTGTCCATTAGGTGAACCCTGAAAAAGAAAGTTCTCTCACTTTGGATTGGGATAGAGTGAGAGTGTTTGATCGTGAGGTTGCTCAAATGTTTCTGAATATAACAAAGATGGCAAAAGAGGCAAAGGTAGGAATATTTACAAAGTGTCAGCAGAGCTATATTTCATATAATGGAAATACCATTTAGTATTTCATTTGCTGCGTAATTTTTTGGTTTTTATTAAAGAAGGGTGTAGAATATCTGTCTTTTTTTTTTTCCACCCCCCCCATCCATTCAACTTTGTCTAAATGAGAATAAAGGGCAAGAGACTGTTTTATTGTAGTTCATATTATGCTAGTGTGGTCATTTCAGCAGAAGCCCCTTCTTAATATTGACTTTGGAAATGATCATCACTCATGACAGGAAATCTTCATTACTAAACCTGCTAAGAAATACTGTTCAGATCTCTCCAAGCAGACCTCTTATTTCCCATGAGACATTGTATAAATCAGAATTTAATTACTTACATGGCAATATTCCTACAGTTAAATTTTTAATCATGTGTATGGTGTAGTCTTTATAGCCAATTAACTTCTAATTCTGCTTTGTTCAGTACTTGTTTGACAGTATGTTTGGATTTAAGTGCTTATAGCCATCAATGTTCAAAGACTGCATGAAGCTTTAGAAAATCTGGATCCTTATAGTTAGGATTGTTACTTGAAATACGCATTAAATCCTTGTAGCAATGAAACTACGTGCTGCTGACACAGATGGGAAGTAAAGACAGCAAATAAACTACTTTGCTGCATTCCCAGTTGTAGGGTTGATCTGTTCCATAGCACAAAGAGACATTAGAACTATAACTTTAGTTAGAATTTGGTGAAATCATCTCCACTCAGATTTCCTGAAGTAAAAATATATTGGTGGTTACTGTTTTAAGAAAACAAATGAGGTATAACAAGAATAAGTAATGTTAGGTATGCCACGTGTTTATAGGCAGGATGGAAATTATACATATACCAGTTACCAAGCTTCAAAACTTTTACTGGGAAAATGCTATTTTCTAGGTAGAATCTGTGAGTAAAAAAGAGAAGGTGAAGCAGAGACCACTGGCTCTGAACACAGTAGAAATGCTCCGAGTGGCCAGTGCTGCTTTAGGTATGTGTAAAAGTTCAGATTTTTCACAATGTTTTAAAGCAAAATATTTTGGCTTCTCAGATGAAATAATCAAGGACATATCAAATATAGTTTGATACCCTCCTCGTTTTGTAATAGGTCATTTTGGGGGAAGGATCAAGTTTAGAAAGCTTGTCAAAAGTGAAATGTTGCATAAGATCAAGGTGACAAAAGTCTGATGGAAAGGACAAACCGTGATTTATTTCGAAGCTTTGATTGAGTATATTTGTCAGATACAGCAAACAAATGATAATCACAGTGATACGTAAATTACTTTTTTTTCCTGTCCCATCTTAGGAATGGGTCCACAACATGCCATGCAAATAGCAGAGCGTCTTTATACTCAGGGTTATATTAGCTACCCTCGAACAGAAACTACTCATTATCCAGAGAATTTTGACTTGAAAGGATGTTTGAGACAACAAGCCAATAATCCTTATTGGGCAGAAACTGTGAGTACATGAAGGAATACCTGTACTGTTTAACAGATCATTCTCTGGTCTGTGTTTTAGAACGTATCTTACTTACTATGATCTATATGTCTTTAGAAATAATAAATATCTGTAATTGCTTTCCTTTCTGGGTGTTACATTGTTATGGAACTGATCTGAAAAGTTTCTTAACCTGCTAAGAGAATCCTGTTACCCACTTCAGCCAGCCTGTTTTCTCTCTCTTCCTTCACTCAGGTAAAAGCATTGCTATCAGAAGGCATTAATCGCCCAAGGAAGGGCCACGATGCAGGAGACCATCCTCCCATCACCCCCATGAGAGCTGCAACAGAAGCAGAATTAGGTACAGGCAAATTCCGTAGTGTTGGAACACCATGTGAGGAAATTGGTTCCTTGAGGTATAGCAGCCAGTCTGAAAATCCCTGAGCTTTAACAGAAAATACAATTATTTGAATAGCAGGAAGTGAAGAAAGAGCAGACTTTATCCTAACTTCACTTCTGATGACAGTGAAGTTCAGGGCTGGTCTGCTATTCAGTAATTGGACCTAGGGACCATAGTACTGATAGAAAAAGGAATAGCCAACTTAATGCCTACTTTCTCCAGGAGAACCAGAATAGTAGCTTCCAAGTATTGAAATGTGATTTTATTTTTATGCTTGAAAGTCAAGCTTCAACTGCGTTTTCATTTAGTGGGGCTAATATTAAAATGTAACATTTCACTTCCTGTACACTGTGATCCCTCAAAAAAGGATTTTGAGCTTATAAGAAAGTGTAGTGAATGCAGTGTATTGTTTATTAGGAAATAGCGAAAATTGTTGTAGAAAACTGATAACTTCTGATTTTCATGAATCAGTGAAATAATCTCTGATAGAAAAACAAATGCTTTAAAATTTTGAGTAACTGTATAGGATACTGAATGGCCATGTAAGATTATTTTGTTTTTTATATACACAGCAAGATGAAATATGCAAAGCACAGGACTAAAATGTAGGAGCTGTTCATAGCAGTGTAACCTTTTGACTATTCAATTTCCTATCTGTAGATTGTGAATAAGGAAACTTTGCTTTGAAATTTAACTTACATTAATGATATTAATAAGTAGCATTATGGAGTGATCTCTTTATTTTTGTTCATGTGTCTTTTTTTTCAGCAATAGAGAAAAGTCTTTTCTACTTTATCTTCCCATTCAGACACACTGCGAAACTGGGAGGTGGGCTGGTTAAACTGATTGTCCTTCTCCAAGAGTATCTGTGTGCAGCTCATGTCTGTATGAGATGTATATAGGCAGGAAATTTTAAAGGGGAAACTGCATGGACTTTTGAATGTTAGAAACTTTTAGGTACCAGTTTTTTCCTGTGATACCTGTGGAAATCTGGTACTTTTTAGTGCAGATTTTATGTAGAGCTGCAGACTTGAGGTATGTGGTAAGATGTTGTTTATCCTCAGGTGGAGATGGATGGCGACTGTATGAGTATATAACTAGGCATTTCATTGCCACTGTCAGCGCTGATTGCAAGTACCTACAAACCACCATTTCTTTCAGTATTGGCCCTGAACGTTTTACCTGTATCGGAAAAGTGGTAACTTCACCAGGTAAGACCAATGGGCAAGTAAGTAGTTAACTACAGATACCCCCTGCCCCCCTTAATTCATTGAACATAAAAGTGAGACTTTGGGGACAAGTAAAATTTTGAAGGCATTTTTTGAGCTATCCAGACCAGAGACCAAATCTTTGTCTTCATTCCCATACCTCAATTACAATAGAAAAAGTATTTTCATGCAGTAGTCTCAAAGATTTAATGCCACTTTTGCCAGTGTGAAGACCAGTCTTTTTACAGAAACCAAATGTCTCTTAAGGGTTTAACTACACAAAGGCAGATTTTTTTTCTTGGGCCTCTGTAAAAAGAACGTAGCACGACCACTGATGTTTTTATGGTTAGCTGGCCCAATAGTTCTTACTATGTTAATATGATTTACTATTTGCATTTCCTTTTTAAGAAACATTTCCCATCCATTCTGGAACTGTGCTTTCATTCAAGGAAAGTGTTTACCTTTTTATACATATATCAACCTGGCTTAAGTCACACATAAAGTAGATCTGATGCGCTCTAGTGGGACATACTATATTGGCTCAGTATTCCTCACCTCAGATATTTTCTGCAAGGTATGGCAAACAGCCTCTTAACATTGTTCTGTGTGATGTGGCCCATGTTAAAATTAGAAATGTATACCTTTGCTTTTTGAAAGCTGTGAACATAAACTCTCATTATTTTTGTTTGCTTCTTTCTTTACCTCCAGGGTTCACAGAAATTATGCCGTGGCACAGCATCCCATTAGAAGAGAGCCTTCCCCACTGTGAGAAAGGAGATCTTTTTCCAATTGGTGAAATAAAATTGCTGGAAAAGCAAACCAGTCCTCCTGATTACCTGACAGAAGCAGAACTCATCACTCTGATGGAAAAGCATGGCATTGGTAGGAACTTGCTTAACTTACATTATCCTTTAATACATCCACCAAGAGTGCCAAGAGTCTGAATTGCTTCTGAACTATCTCCTGGGAATGACCTTTCAGTATTCATTTGAATAGGTACAGTAACGATCTCTTCCCCCCGCCCCCGCCCTCGCAACCCACAATGCCTGTAGTACCTCTTAGCAAATGGTAGATTGTCTCTTTGCTGACATTCCTTTCCCTTTCTTATCCTTAAGCCTAGTTTCTGGCCAAAGCAGTGTCTTTTCTTAACACATCATTGTCACTTCTCTGTCAGAAAGAGATGATGTTGGGTGGAAGAATGCACCTCCCCATTCTTAGGAATGATTTCCTATCTTTACAGCTTGCTTCAGTTTTGCTGGCTCCACTAGTTCTTGTATATCTTACACAATTTAACACAATTCTACTTTTCTTTTTTTTTTTTAAAAAATCTGACTTGTTTTCTTCGATGCATTTTCGTAAATTTGTCCAGTCAAAAGAAACATAGTCTCTTACTACACTATGTTTTTCCAGAATAAATGATTCTGAGATTAGGTTTCTTCCCAATAGTAATTCCTTGGAAGAGATGAAAGAATTAACCTTAAAACATATGTTTCGGACTTCTCAGAACTGCAAAGGACGTAAGAATTACTAGAGAGAGGAGTTATCCACTGGAAGTTGGGTAACAGTACAAAGGTATCTGAATTTTAAGCAGTCTCAGGAGCACTATAACTTGACATAAAACCAGAGAAGTTAGAAGTGAGTGATTCAATGAAAACTTTGGTTTGTTCAGGATGGATATATTGTTTTCCTTTGTGTGGCAGGAACTGATGCAAGTATTCCAGTACACATTAACAACATTTGCCAGCGAAACTACGTCACAGTGGAGAGTGGTCGGAGACTAAAGCCTACAAACCTTGGCATTGTTCTGGTTCATGGTTATTACAAAATAGGTCAGTGAAACGTGCTTCCCTTTCCATCCTCTTACCTTCTTTTCCCTTCAGTATGTCAAGGGCTGTTGTCACTGCGTAAGTAGCATTTCTGTCTGAAATAATGCAGCGAGGAAAGTATTACTAATTCCAAATACTATAATAATTAAAACTTGTTTATTTTGATGCCGATTTACATGTGGATGGTGTCCTACCCCCATTTTTTCGATTTTTCATTGCCCCTTCTCTGTTGCTGCTGTTTCTGGCTTTCTGTTAGATGCAGAATTGGTTCTTCCTACAATCCGCAGTGCTGTAGAGAAGCAACTCAACTTAATAGCTCTCGGTAAAGCGAATTATCATCAGGTCCTGGAGCACACTCTGGACATTTTCAAAAGGAAATTTCACTATTTTGTGGATTCTATTGCAGGTAAAATTTTTTACGTGTGGAGTTTCCTACAATTACTTAATCGCTGCAAAGATGCTAGTAGAAAATACTTATATATTAGGTTCCTTTCAGAGGTTTAGGCTTACTAAAAAGTTGTGCCATGATTGGAAGATTCCAGTCAAATTAAGTTGCTCTCCAAAAGGAAATGGACTAAATTATGGCTCCAAAACTCTTCTTCAAATTTCTTTTGTGACTGTATAGTGGTGGGTTTTTGAACACTTCAGACTGGCAGAAGTACTTAGCCTTCTATGTTTGTGCATGCCTACTGCAAAATGCTGTGTATTTAAAAAGACTTTCATTCCCACTTCTTCACAGGTCTAACATAAATGTGATTGTCTTCTGCAGGTATGGATGAGCTCATGGAAGTGTCTTTTTCACCCTTAGCTGCCACAGGTAAACCTCTGTCCCGCTGTGGCAAGTGCCATCGTTTCATGAAGTATATTCAGGTAAGTTCACTTCATGCTTGTAATTTAAATTTCACTTTCTGAGGGGCATTGAGTAGAAACCCCTTTGCCATTATTGAATTTGGATTCAAACGTGATTCTCAAGAGTGCATTTCTAAAACAAAAAGCCTGATGGAGTTTTCCCATGGGGAGCAACCAGAGAACAGCCCCGGCTGGATTTCCTGCAAGTTTTGAACTCTGTTGGCACTACAGTTGTTCTGGAGATTTCTGTTCTATTTCCAGGCCAAACCAAGTCGTCTGCACTGCTCTCACTGTGATGACACCTACAGTCTCCCACAAAATGGTACCATTAAACTCTACAAAGAGTTGCGTTGCCCCCTAGATGACTTTGAGCTGGTGCTGTGGTCGTCGGGATCCAGAGGAAAGAGCTACCCACTCTGTCCGTACTGTTACAACCATCCTCCCTTCAGGGACATGAAGAAAGGTAGGAATTCTGTAAACGTGCAGAATAAATTAGGTGCAGTCTATGCAGTGTGCTTTTTAGTAGCTTCTAATCAGTGTTGCTTAGTACAAAGTGGTGTTCATATTAGGTTACAGACACCTAAAGTTCATGTCAAACTTGTTGGCCAAAATTCATTAGTTAATGCATTTCTCAATACTTTTCTTTATAAAAGTAAGAAATGGATTTACATGCATGCACAGTAGGTGACCTTCCTAACACTCTGTAAGCAGTGAACAACACTGAGATTCTGACACGTTGCAAATTGTGTGCTTGCTGTGGATAGGACTATAGATTAAGGCCAGGTCTGAGAGTATTTTGATACTGAGATAGATGGTGTGTCAAAAGCTATTGAAGAATCTAAGTAGGGGTAAAAACTGCACGTAGTTTGGTAACTGTGAGATAGTGCTTCAAAGCTCTGAGTGTTGGGAGCTTTTTGGCATCTTTTTATTATCATCTTTTAATTAAAAATGTCTTGTACTAACAGTGTAAGGTGCACTCATAAAATAGCAGTTAGTTAGGAGCTGTATATTTATTTGAAAGCATAATTGGTTTTCATCACTAATACGTCCAAACTGCTTGTAATGTACAGTGGCAGTATCTGGCAATTCTGAAAGCCATTCTAGAGAAAATTTTGAGCAAGGGGTTATTCTGACTCTGTGAAAAGGCAAGGTGCCATTGGGGAGCAGTTCCATTCTTTAGCAATTTAGAAAACCTATACTATACTAAGCTGTCTTTGAATTCTGTTTCTCACTTCCTCCAAAATGGGTAGTGATACAAGGGTTCCCTGTGGCATGGTTTTATTCTTCTTCCACCAGGAATGGGCTGTAATGAATGCACCCACCCCACGTGCCAGCATTCTCTTAGCATGCTTGGAATTGGGCAGTGCGTTGAATGTGAGAATGGGGTTCTGGTGTTAGACTCGACATCAGGTCCCAAGTGGAAGATGGCCTGCAACAAATGCAACGTGATTGTGCACTTCTTTGAGAATGCCCACAAAGTCCGAGTGTCGCCGGAGACCTGCGACTTGTGTGATGCAGCCCTTGTGGACGTAGATTTTAACAAAGCTAAATCTCCTCTACCTGGTGATGAGACCCAGCATTCAGGCTGTGTATTCTGTGATCCTGTGTTTCAAGATCTGGTGGAGCTGAAACATGCAGCCATGAGGCACCCCATGCACCGTGGGGGACAAGGGAAGAGACAAGGTCGAGGAAGAGGTAAAGGCCGGAGGCCTGGAGGAAGACTCAATCCAAAGAAACCCAAGGACAAAATGGCAGCTCTGGCTGCTTACTTTGTATAATCATCACAACAGAAAAATAAACTTCTTATAAAAATTTGTTGCCCATTAAGTTCATTTTTAAGTATTTTTAATCTTCATGGCTTTCCTGTTCTTAGAGAAGTTAAACATCTTAGATTGTTGTACACCTTCACTTAATCACAAAACAAATTCTTCTGGATGATCAGTTAGTAACTGAGTAAGCCTTTAAGCTTTTAATTGGAATTCATTGGTCCAAGTAGAGCTCTCAAACCATAGGGAGACTCAAGAAGTCTACCTAGGCTGTTACCTGTGGCTGATAGAAAGGAAATGAAATTGCCCTTTTCTGTCATTTCTGGGGCCTTTGTCAGCAATACGAGTGACAGGAAGGTAAGAGCTGATCAAGATCAGTGTTACACTGCTGTAGTCTTCAGGTGTGGAATGAGACTTGTTTCATCTGACTTTGAATCTTCAAAAATAATGATTAGTAGCTGTCAGATTTTTAAATTCTATCTGCAGTAGCAAGAGCACTACTTCAAATCTGTCACTGCTGCATAAGAGAATAATGCCAAGAGACGTGAAATGGAGATTATAAGTATGAAGGGGAGTATCTGCACTGAGCAGTGATTCCTGAATTACGGTCTGTCTAGCCAAGTGAGTCTCTTTTGGTCAGCGGGCCCCAGTTAAATGAGACCTCCTCGTGCAGCCAGAGGTCAGGTAGGGTACCCACACTCTTCTTTTCTTCTGTGTTCACACAGCTGATTGTACCTGGTCAAATGCAGTTCCTACAGTCTGCACCCCGAATTACCATTTCAGCATTCATTCGTTTTGTCATCAAAAGGAGGATGTCCCGATGCTTTTTGCATGGAGCTGTGTCTAACCACTGTAGTACGGGATGCCGTAAAATCTAACTGTAAAATCTATAATACTCTCTCCATTTCTTCCATGTGCACATAGCTGATCATGTCTGGTCACCTGATTGAGTACGTGTGGTATCATCTATACCCCCAAAACAGTTTCAGCACTAGTGGTTGGATGGGAGACTGCCATCACAGTTTTACATGGTGCAAAGGCATGCATTTGGACAGAGAATATGCAGAGAGCAACTTGACATGTGATTCTCTGGCAACAGAAAGAAAAGACAAGTCCCTGCAACAGGTAATGTGTAACTCTGCTGTTTTCATTGGCACGGTGTGTGCATTTACTGAACAGGAACACAGACAAAACACCACAGCCCCAAGCCTGTTCCTCTGAGCAAATGTTTATACAGTTACAGCTCAAACGTGAACTATGTCTCAACAGTATTGCTTCAAAGACCCAGCCAGAGGTTAGAACTGTCGGAGAAGGAAGAAACAAGAAACGAAGGTACTGCAAGTGCTTGTAGCAATACTTTTTCACTGAACATGTCCTGATGCTGCAGGGTAATGTGTTCTCTGTCCTGACTTCGCAGCATCTGATATTTTACTCCTTCCTCTAAAAATGTTCTATTATATCCAGTTACCCCTGGAAGATGTTGTAACGTGAGGACAGAGTTCTTATCGCCCCCTTAAATCCTGAAGTAAAAAGGCTGGTTGTGTATGCTGGAAACTGCTGCTGGTTGGAAGCTGTCACCTGTCCGTGTCAAGGTGTTTGAATACTGAGGAGAAGATGGGGAATACAAATAGCATGAAAGACATTGTCATTGGGGGAGAAAGAGTTTGGAGGTTTGGTTGGGTTTGGGTTTTGGTTTCGTTGTTTTTTTTTCCCCAAACTGTATATTCAGGTTAATGTCTTGATAAAACTATTTGTTTAATACTTCCCAAATGAAAGGCCCGTGTTTTATGATACTAAAAATCAAAAAGCCGGTAGACAAAGTAATAAACTAGAGTCCTGTTCCTGGGAAAGCCTCTTGCCGTTTCTTGGTTGGATGGGATAAATGAATGGCGTCGTGCTTTGGTACCACGCCGTTACACAGCCCTGTGTCAGGCCAGGAGGGATTTTAGTTGATACGCTGCAAGTACCTAAAGGGCCCCAAAATGTCTAGGGGAGAGGGTAGTGCAAATATCCGAGATGCCGCGTTCTGCTAACCTCAGTGGAGTTCTGATGCTGTATTATTTTTGAGTCTAGGATTCAGGATTTTCATTCTCTTTTCCTGGAAGATACCCGCTCCGGACAAAGATTGTTTAGAAAGCCAGCACGGGTGTTTTGCAGTGAATGTGCACAGCAAAAGCCTGGCATGGCTACAGAACTGGGTCTTCTGAAGCCTTTTTTTATAGGCGTTTCAGCGGCAATGGAAACTAAACCGGCTGTAACGAGATGTGTGTGTGGGGAACTGTCTCACCAAGTCTGTGGTCTGTGCACCCTCCCGGCCGCACGCACCTCTGGGGCTGACGGAACTCTTTGTAACCCGCGGTACGTTGGTGTTTGGCGCTGGGAGCCTGTTCCGCGGGGTGAGCGCTGAGAGCTCAGCGCGGCTGTCACTTGCGCGGGTCTCCCCCGTTCTCTCCCCGGGCGGGGAACGGAAGGCAGCCGCGGCCGCCCCGGGGAACCCGCCGCGCCCCCGT
>VWZZ01006229.1:270382-312159 GCA_013399095.1 Psophia crepitans | reverse complement strand
TTTTTTTTTTTTTTTTTTAGCAAAGACATAGCATGTAGCAAAGAAATTCTAAGGCTGTTTACTACTGGCCTGTATAGGTTGAGGCTAGGAAATTAGTGTTGCAAGTGTCGTAGAAAGGGGGCTGACACAATTCTTCTAAGACTCTCAGAGAGAAGGTAACATCTTTCTACATAACACACACCACCAGCTTCCCTCTTCTTCCAAACATAGTTGTTTTTCCCACTTAGGAAACAGCCACAGTATTTCTTCTGGTTCATGAAGATTAAATTATGCTTGGTTCAACCTGTCAGTAGGGTGTCTTGGGCTTCTTTGAAAGGAAGATTTTAACAATAAGTTACATTCCTCTTTGTGTACAGAAAAGGTTTGAAGTCTGTTAGGGTGACTGCAGTGGACTTCTACTTTTACACTGGTTGCCATAGGTACTGTGCCTGCTTCCAGATACTCTCTAGCCAAGTGAGACCTCGTCACTCTCAACTAAAAAAGCAGTTCTTATTCTTCTTTGGTTATATACTTTGCTAACTCTTGAAGTCTCTGATTTAGATGATGAAATTAGAACTGGTAAACATCTAAACTGAGTGGAACATGCTGTTGCCTTGCAGCTCCATTTACAGGAGCTTGAGTAAAATACAGACTTACCAGTATGTTAGTACTAGCATTAAGAGTTTATAAAGTAATCGACAAATATGTTCTGTTTGGAACTGAGGTTAAACTAAATAGGTGGGCTCAATTTTAGGCTTTTATTTTATCTTTGGTCAGTGTGTCAGAATCAACTGCTCAACGTTGTTGTTGCTGGCTGTGTAACAAATAAAATCCCAACAAGCAACCATCTTTAGACAGATTTGCAAAACTGTGGAGGGGAGGAAATGCATAGGAAGCAAACCTGAATAAAGCATATCAATACTGAGGAATGTCTGAATGTCCCTTTTAGGAACTGGGTGGCAACTGGAAAAAGTTGAAGGATGTGACATAATAACTCATAAACCTTTTCTTTGTTACAGGCATCCTGTAAGCAGAGGTTTATACAGGACTTGTGAATTATAGTAGTTAGTATATTGCCTTTTGTTTAAGCTTTTTTTTTTTTTTTTTGTGGACCCAGTTTAGCAAGTCAAGCTCTGGAAAGCAGAAGTCTATGAAGTTTAAAATCAAAGCATTAAGCCCTCTTCTGATGCCGAACTGGAAACCCAGGCTAGGTTT
Organism: Psophia crepitans; assembly: GCA_013399095.1. Taxonomy (NCBI): domain Eukaryota; kingdom Metazoa; phylum Chordata; class Aves; order Gruiformes; family Psophiidae; genus Psophia; species Psophia crepitans. Next base: position 310,965 of record VWZZ01006229.1, on the reverse strand, counting down.
GAATTATTCCTTCAGCATAGCAGAGAAATTCTGAAGATGACTGAAGTCGTGGCTCTCACTTTGCATTTAAATGCATAACTGTTTCACTTAATATTTTTGTGTCTGTTCTTGGAGCTGAAACCTACTTTATTTAGAGTTGCTGACTTTCAGCAGCATCAGCTACACATCTGACATTGTTTGTGTGGCTTGTATATTCATATTCCTTTCTTTTCCACCTATACAAACAAAAACAGGAAGCAGGATTTTTGGGGGGGGAGAGTTTACCATATCCGTTTCAGATTTGTTGCTTGCCTGACCTTTGAAAAGGTTGTCTGTTAGTGTCAGGGTGATTATAAGCAGGCATTGTTATTTTTAACCTGGGTATGAAAGGAACTGACTCCCCTAAACATATTAGCCTGAAGAAAAAAAGGCCAATTTCTGCCTTGCCTTGATGTGATATGACTGCAGCTAGCACTGAAAGGACTGCAAACACGTTGCCATCTATTTGAAGTACCAAAATGACTCATTAAAGGAGGCCATCACCGCTACAGAATGCGTAGCATAAAACAGGCTTCTGTTAGCAGCCTGCTGACTAACACAATGCTTTCTGTTTGCTGCCACAGGAGGTACTCGTACATGGTTGCGGGGATATGACAAGGCCTGTCTTTCAGCAACACAATGGCAAAATGCATTTCAGCTTGGTGTCACTGGGATCTAAAACCTCACGGTCGTCTGTTCCCAGCTCTTCTATATGCACGAAACCAGTCATCTCTGAACCTCTTCAGAGACCAGTTGCTTCCACCATTTCTTACACTATAGCCAGCCAGTTTTATGCAGGACTTTCTAAATGCTTCCTGGCAAAACAAAGTCTTGTCCTTGACTTGCTGCAGGTGCCTTAGTATGTTATTTGCTTTGGTTGTGTAATTTGATACTTTGTGGGTATCAAACATTCCATGAACAATGGATAAAATGCTTTTTATGGATGTCCAAGCTTATTCTTCATTGTGCTCATAGAAAATGTCTGGTATGTGTGTTATGTGCTGTAATTGTTAGTGCCTGCCATGGGCATATAATGAATATAAAAGAGTTATTTTCTAGTTGCCCCATTTTAAATGTGGATGGGGCTTATTTGTTTACAGATTCAAAAGCACCATAGCAAGTGTATGCTTCCTATAAAGCATGTAGCTTGCGTAAAGCATTGAGTAAAAAGGGGAGAGGGTGTGTAGATCATGTCGTGTTATCTTCTAGATACTTACCTAAAAGTTTCAGCTGAATCACAAGTCTTGGAGTCTTTTTTTTAGCCTAGTCCCCAGTGCCAACTCTGTACCTCCTTCCTGGGTGATTTCTTTGGGGAACTTCCAGCTAGGAGAAACTGGATGTTAAAGGGCTGTAGGTTAGTACTGAGCATGACTTTCCTTGTGGAGGGAAGGGAACTGGAGTCTTAAGTAACCTTTTTGGAGATCTGCATGTACCGCAGTACAGTGATCCCGATATTGTCTGTGGTGAAACAGTTGACTGCAAGCAAGAAATGTTGTGTAGTAAGTAGAAACAAAATGTTTGTCTTCAGAGGCTAGAATTGAAGGTAGCAGTTCCCATCTGAGAGCTCAAGAGAAGGAGGTACCATCTGCGACTGGAGTGTGAGGCAACAGTTTGAAAACATGATTCATACGCTTCTTCCTCTTTGCATTCTTGAGAAAGCAGTTGTCTAACTGAAGATCTTACTAAAGATCTGTATGAATAAATATTGAACATATGGTTTCCTCTACTAGTTTACTAATGAAGTTGGAATTATTGATTGTGTGTAATGCTTTCTAATTATGAGGTCACCAGCTATAAACAGTGAGGTTGTGGCTCAATTTAAACTAATGAAGCCTATTTTGCTTTCCTTTCCTTTTCTTACCAGCAGAGGTGTGTCACCACTTCTTGCAGCATCGCTGATCCATGCTGCAGTTGATGAACTTCTCCAAACAGACCTGACTGAATTTAAGCAGCAAAGTGTGGAAACAGAGGGAGAAGGAGATGAGGAAAGGTTCACGTGTAAGTATACCTTTTTCCTTCTGTGGTTTTCCCAGAGGCTGGCTGTTGGAAGACTTGAGTGTTTTCAAATGTTTCCCAAAATATTTGATTAGGCAGTCTGGCAAGCAGTAGTGAACAGAACTTTATTTGCTCCTGCTGGGTATCTGTGGGATAAAAGGTAGCCATGCTATTTTTGTGGGCAAGATGCAAACATGGTGTCTGGAGCCCTGGACTGATTATGTAGTCCAGGGATGCTGAGCAGTGAAGAACCTGATGCATGTGTCTTTTGCCCCATGCCTGCATTTTCTCCTGTGTGAGTGAATTGAAGGGAGAACAGACCTTGGTGACAGAGTACTGGGTCGGAGCTTCATGTAACAGATGGTCCTATTGCATTTACATGCTGAAAGACTTCACCAAACCTTCAATTCCAATGCCAAGAATTTAAATGGAGCAGGATGCAGGCAGAGTCAAAGATAAAAATGGAGGAGAGAGATGTCTTAGGCAAACAAGTCTATCCTGTCAGGGGAAATACTCGCCCTTCCATTTCCCTGGAATGACTTCAGAGGCAGTTCAGCGTACCCCAGAGGATGCATCTCGAAGCAGAGCTCTAGTAATGGCCAGGATATGACACCTTTCCTGAAGCCTGTTTTGGTATTCACCTACAATCTGAAATGGCAAGAGGGGGTACACATTAAATTAAGTCTTGCTGCACCTCGACTCTTTCATCCCTTGCCTTAATGTTTGTAGCCTTCATATGTCTGGAGAGACGTAGCAAGTCTCCAGCACTTCGCATGGGAAGAGTTGGCTTCGTATCAGCTTGGCTGGGGCTCTAAACAACATGCCCTGGCTCTCCTTCGGCGCAGGGAGAAATGTTTCGGCGGTCGGGGCATTGTGAGCACCGGCATCGGGCCATCAGCAGGCTGCCTGCAAGGCGAGAGCCAGCCGCGGCCGGGCCGGGGAGGGGGGGCGGATCGCGCCCTCTGCCGCTCCTCGGCGGAGCTGCGGCCTGGCTGGGCTCCGCTCGCTGGGGCTGGAGCCTCCCAGCCCCTGCCTATAGAAGCAGCGTGTGAGTACGTTCCACAGACAAGAGATTGTCGCGGGTGCCCCTTCAGTCGCTTTGAGTTCAGTCTCCCCAGAGGGTCTGGTTTCTGCTCTCCGTGTTCTGTTATGTCTGTTGATCTGTGAGCAATCACACGGACTTTACTGCAACTAACTGGACCTGGAGTAGGGTGCTGCTCGAGATGAGGAGCTGGCAAAAAAAGAGCTTTGTGTGACTCGATCACTGTAATTGTAAGGAATTAGAGGTACAGACAGCGGAGCTAGGGCATGGCTTTGTGCAATGGAAACTGAAGGAGAGGGTTGTGAGGCAGTGGAACAGATTGCCCAGAGAAGTTCCCCATCCCTGGAAGTGTCCAAGGCCAAGTTGGATGGGGCTTTGGGCAGTCTGATCTAGTGTAGGGTGTCCCTCCCCATGGCAAGGGGGTTGGAACTAGATGATCCTTGTGGTCCCTTCCAACCCAAACCATTCTGTCATTCTATGAGATCAAGGTACTGATCTTCCATAACTGAAACTAGATGATCAGAGCCATTTAAGTTGGAAAAGACCTTTAAGATCATTGAGTCCAACTGTAAGCCTAACACTGCCAAAATGTATGGTTGTTACATTTGCAGCAATGACCATAAGGCGTGTGGTAAGATCTCCCATTGTCAAAAGTGATATAAAAGCATCTGTTCTACATCAGACAGTATTGTATCTCACTGTGTTTTGACTGCATACACTCCAGTAGCATATCTTTATTTGATATCACTCAACCTTTACAGGAAAATAAGGAACAGCATATTGTAACCCACAGATGATAATTACCTAGGTTTTCAGCACAAATATTTCACAAAGCTGCTGGAAACTAGTCATCAGTGGTCATAAGAGCACCTTGCGGTCACTCTGCTGGGGAGTCTTCATTGACTCCCATGTAATTATCTTTGAGGTGAACTCCTGTGTATTTGTGAGCCTAGAATTATAGTTTCTAGTTCTGGATCTTATAAAAATCTTGGGCCCACAGAGCTTCAGTTAGCAAAGCTCATCTGAATGGCGAAGAAATTATAATGTTTAGAAATGGTGAGTAATGAAGAACTTGATAGAACAGGGACATTTTCTTGGTCTCAAGCATCTAATGTCACTGGAATCCTGTATGGTTACATCATGCTGGTGACATCTGTACAATAATTCATGCTATTTTACTTTAAAGATCATAAAGATATAGGATTGGAGTCTCCTTTTAAGACGGCATGGGCAAAGTCAGAAAATCCTTGGATGAGTTCCATGTTGAACTAGTTCAGGTTCTCTCTTGCTACTCCTTGACAAATGCCCCAGAACCTTCCCTGTTTTGATGGTTGAAACCTTCTTTAATTTCCATCTTCTATATTACTGCCTGGTTTTTGTTTGCTCATTCTTGTCACCATTGTCATTTAGATCAAATGGGTATTTACCATTCCCCTATCAAACTTTACAGAAATCTGCGTACTATTCAGGTACTTGCATTGCCAAGTCTCAGCGAGGAAATTCTACTTTAAAGGCATTAATTTCTCTGCTCATTTGGACTGTACTTTTTTTCCATATCTTGTCATTGTTAATACATCACTTTAACTGTACAGCTAGGAAGAAAGATGTTCTTTGTGCTACACCACAGTATGGACTCTCTCTTCCCTCACTGCAGTAATAACTGGCAAAAAAAGCATTCTTGGAATGAGAGAGAAGTGATTATGTAAAAGCAAGGTATGCACATGTGCCTATATGAGTACCACTGATGTAGGAAAGGAAGTTGTGGTGAGCTGGAGGTTGGCCTTTTCTCACAGATAACTAGCGACAGGACAAGGGAGGAATGGCCGCAAGTTGCGTCAGGGGAGGTTTAGTTTGGAGATTAGGAGAAATTTCTTCTCGGAAAGGGTGGTCAGGCATTGGAATGGGTTGCCCAGGGAGGTGGTGGAGTCACTGTCCCTGGGTGTGTTCAAAGAAAGGTTGGATGTGATACTTAAGGACATGGATTAGTAGGTAATAGGTGGTGGTGGGGCGGTTGGACTGGGTGATCCTTGAGGTCTCTTCCAACCTTAATGATTCTATGACTTAGTATTTAAAGATTTTAATATCTTGCCCATTCACACCTGCATATTAAGCAAACCAAACGTAGTTTTGGTTAATATGTAGTGACTGCTCATCAAAGATCTGTGTTTAAATACAAGCTTTCAATTCTCCAGACCCAGAGATGCATCTGAAGCTGGCCATCCAGTGTTGCTGAGAAAAAGAAATACTTGAGAACCAGCAGTAATAAAAAGGAATTTTGAGAAAGCTTTAATGCTAGCAGAATTAGTGAGAGTCAGGATAAAATCGAAATAGGAAAGATAGTCCATGCACTGCAGTTCTTTAGGAAGCACATTAGTGAGCAGCAAATTATTTTTGCTCTATAGATGGTCTTTTCAACGCTTTTTGAAGTTAGTTGGTTTGGCATTGAGGCAGAGTTCTTACTCAAATAACAAAACTTTAAATTATTACCCATTTTGAGAGAGACTGCATTGCAAAGCTAGACACAATGCCAAACACCAAACCATTCAGTCTGATGAACAATAAGTTTGGATTAATTGATCTTTGGGACCTATCCAGGAAAGGATTTGAGTGTCTGGCTGGAGCTTTTCACACTATGCTCAGTGGCTGTTTACAGTTCTGCTCTGTAATGACAAAGCAGAAAAGTGGCGGAAGTGTCCTTCTGTCCTCCTATGTCCTACAACCATGTGTATTTAAAAAGATAAAGACAACAGCTTAAAATTCTAATCTGTTCAGCTCAACTATGAGTAGAGCTATTGACCTCAGCAAAACATTCTCAGACTTCCTTGTTGTTTCAGTGGAAGTAATTCAGTAGGACATAACCCAACTCAAAGCCAAGACAACAGCAGTCTCTCTAGTCCAACCCCCCTGCCATGGCAGGACCACCTAGAGTACATCACACAGGAACGTGTCCAGTCGGGTTTTGAATGTCTCCAGAGAAGGAGACTCCACACTCTCTCTGGGCAGCCTGTTCCAGTGCTCTGTCACTCTCACAGTAAAAAAGTTTTTTCTTATATTAACATGGAACCTCCTATGCTCCAGTTTGCACCTGTTGCCCCTTGTCCTATCGCTTAATGACACCGAGAAGAGCCTGGCTCCATCTTCCCAACACTCACCCTTAACATATTTATAAACATTGATGAGGTCTCCCCTCAGCCTCCTCTTCTCCAAGCTAAAGAGACCCAGCTCCCTCAGCCTTTCCTCACAAGGGAGATGTTCCACTCCCTTGATCATCTTTTGTGGCTCTGCGCTGGACTCTCTCTAGCAGTTCCCTGTCCTTCTTGAGCTGAGGGGCCCAGAACTGGACACAATACTCCAGATGCGGCCTCACCAAGGCAGAATAGAGGGGGAGGAGGACCTCCCTCGACCTACTGACCGCAGCCCTTCTAATGCATCCCAGGATGCCGTTGGCCTTCCTGGCCACCAGGGCACATTCCTGGCTCATGGTCATCCCTCTGTCCACCAAGACCCCCAGGTCCCTTTCCCCTACACTGCTCTCCAGCAGGTCAGTCCCCAACCTATACTGACACATGGGATTCTTCTTTCCCAGATGCAAGACTCTACACTCTTATGTCTAATATGCAGACTGATTTTTTTTGGTCTTTGTTATGACTTTTGCAATGTAATCACGTACTTGATAAGCCTCTGTTTTGAGAAAGAACTAGTAAGTTAAGAAACTGCTGTTATCCTTAACGTTATACTATTTTCCATTGCAACTTCCTCTCCACATTATTCTCAGGAGCCTATTTTAATTCTTGCAGAGGCTGTAAAGGCAGAGTGCTGAATGCGCGTATGTAGTTTCAAGGAATGAAACTTAAAGGAAAGACAGGCCAAAGGATGGGGTAGTGTAGGAAAACAGGGAATACAACTTATTGTTTTGTCTTTGTTCTGTCAGTGCTGGATGGAGAGTCCTTGCAGCGCTGCTTCTTTAATAAGCTTCGGGATGTTTGCTTTGAGTGGCAGAAGCAGTTGCCACCACTGAGACCACTGAAGCGGTTCCTGCTTGTTTCCATCCACGCCATCCGTAACACTCGACGGAAAATGGAGGACCGCCACGTTCTGCTCCCAGAGTTCAATCAGCTGTTTGGTTTATCGGTAAGGCTGGACAAAATTGGGGAGGCCAGTTTGTTAGTTTTTCAACATTACTGTAAATACAATGACATAGTGGTGCGTGATCTGCGAAATGGTAAGAATTTGTTGCCACAAGTTATTTATCATGTCTGTGCTAGAGCAAGGACTTACTGACTCAGATTGCTAGGGACTACCGACTGCCCTGATAAAGAATGATCTTGTGATCTTGGGGTTCATGTCATAAGTGATACAGGGAGATGGGATGTTCACCTCATATTATGTTGCTGGAGTTATAATGTTCTCGTGACTGAGGTAACTGATATATTAAAAAAGGAGGGGAGGAGAACAGCAGTTGTACAAGTGCCAATTAATGAAGCTGCAGTGGGACTACATAAGCAGCTGTCTGCTGTTTGAGTTCCAGATTATTTTCAAGGATATTGAATGATTAACAACAAACAAAGAAAAGTAATTCCCCTGCAAATACCCATTTTATCCATTTTGCACATGGATAAACTGACTTAAATTGCCCTTACCTATGCGACGTTGTATGGAAGAAAGCCCAGAATAAGGAATCTTTGCTTGCTGGTACCACTCTATGAGCTACTTTGTTTTTGTCTTCCTCTCTCTCCCTTCCCACAAAAGGACGACATTGATCGCGCTTACTTTGCAGTATTTGATGGCCATGGTGGAGTGGATGCTGCCAATTATTCAGCAACCCATTTACATGTAAATGTTGGGCTACATGAAGAGATTGTTAAGAATCCAGCTGAGGCCTTGAAATGCTCTTTCCAGAAAACAGATGAAATGTTTCTTTTCAAAGCCAAAAGAGAGGTGAGTGGGTAGAGATTAATTCCATTGTATTTGAATAACACTGAGAACTGTTGGACAACATGGTATTATCCAGAAAATTCTGGCAATACCGTTTCTTTGAATCACTGACTTCTTTATGAAATTATGCTATATGTAAAGGGGGTTTTGGTCAAATTATTTCTTTTTTTTGAGGAAAAACATAATGACAGTGCTTGCAAGTTCAAGATGAATGACTGAAAATAGGTGTTGAATGGATTAAATGATCCTGACATACCAATTCTTTGAGAGAATGCTCTGCTGCCTCTTTGCATAAATTAGGCAGCCTCTGGATGTTCTGTTGTCCTACCTCTTACCTGGAAAAGAGGTGTCTCTCTTCCTGATAATATGGTCACTATCTTCCTCTTTCTTGCCCCACCATTAATGTCACAGGTGGTTATAAGATGAAAAATGTGTTCTGTGATTTAAATCAGACTCTTCAGTTCATTAAGCTTATTGGTCAGCTTTGAACCAAGTTGGTATGATGAACATTCTTTTTTCGAATCTACATAATGGAAGGATGGTTTATTGTACAGTTTAATGAAAACTCTTTTATTATAGCAGTAACTGAATATGGAAATATTCATTGTTAATATCTTCGTTTCTGTCAGTGAGGTACAAAAGAGGGACAGGCATCTTAATGAGGTCTGACTCTCCCTAATCTTTACAGGGAATCTAGGATAGTTATGTTCCCTCCTTTTTTGACATCCTCATTTAAATACTCAAGGATAAAGGGATGTATGCAGAGCAGGGTATCTGTAGTTGCTAGTGGTAGAGTGGAGAATATGAAAGGGATTGGAGAGACCTGTGTGTGTTTGTGAAATGTTCATACTATTGAAATTTAGATCCTCTTTCTTTTCTGTGTGTCTCTGTGTTTTGAACAATAGAGGTCTTAGTTTCCTAGATCGGTTTTGGAATTGTTAGCCGAGAAGGAAGAACATAACAGAAGCAGCATTAGCCATCTGTGTGTTAGAATATGTAAACAGTTTATTTCATGTCTGTCTAGTATCCCATATCTTTTTATCAGATACCGGCAGATCTGCTCTGCTGCATTTAAGTGTTATTAACCCTAGGTTTACAATACTGGCATGGAACCAAGTAGGGCTTGTTGAGTATTCACCTAAGATACCTGTTTTCTTCTATAGAAGCTGCGGAGTGGTACAACAGGTGTATCTGCATTGATTGTAGGGAACAAGCTACATATAGCATGGCTAGGGGACTCGCAGGTAATGCTTGTGCAGCAAGGAAAAGCTGTGACATTAATGGAACCTCACAAACCAGAAAGAGAAGTAAGTCTGAATTGTTTGTTTGTTTGTTTGTTTTCTCTTGTGTGTGTGATGTCAGAATCTCTTGAAACCTTTGGGAATCAAACCTTCTTAAGTGTTCAGTGCTTGACATAATTACATGTATTATATGGTAGGATTCAGAGAGTTGACAATTTCTCTTTTTCCATCTACTCCTGTGTCTTGAAAAAGTGATCCCTACAACTGTGCCCCCTTGAAAGTACTGGTAGTTCTCACTTCAGTTCCTACTCAGACTGTCTTTTCAAAATTTGTGGTAATTAAAGAATTTCACAGGATTTTTTGGTGTCTGAATTTAAAAGTGCCTGTTATAAATTAACTTACTGATTTGAGATTAATAGCTATTTAAAATGCTAGCATAATGCAAGTTATAATATGCTATACTGTCATTCAGAAGCTAATGATAATCTTCTAGCCTAACTGGCTTAATGTATTGCATTTTCTGTATATTTTAAATAGCCAGGTATCTATTATATGAAATTTGATGAGTATCTTGTGAGTTTAGGTAGCATTGCATGACCCTTTGCCTTCATAGCATGAATATTTGTAATAACTGAGTAGTTAAAGGAGTAGCAATACAAATGCTATTGTTACCTAGTCTAGTTATCTTGTATTTTATTCCAAATATTTATGTATTTAGCCAACTGTTGTATGGGATGGGAAGAAGTGGCAGGGAGGGGTACTCATTGATATGGGAAAGGACATGATGATGCAAAAACTTCAGAATTCTGCTTTTTTCCAGACAAACCATGGTATGGTTGGGAAGTAGGTGGGTTGTTTTCAGTAATCTTAAGTGCATGTTTCTGAGCTATATTCTGATATCTGTGATCGCTCTATTCATGGTATAAATACAGAAACTGAAGCAGCTCTTGGTTTTGGATTTTGTCTTTTTTTCCTCTTTGATTGAATAACAAGAAGGTCAGTAAGCCATGGGTAGGCTTTCAGTATAAACATTGTATTCTACTGTTTTTCAGGATGAGAGGGCACGTATTGAGACTCTGGGTGGTTGTGTAACCTATATGGACTGCTGGCGGGTTAATGGTACCTTGGCTGTTTCCAGAGCAATTGGTAAGATAAACCATCAGAATTAGTATAGTACAGATTAAATTTGATTAAATCACACCATCTGAGACTGTATGTTTACTGTAAATGAGGTTTTGCTCGGCATCAACCAGATAGTAAACTCCTTACTGTCTTTGCCATAAAGCTAGCTTGCAGCTGTATAATTTTATTTGGTTTACTATAAGCATGGACATTGTTTTATTTTACATACTTGCCCTAAGAGTCCTAATTATTTTACACTTCTTTGTCTTTTGCTTCTTGTAAATGTCTTTGATACTGTGGTGTTCTACAGTAGCTTAAAAAACATAGAGTATTTAATTTGTAAAAGTGGAGGAAGTAATAAATGTAGATTTTTTTTTTTGTGTCTGAATGTCTGCTTTGTGGGGTTTTTTGCACACTTTAATATATTTTTCTCCTGAGTGCAGTTCTCAAGTCAGATTGCTGCATCCCGCTTCAAATCACACATATCCAGCAATTCAAGGCATTTTAATTGTAGTATTCCATAATCTTATTAAACGAACTTACTTTGCTACTTGCCAGTTACGGCAAAAAGAGAAAAGACCCTGGGCAAGTGCAGTAGATAACTGTAATGTATGAGTGGAAGGAAATTAGTATAAGTTTGTATAATACTCTTTGAGTCAGTAGCAATCCATGTTTAATAAGTAAGTCCACAGGAAACTGATGAACTAAACACAATGAGCAGATTCTTATGACATTGTGCTGTGTATCTGAACAGCTAAGAATAATTTTATTTTCATAGCATTCTGAAGGCTGTACAAGAGGCACACCTGCAAAATGAAGGCCTGACTATCTCCTTGCACAAATACATTTCAGAGAGAAAAAAACTTTGAAAGAATTTCCTTAGTTTCCCTGCAAAATTAGGAAAGCATGAATTAGAGTAACTCCTTAGAAACCCACTGGATTTAAGTAGGTTCCAAGTGTTTGTAAAGAAGCAAAGGCCTTCCCGTGCTTATTCCTTAGCTTTTCGGGACTCTTATCCTGCATTGGGTACCTCTGGAATATGATCTGCCCATCCTTGAGGACAGTAGAAGCAGCTGGTGGGTGAAGAAGTAACTGTTTACATTTGAAGTAATAAAGCCTTTGTTCTGATTGTTTGTCTTAGGTGACATATGTCAGAAACCCTACATCTCTGGTGATGCAGATGGAGATTCATTTGAGCTGACTGGTTCTGAAGATTACTTGCTTCTAGCCTGTGATGGATTCTTTGATGCTATCAAGCCATATGAGGTTGTAGACTTGGTCCTAGATCATTTAATGCAAACCAAAGGAGTGGGTCTCAAAGCAGCAGAAAGACTGGTGGCTGCTGCAAAGGAAAATGGATCCAGCGATAACATCACTGTTCTAGTGGTGTTCCTGAGGGATCCTCAGGACATCTTGGCAGACTGTCTCAGAGACCCTAAGAGCCTTGGGGCTGGTGATGATGCTCAGAGCTCGCCCTTCAATTTCCTCAGCTGCGAGGCACCAGCCACACAGTGACAAAATCTGCTTAATCCAGGACGTTCAGATAAGTTCACCTAAGGAACTGCTTTCCACTGAAGAAGCCTCTAATACAATAGGCAAAACGTGTCAGGAAAAAAAATGACAAATGGACAAATACTTAACAGAAAGGCAAGACTCCTTTTACTGAGTTCCCATTTGTCTTTCCCTTCCTTCCTCCCCCTTCAAAAAACACTGAGCAGATGTGGAGATTTGTACAGCTATTTTGTCTCTGGGAGCAGACTTCTAAAGTGTGTCCCAGGGCTGCTGGTCATGTCCATCTGCCCTGGAAGTGGTAAGGAACCATAACATGTATAAGCTAATGGGTGAGAATACCCGTTCGTGAATTCTGAGTGAAAATTTAAAGTAGCACTTAGAAAGAATGCTGTATGTTGTATTTAATTATGATGTTACTTCGGAGGTTGGGAGGATAGAAGCTGTCACCATCACAGGAAAGCTTGTTACTGTGTGTGGTCTGTAGGATCAGGTTTGGTGTGCGAGAAATTGGGTGACGCCGTTATGCTGTTTAAGTTGTTTTTGTTTTGTACCAAAGACGATATTACAAGAATGATGCAACCTCTTTATTCAGAGACATTTAACTTTGTGTGTATGAAGAGGAGAAAAAAATAACTGAATTCTCCAGAAAAAGAGCGAGAAAGCTAACTAGAAATATCCCAGGCAAAATGATGCAAAATCAGCTGCTTTCTGGGATACTCTGGCTTGTAAACTGGAATCCAATATTTAACTACACTGGATTATTTCTCCCTAACAAACATGCTTTATTGGCTATTTGGCAACCTGAAAAGAAAAGACCTTTATTGTTGTATTTGAGAGAGATCTTTACGGTATGTATGCTCTAGCAGTTAAATATGCTCTGTTTCTGCCACTTTTTTGTGTACTATAACAAATGAGATTTTATTTTTATTCTAAGTGTTTATTTGTTTATTTACTGAGCTTTACAGTTGGAGGAATTTTTTGCAGTGTTACTTCATTTTGTGGTGGTTTTTATTTAAATTAGAATTTTAAAGTGGCTGTATCATTATTATCTGGTTTTAAAAACTGACTACCCTCAAGTGCCTTAAATGTTTCACCCAAGGATTGCTGGCTTCCTGTCATATTCTGGTGAGCCAGTTTATAGTGTTTCTAAGATGTGACTTTTTAATTTCATTAATATTGGTGTTTAATGCACTTAAATGTTTCATTTTTTTCAATGATTTTAGTGGGAACTAGGTTTCAAGAAAATGTCTTTTTCATTGTTGCCAAATCTTGTGGCTTGTAGTAAAAGCTTCACAATACTTACTGTGACTTACCCCTGGGCCCATGCAAAAAGCTGGAATTAGTTAATCATAAAGTAACAATCTGAGTCATTGTGACTTTCATTTAGAAACAAATACAGTTCTGACCTTCACAAGAAAACTTAATAACACAAACTAGAAACAGTTTAGTAACAGTTTTTGATTAATAGCTGGTTAATTTGGTTACACTTCATGAACTTTTTGGGGCTAAGTAACTTTCTAAGGAGATGTGAAGCTACGGTGAGGATGAAAGAATCTTAATGAATGTGTATCATGTTGTGTGACTGTTATATCCATTACATGCTAGAGCCTCTGGTTGTGTTTTGTCTCGCCTTGCTAGTCTGGCTAGCAGGACTTCATGAGATCTGAAGGCTCAATGGTAAATGTGTTAGTAATTTCTGTATCTAAACAAGAAGTTCTTTACATCTGGCAGCAAGATCGTATGCCTAATTTAGAAACACATGTATTGCAATGTGTCAGTCCTGTTGATTAAAATGCATTGAACATTAGTGTTGCGTAGGGAGGAAATGTAGGTAGAAGAGTTGAAATGGCTTAAAGGAAGAACGGAGCAGCACTATTTATGTCCAGAGTGTCTCTGAATCATTAGCTAGTGTGGAGCAATGCAGTTACCCAAGCTACTTGAGTTTTTTGTTGAATGATTGTATGGTTTAACATAGAAGCTCCTCAGTGAGCTACCATCTCATTACATAGCAACACAGACAGTGACTTCCTTGGTTTTGCTATGCAACAACAGGAGCTTTTCCTCTGAGAAAGTTGCAAGCACTTTTCCATTCAAAGCTTTGCTGCCCTAAAATATGTGGGGAAGGCTTTCTGTGATGGCAGCCTGCTGGGGTGGGTGTTAATTTTTGTAGTGAACCTGCTTCTGTTAAGGAAGCCTTTTTCCGTAATAATCTGTTTGGATTTACCATCTCCTATCTCTTTGGGGTTTTTTTGTTTGGTTTTTTTTTTGCTTGTTTTTTTTTTTAACCCAGATATTCAGTGTCATGCTAAATTCTGATGACCACTAGTGCCTATTGGTGTCTTGGAAATAGTTCTCATCACTCATATAGTAAGAATCATACACAAGTGTTTGATTTCACTGCTATCTGAAGTTTATCGTGAGAGGGAGGAGCAATTGTATTCATGAAGGGAGGTGTGAAATGTTGATAAGTTCATAGTATGGTTTAGTTTCTGAAATTTGCCAAATTTCCTGAAACATGGAGTGAACTGAATAAGCCAAATTCATTGTAATGATCCTTTTATTTCAGTCTTCTTGGGGCAGATTTGCATTACAGAGGAAACAAAATTTTAAGTCTTTCAATGGCTACCTACAGCTATGCAAGTATATCCTTTGTTTCAAATTTGGTAATTTCTTTTTTTTTTCATGGGAGCTAAGTGAAATGGGCCTTTAGAAAGCTGTCTGTGGTAATCAAAAATTTAATTCTCAAGCTATGCTCTAGGGAAGAAGTTCTGCATTCTGAGAAGCTGTTCCCTTATATAGATGTTTTCATTCTGAATGGCCTAATGCCTCATTTCTTTGGGATTTAAGTGGATAGGAATAGTCTTTGGGAACTCATAACAGATTTCAGTGGGGATAAAAATTGTATCCGTAATTTTCAGAGACTTCTTACTAGCTTTAAAAAGTCTGGTCAGGTCTGTAGGTGTTGTAACTGGGTCAAAAATGGCAGTTTGTATCCTGCCAGTAGAATAAATAAGTTTTAATGTGTCATCTACAACAAAATTACAAATACTATTTGGGGGGAAAAGTGGTTTTGGAGAAATCTTATCTATTCTTGACAGCCTGATGAAAACCTATGGAAACTTTCTGTGTTTTGAAACTGAAACCCCAACATTTCAATTTGATGTTAAATCAGTAATGAAAGTGTGACACAGGATGCAAGTATGGATTTTGGAAATGCACTTTTAAAATTCTTTTTAAAGCGGTCATCAGGATGGCCTTATCCTTGGGATGGCAAGGCAGCTGCCAGCTGTAATGCGTAATACTGTTACAAGAAGTGTCACTTGTATGGGTGGTCAGGAGAAAAGGGAAGGAGTTCTAGCAGAAGGTATGAAGTTGACTTAAATAGTCCAAAATATGAAATGGTGCTATGTTTTGAATTTACAGTAATAATCTGCTACATTAGCATTAGCTTTTCTTATCTTTCATCTTAAAACATGTATGGATTTCTGGTGGTGTTGGCTGTTCTGTTCTGTTTTCCTTCCCTTTTTTGGTTAAAAATATGTAATTTTGGTGAGAGAATGCTCTCGCCTCATTGGGCCTTCCCAGTGTCGCCTCCAGTATGCTAACACTTGTCTACCAATGTCAAATCAACTAATGGCAGATTGACTGGTTTGCCTGTTTCCTTCTTGTCTTTCTGATGGGTCCGCAACAAGAACAATTCTTGAGTCTAGCCAAAATGTTTGAAGCTGTAGAAGTTAGCTCAAGTATTCAGGACAAATGTTCAATGAAAAATGAAAATGTTTTCATATTTTACTAGACTCCAAATGAGTCTCTGCTGTTGCACTTTAGCACCGAGCATCAGCAGAATTGCTCCTTAAAGGACCTGCATTTTTTAAAACAGAGCACACTTAAATTCTTGTATTGTGCTTGATTTGAAAACTAGCTTTAATCATTCTGCTTAGTGGGTATCCCAACATCTCTTTTGCTTGTGGGTAATTCATGCTATTACCTTTCTGTCCCTTCCTTTCCCTACTCTGGCCTCTCATACAAAGAAATATACCTAGGACAGTGAAGTCTTCTGGGTCTGACATAGACAAGATTACAATTTTATAAATTAAGTTTGTTGGTGGGTTGGTTTATACAGAGAATACAGAGAACAGAAATGCAGGAATTTTTTTAAAACAGAGTATAGAACAGATTTTAAGTAAAATCCACCCTCTGAGCGATGGAGGAGTGAAAGAGAGAGACAGGAATGCATTTAAGTATTATTAATGCCTATTTTAAAAAGGAAGTGGGCTGGAAAATAGAGCTACAAATGTCAGTGTTTGAAAAAATTAGAAACACACCGATTTAAAAGGCAAAACTCAGATGTGGTGACTCTGTCTTCAAACAGCCAAGGAAGGAATCACAATAAAAGTATCTGAGGTGTCTTACTGTGACCCCTCAACACTGTCTTGAAAGCTAATACTACTAAATGGATTATTCTAAACATCCTTGTGTGTAAGGTAGTGCAAAGAGGGAGCGTTCAGTATATGTAGTTACTGGTCACTGTGCAACTGCTATCATGAGTAAATGCCATGGAGTGTGTTAATGAATCGATACTGCTAGTGAGCTCTCATAAGATGAGTAATTGGGCACGGAGTGGTTATAGCAGAGTTGGCAGTTGAATAGTGTTAATCACAGCGATGACTTTAATAGCATTTAATAGACACTTATCTGAATTCAAAGTCAGATGAGATACTGCTCTTTTTAAAAGCATTTCCAGTGCTATTAGCTTTCTGTCATGAAAAGCCACTAAAATTTCCATTTTTTTCTTGGATGTTGGGAAAAGTGCTTCTCTTGCTCTCTGAATTCTGGAGATAAGTTGGCTGTCTGCACTGGAAAACCCATTTTCAGTTGATAAGTTAAAGCAGCTGTTTGGGGTTTAAACTTCCCTCCCAGGCAATCCTTTAAAAACTAACAAAAAGGTGCTTCCAAAACAAGTGTCTGTGAAATATGGGTATTTCTAATTGGCATTGCACAAAAGGTAACCAGCAAATGCCCTCAATCTGTAAAGGGCATAGACAGATGACCTGCTTAAAGTCCAAACTAAGATTGCAGCTCCACTCTTTGTGTAAGTGAGACTCTCTTGGTTAAATTACTCGTATTCCTGCGGATGCAGGTGCTTAATGCACAGCACCAGACATGGTCTATTTCTGTTCTTATAGTACTGAAGTATCAAGCAAATGCTTTAGGGAGAAGGTGGGGGGATGTTATCCACAACACAGCAGTTTGCAGATGATTCATATATAATTTAGCTCTAGTTAAGCCTGAATTAAATCTCCCTGCTTAGTTCTATTACTGTCCCTTTTACAATTGGGCCTGTGCTGTCAGACAAAATCCTGCTAGGAAATAATGATCCATCCCCCCTTTTGAGGAGCAAACAACCCCCGATGGACAAAATGTCATTCAGGAAGGCTTGGAGAGGGAGAAAAATGAGCTTTCAAATAAGTATAAAGCTTCCTGATCTAAGCTATGTTATGTATTCTCTCTAAACACATTTTTATAGCAGGTCTATAGCAACTTATCAATAGTTGTGCTGGAAAGCAATGGTTTTTCTGCCAAGCTGGTCACAACCTAGTGATGTGCTCTAGGTGGCCCTGCCTTGGCAGGAGGGGTTGGACTAGATGATCTTTCGAGGTCCCTTCCAACCCTTGTGATTCTGTGAACCTTTAAAACTGACAGCACCAAAACCAAGAGGCAAGTGCTCCCTGCTTTTCTAAATCAAGCCACTAAAACAGCCAGCCCTGTTGAGTTTTTTTGGTTTTGTTTTTTGTTTTTTTTTTGCAGCGTTGATAGCTCTAACAGCTAAGCTAGCCACTTTCTGCATAGGGTTTTGATTCTTTTGAATATATTTATTTGATGTTACTTTATTTAAAGTTATTTCTATTGATATCAGTTATGTCAGCTGAAAAGTAATCAAAGGGAGACATGAGGGAGTGACTGGACCTGAACACCTATCTGTCATACCTTTAAACAAACTGGTAGGTTCTTGTGATAACCTTATGTCTGAATAGAACAGAAAAGCAAAATCTTGCAGAGAATCACTTAAACCTGTATTTTGGTGTGACCCATTGGAGCCTGAACACTTACAAGCCTTCCTCACAAACTGTTCTATGTTGCTAGTTTAATGTGTTTTCCAAGCTGTGCATGCTGCTGCTGGTGCACACAAAAATAAACAAAAGACAGCTGTGTTGGCAGCACAGAAAATTTAGCAAGATGCATCTTTTGTCAAACAGAAGAGGACAAAATCAATAGGAAAAGAAATGTTTTCAAGCTTCTTGGAATGCAAACAAAGGAGTAAAAAAAAAAAAGCGACCTAGAAGAGCTGGCAGTGCACTGTCAGCTTAAAACCACTGTTTTAAGCAAATTAATTTGGCTGCTTTGTAATGTTTGCTTTATTTTGTTAACAAACTCCTCTCAGTCAGGGTTTCATGTCTCGGTGATAAGTACTTTTTAGTCTGAAGAGAGAAGATGTATTTAACTTTGTAAGGAGCTGAATGTATCTGGGCTTTATGACTAGTTAGATTATTATTATTGAATTTTCTCTCAACTATTAAGCCTGATTACTAATTTCCAGGAGAAATTAATATAACAAGTACTGAACTTATTAACAATTAAATGGTTCTGGATTTCCATGCACAATAACATCAATCAATCCTGATCTAGCAGATCACTTCTGAAGTTTATTATTATTTGTGTGGCAAGACGTTCACAATGTGGAAGGTTTGTTGCTTTGGGAAGAGGAGCTGGAAGGTGTGACCATCACTCCCTGCAGGAAGTATTTATCCTTTTATCTGAGGAATGATCGTTTCTTTTGGATGTCTGAGGATAAAGAGATACAGCTAGGGAACTAGAGAGATCCTATGGGGACTTTCTCAGGGCAATTAAATACTATGACTTCCTTTCTTTCATGTTGCTCTTTCTGACTTCGTTAAAAGGCATTCTGCTTAATACTTGATGATTAATGCTGCTTTCCTTTTTTTTTTTTCTTTTTGTTGTTGTTTCAGTGTGTTTAGTAATAGCAAGATATTTGTTGTGTTGGGAGTTAAAATTTTATACTGGAGAAAAAAAAAAAGCCAGTATAAAGTTTTAACTTCAAGTACTTTTAACTACTTCAACTAGTTTTAACTTCCTCTTCTAGAAGTCAGTCCTGCTCTGTCTCCTCCTTATTCTCTTCCCAATTTTATTTTTCTTTTATCTTTTATGTCCTTTTACATTGTCAGCCCCCCTCCCCAAAATCCTGTTTCTTAGACTGTAAACTCTATTGGCTGTTAAGTGAGTTTAGTTGCCACTTTATAATTTTAATTTCACCTGTGTTCATAGTGAATCTTTGGAGGCCTGCAACACCAAGAGTGTAGAAAGTACCATGTCAGCTAGGATAAGAGACTACAACTGTTGTGTCTTTGGCATTGACCAGTATTGGATGTGTAAGAAGATCCTGTTATTTGTGTGTTATTCCACATGGATACTTAAACTTATTGCAGGTAACATAGCTCTCATCCTGAATACCTGACTTCAGAAATACTCTTGTCTCTGCATTTCCTTGTTCCTGCAAATTGTTAGTGTTTTCAAACATTTGCGCCGTTTAGAGTGGGGAAAAAAGCTTTCTAACTTTCTTCACCTCTTCAGTTCTCTCAACAGACAGGTTGATAACTGCAGCATACCACGTGGCTAATCAACCTCTCAGTGTAATTCTTCAGTATCTGCTCTGTATGATAACGTCAATCCTGTGCTTATTTAGTGGTAAGTTAGACCTCTGTAGCTACTCCTGCTGACTTAAAAATATGTGTTCTTATCAGTATTAAAATAGTACAAGAGCAGAACTGTTGCTTTAGGCACATTTCTTGCCACTGTATTGGCTAATGAACCTTGAATGGAAGTAAGAGGGCCAGTGACTTTGAAACAGAAGCTGTTAGCCAAGTGTTGTAGAATCATAGTCCTTATTTATTTTGTATGCTAATCTGCACTTGTGACCCTGAGCAGAAAAGCTGAAGTACAGGAGGTTTTTTTAAGCTGTGGCTTAACCAGTCACCTAATATCATAAAATTCTTATTTAAGCTGGCTGGTTTTGTGCACAGGTCAGGAACCTGTTGTCAATGATCGTTAAATGCTATGCATATTTGACATTCATTTACATGGATTGTTCTAATAGTGCTTGTGTGTTTTATGCTACATTACTGTATTTTTATATATATGTATGTATGTATTGCATGAGGTTTAATTGTTGGGGTTTTTTGTATTGTCACTTTTGTATTCACACAGTGCCTCATGTATCTATTTGCATATTGCAAGAAGTTGTTTCAAAGCAGTGATTGGAAACAGGTGGGGATAAAAACTCTCCACTGTAGGATCTGACGTTTCTGAAGTATTAATAAAGCATAGTGATTTGAAGCATTGTTTGTTTCTTTCTTTTAAATGTATTTTTCATTCGAATACTTCAAGTAGCCAGATCCACAATGGTCATACTGCACATGTTTGAGTGGTTACCCTGTCACCAAATCGTACCTTTCTCCATAGGGCCTTTCTGGGAAAAGAGACCAGTGGAAGCACTAGAAGGAAAAAATCCTTGGGATCCCAGAGCATGCTTACTTGAAAAGATAATGTCACTAAAACCATCTTAGACATGGACTGGGTGCCTCTAAGTCATTGATTTGATCTAAGTTTTCTTTCATTCTTTGTACTAGCTAACAGGTAATAATGCAGGTTCAGGCCGGTGTACTACCTGACACCTGACAGTAATGGGATGAAGACTGTGAAATCTTGAGATCAGAGAACATGACCGTTTGTTGTTTACCTGCATACTTGTCGAAGAAGTGGTTTTTAACTGCTGAAGTGGAAGGATGGACAGTGAATCATGTTAGGGTTAATTTACTACAGAACATAGAGGAAGTTTTGAGAAGAATGGTAACTTTCAAAGTACAAATATGGCTTGAAAGCTAAGTTAGTCTGTGTGTTGTTTGTGAAGTGTTGGTGTTCATATCTTCAAGAAAGGAAGAGGTAAGGAGAGCAGGACAGAGATAAGAGACTTGACAAAAGGCAAACAGTCTTGGGGATCTGAGAGATGCAGTCTTTTTAGGCAGTTTGTCTAAACACTGCTGTATGTATCCCAGTGAAGAACAAAAAACACCTAGTGAGAACCCAGGATGCTGTGTCAGAGGGAAGCACATAAAATATTTCTTGAAATACAAAAATAAGGATAACCCTAATTGATCAGGTAGATTCTGCTCAAGGTGTTGTGCACATGCTTGGACCTACTTTGTATCGAACCCTAAATCTCTGGAAAATATCTTCTACTTCATAGTTCTGAATGTTTTATTGGTTTGGGTTGTGGGTTTTTTTGTTGTTTGTTTTTGTGGATTTTTTTTTTAACAGTAAGAATTCCAGGGGTGAAAATTCACTTGTAATAATCTCTAGAGAAGTAGCAAATTCTCAGAGAAGTGTAGGTTGGGGATTTGCTTGACTAGGTTTAGCAGCTGTTTCCTGGCCTATGATTCACTTAACTCACCAGGGAGCATAAGCAACAATTAACTGCTGCCGTTCTTTCATGATTATGTAAAGCAACTGTGTAAATCAATCAGCCAGGTAACTCCACAATCCAAAGGCACCTACAGCTACTCTTTGCTGATAACAACACAGAGCTGTACAAAATCACTCCAGTGTCTTGTAGGCATCTTTGGTACTTCCTAATGAAGGGTGCTCTCTTCCTATATATCTGAGCCCATTTCAGCTGCAGTTGAGAACAGGAGTGCATATCACTATTGTTTTTCCTTGCCAGTGCGCAGCGTTCGCTTTACTGTCTCCTTTTGATTAGTAGGAGGTGAAATTCAGACGTTGCTGATTCTTGTTGACTGTGCTGTCTTACTCATGGATGTTTTCTTTTTCATCTAGCAGATTTCCAATAGACAGTGTGTTCAACATGGGGCTTATAGCCAGCCTCCTGCTCTGTGGTATCAGTCATCTGCAGTCTCTGTTGCTGGTGGGTTTGAGCAAGAAGCAATCAACAGGCCTATGGAAATGAATGTAAAACTTTGATTTAAAGCTACGTGAAGCTAAACTTAGATGCCATTGATGGGGTTCATGACAGAGGGATATTATCCACCTCAATTGTTTGAGCAAGGAATAACAATCTTCATGTCCTGTTTAACCACTTCACTTGGATGTATGTTTCTTTGCAGACAATGTGCTGTAAAATCTGCAGCCACACATTTCCTAGACAATAGAAAGTAATGAAGTAAGAGTGGTGATGAGGGAGATGTTTCTGTTTCAGCCTGAATTAGTGACTGGTACAACACAAATGAGGGCTATTTAATTCCTGTAGAGCTGCTCAGTTTACCTTGACTAGTATTTGCTGGTTTCATCCAAGTTCTCTAGGACACTTTACTGGGGTTTTCTATGCAGAAATTAATTCTTCAGCTCTGCCAGATCGGTCTGGAAATGCCTGTCCTCTATACCTAGGAAACGGAGTGAGCAAGAGTACTTCTTCAGAGACTAGGAAAACTAAGAAATACGGGCTCTCCTCTAGTAGTGCAGACTTCACATGTCTCTGCTCTTTGGCAAGGGCCAGACAAAACATTTTTTGCATCTAGGTCAAGTTTGGTATTCAGGTAGCACTAATGTGGATGACAGGCATTCATCTCTCTCTCTCTTCTTCTTTTTTTTTTTTTTTTTTTTTTTTTTTTGAGAAATCAAGCATAACCTTGAATATGTCATGCAGAAAGTTGCTTGTAAATTATATGTAGAGACTGTAATGTGTATTTATCTGTTTCACCGAACTGATAATGCAGTTTTGCATATGTAACTCTGCAGATGTCTTATAGTCAACATCTCTTATGTAAAAAAAAATAAAAATGAAAAAAAGCAAAACTCCCTTGTTTTTTCAAAGTGTTAAGCTGTCCTTGAACTGTTCTGTTTTGGCTATCTAACAAAATCTGTTACCTCTTGCACTACAACTAATTCTTAATATCTTGTTAGAAGCTTTTTAATACTTGCATTTTGTTGGGGTTTTTGTTTGCTGTTGTTTTTTTTTAACTGGAGTTAAAATGTTTTGAAGTTTGGGTTTGCCACATTCTCATGTTATGTTGAGCTGTTTGGAAAGAATCTTCTCATTAGAATAAGAAAATATTTCAGTGTTTAAATGGTGCAGCTGTTATCTAGCCTTCAAATAGAAGTAGCTCTTGGGAAGAAATATTTTGAACATGCCTTGACAAACATAAACCTGCTCATTTTATATGAGAGTTCACTGTGTGCTTGAGGCATATAGTAAGGCAAATCCAAGTCTTTTGCATAGTCTAAAAGAAAAAAATTCTAGCTATGTTGTGGTGGGCCAGACTAGCTACAGTACTTCAGTCTGCAGTTTGGTTATGTTCTGTTTTCCCTGAAAAAGATTGCACAAATGATAGGAAAAAGACTTACTTCCCACATCATATTCTAGGCTGTAGAGTAAGCACTTCCAGGAAAGAGCCTGTGAACTATTTCTACTCAGCCTGATTTTTCTGCATAGACCTTCAGCTTCTGAGCCCTTGCCCTTGACAGGAAGCTGCTCCTATCTGAAGGTAAGTCAGGAGGGTCTCGGTATGTAAAAGGCAAATTGTTCTGCAGGTGTCTGAATACTCCTTCAGGGCTTTGTGTTTCTACCCCTAGAGGGCTCCCTCTTTCCTTTGGCCAAAGCAAAATAAAAAGCAATGGGAAAAGATATGTGATGTTGCCCATTGCCACAAATTGTTCAAAAGAGCCCTCTGCATGCTGTCATTCCCATAATATTTTCATCTTGCAGGTAGGCACTGGAAAGCTGAATGGGAAAAGTTTCATTGCATGGTAATACATTCCTTCCCTGTATCTTTTAAGAAGTTGCAGTGTTTCTGGCACTAATTCTGTGTTTTTCTTTTTACTTGTTAAAGTTTAAGTAGTTGGTACAGGCTGGGGTTTGCCTGTCCAATATCAGATCTCTGATAATGGCCAACAGCAGTAATCTGGGGAGAGAGCAAAAAGCCTTTTACACAGGAAGCAGGAAAGAAGTAATTTGTGTAAAGAGTGGGACTTTACCAGTATAAAAAGTATTTCTCTGTGTGTTTATCAGGCTATAAGAGATACCTCTCTCTTAGTCTAGAACCTCGTTCCTTTATGAAACCAAGTTCTGGTGTCAGTGTGGGGAAAGGAAAAAAAATTTTAATGATGCAACTGAAGACACTTCAGGTTTTCTGTATAATTAATTATAGTAATTTTAAATCTTGTGCAAAGTCTATGCTTGAAAAAGTTCTAAGTTATAATTAAGTCAAGCTGCTAATGATGGATCTAATTGTTGGGTTACAGATAGGCGCAGGTAGCACAAGTTGTGCCACTGACATCAGATACTTCATTGCTTTGTGTTGATGCAGCTAATTACACACAACTGTTCCAGCAGCTGGATTGACCATCATGGGCTGAAGTGTAGATGCATGTCAAGAGTTTTCCCTGACAGATTTATCTGGCCGAATGTCATTGGTTTTAAAGGTACTGTGTCCTTAGTGTTGGCTCTCAAAAGGCTCCCTGGAGCTGCTTTAGCTCTGGTCTTGTTGAACCCCGGCTATTGAGGGACTTGAGATGGGAGAATGAATGAGATGCTGAAATGGCTCTGCCAGTTCCGCCTTTCTATCAAATCAGTCACCTGAACTCTCATATTTTGCTGAAGAAATGAATCATTGCAGTTGAGGCAAAGGTCAAGTTCAGGCTTTGTTGTTGCATTGGAGTCTGCTTTTAAAAACAAAAAGTAATCCTCCCTCTCTGTCCCACCCTTCAATGGATTTTCATCTCTTCAAAATTTTAAAAATATCAAGTCATGCATGGACAGACCTTCCTCTTACTACAGATCTAAAGCTGATTGACTGTATTGGTGGTTGATGAGGATATGAGGATACTAAAGTAAACATCAAACCCTAGACATTTGGTATTAAGGTTACATTTAAAGTCTGAATACAGGGTGTGTGGAAGTGACTGAACCGCTGAAACAATGTTCGTGCTACACAGTGCAGTGTATACTAACCAGAGGATTATCAGGGAAGCATTTCAAGTCCTTGGTTTTGGACTGACATTAAAACCCTCAGAAAATAGTTTAATTCCCCCTCCCCCCTTATTTTTTCCTCCTGGAAATGTTTGAGACTGGGTTTTGGTGTTTTGTTGTGGTTTTTTTTTTTTTTCTTTAATTGTAGCATCTTGATTTGTGTCTTGGTTTTCTCTGCTTTCTAAGGTAAATTACATATCTGTATTCTTAATCTTAAGCCCCTTTGTACCTGGTGGCTGTTACTTTTTTTTTTTTTTAATTTGGTAATGCTAGCAAGAGATTAGGAAGTGGCTGGTTTCTGCAGGATGAGACAGACAGGGAATCCAAGCAATTTAGTATTTTTTACTTTGAAGTAGTTTAAGGAAAGGTTAATGAACAAATCCTAATACAAATACTAATGAAAACTGTTCACTTCTCCCCACTAATAATCACCTTTTGTAATGGGAAGATATGTTGCAAAGGCCTGCCCCTTTCCTCAGAAAATTGTCTTCTAATATTTTCTTGTTAATGAAATTTTAAGTCAATAACCTATTCCCAAATAGTAATAGGCCAAGCCAGGATGTGCATTAGCAGGCTAATGGCAGGCATCCTGCATTGCTGAAGGCGGTGTGTCTCATGGCAGTCCTTTAGGAGTTGGCTGCATCACTTGGAGCACTTAATACTGACTCTGGTAAAGCACTTCTTGTGCTCCCATTGCTTCCTTTGGGAGACTGCTCCATTGACTAATAGATCTCACTGTCAGGAAGTCTTTCCTGTACTTCAGTCTTACTGATCTCAGTTCCAATATATATCTATAACTTTGCTGACTACTCTTTAATGAAAAATTAAAAAAGGCAAAAAGCCATCACACACATAAATTCTAGAAACTAATCTGTTTTTCAGTCTTCACTGTAAAACTTGTAGAATTTGTGTTTTTAGTTAAATGCTGCCTGCGTACATTTTGGGCTGATGGCAGCAAGATCTGGAAGTTGGCTAGCATAAATCCACTCAAATAAAACTACTGCAACTTGGAATCTGTCAGTGACGGATGTGTGTGCCTGTGACATGTACAAAAAAGCTGGCAGCTAATGAAAGCCGTGCTGAGCTGCTCTGGGCTCAGGGGAAGTGTGTGAAGTTAAACAATGCGCTAGTTGAGATGTCACGGGGAAGGCAAGGGCTGGGGGTGTGGAGGAAAGACCACCAGGGCTGCATTTTAAAAGAAAAATGGTGTCAGTACAACAGCAGCCTGCAAAGCTCCCTGGCTTGGGCAGTGGGAGCTGCTTACAGCCATTGACAGCCGTGGGGAGAGGCTGGTGTGCAGGAAGTAGCCGGAGAGAGGTTTTCACAAGGACCTGTTGTTTGGTTGCTCAGATTATATCAGTGTTCTGGCTATTGAAAGGGATTTGGCCTTTGGG
The DNA here is from genome assembly GCA_013399095.1 of Psophia crepitans. Classification (NCBI taxonomy): domain Eukaryota; kingdom Metazoa; phylum Chordata; class Aves; order Gruiformes; family Psophiidae; genus Psophia; species Psophia crepitans. The sequence goes on along the minus strand of VWZZ01006229.1, from coordinate 284,649 downwards.
TTTTGCTTTCAGCTTTATTTATTTTTGCCTGTTCTCAATTCTCTTTGTGAATACCAATATTCTGAGTCACTCAGAACGATTTCTGCCTTCATTAGAGATTCCTTCCAGCTCCCCTTCAACTGCCTGTAGGCTGTTGCCTGCCCCTGCCTCCCCCTATGCACTTTGCTGCACATATTTAGCTCTTCATATTCCATCACTCATCAACTCCTGCAGCTCTGGCACTTGAATACCTTCAACCATATTAAACTATATTGTACTTTCGGTTCTTTGCACAACTTGCTTTCTTTACCTAACCTGTTCTGTACTGTCCCTGCTACTTCTGAAATACATTTTCAAGCATTTGAGATGCAGTATGAGGCCACAGTTTATCCTAGTCCTGCAACAGCTGTGCTGAGAGCTGATCAAGTGAAATGGTTAAACCAGGAAACTGTGTATCCAGACCCTTTAGTCTGTTGCTGTTACATTGCATCTGTCTGTGTCACCCTGGATAAATCCATTTACCTATTTGTGCTTTTGTTTCTTTGTTTACATTGGTGTTTAAATTGTCTATGGTATCTGCACCAACCAAACAGGACTATGTTTCTAAAAACCAAACTGAAAAGATGCGATATAAAAGAGAAGTAATTGTATATTTCTTTAATGGGTACGTGAGTTGCTGAGCTCTGTGGCACTTTAAAGCTTGCGTGTAAGAAATTCTGCAAATCAATAAAGAAAATAATCTGGGAAGGAGGATGGGTCTCTCATTACAGCACTAAGTGTCAATACTGTAGATGTCTTAATGCTAGTTAGTGACTGTCCCTAATGGTATTCAAACAATGTACATTTGCTTTAGCTTTTTTCAAAGTCCAGATGAGCTGCTCAGAGCTCTCTTAATGATGCGAATTATTTAACACTAATTTGTATGCAGTATGCTCCTGCTTTGAAACTACTTCACAGAATTCAAGCCAAATTCAGCCTTGCAGCTCCACTGAAGTCAGTGCTTCTCTGTGCATCTGTTGGTTGCTTTTCTTTTTGTTTTTGCTCAAAGAGTTAACTACTTCTTGTGCTGATTTTGTATTTTTAAAGGTAATATCTGCAAAGGGGTTTTAGTCGCCTCTTCTCCTCCCAATAAAGTAGCCGTAAGTACAAATCCAGTTCTGTTGATTCTCACATCTCCCTCTTAACCCCTGCAAAACGAGGACAGGCTAAGCAGAATACAAATTTTTTTGTGTGTGTTCTTTTCTTTCTTCTACTTTGCACCTCCTAAGCACAGTTTTGGTGGTATCTGGCACTTCTCCTAAAAATCATCCTGCAAAGAGTCTCTGCCATCTGATGTATGCAAGTTACTGAGTTCCTCTCTCTGGCTCACTTCTGGTTTAACACGTGAACTGATGGAGGCCTAAGTTGTGTGCAATTCTGCAGGTTAGTTATGCTCAGTACAACAATGTCAGGATGTACTTTCTTATGGCTGAGAGTAATCTGGCATGGGAGCCTGACCTGATATGTTGAATTATATTAGCTGCTGAAAGGTGGAACAGACATTCTTAGTTCAGGCATAAACTCATTTTTTAGTGTTGGACTTCATGACTGCAATATTCTTGTAATATTTAACTCCTTCCCAGCTATGTGTTTAACACACACGTTGAGAGAAAATTAAAAATCATCTGCTATCATATCATTCACTCCCCCTGGCTAATGGGTAGGGGTGTGATTTTCAGCTTGCAGCACAGACCCATAACCATCTACTGCCTGCATGGAGTAAGTGGGAGTAATGGAAAAGCATTCTTTCTAGATGTGCATGTCACTAGAATGAGCAGGGACATTTCTTGTCAGCTGTTAGATATTTGCTGGCAGCACAGAGCTGAGTGTTGAGATGTGGGTATAATGGGTTCATTTCCAAGCTCCACAGCGGATGAATCTAGATGCCCTGTTGCCCTATTTTATATAATGTGGTTACACTATATGACTGCTATATACCTCTCTCTCTCCTGCAGTACTGTCCTCTGGCTCCTGCCTATGTTCATCTTGATGTTCTCTGCAGCACAGTTCCTTCCTCTCCTTTGCCCAGCTCCTCCCTCGGCACTGCTTGCCCATCCCTTTTGGCCTGCATCTCTCTTCCCTCTCTCCTTCTGGGGATGGATGTAATCCTCAGAGGAATGTGGCCCACAGGCCTCTGCAGGACTTGGGTGTGTGACTCTGGAAAGCCTCTAATGGTGAATGCAAAGCAGGAAAAAGCAATCTCACATCACCTGGCAGCACAGGGAGGGAAGAGCTGGGGGTTTGTGGGCTGTTCAGTATGCCTGGCTGTCCAGCCAGCTTATCAGCTGAAAAATAGAGGCTAGACTTTTCGGCTGCATGCTCTATTTCTCTATTCATTGTGTCTGGGTGATGTATTCCCTGCCTGTGGCTTTAATAAATATCTTTCATAGCTACTTTCTGTTTCAGTCCCCCTTGGGATAGCTCTTTCCAGTTCAGCTCCCTCAGTGTGCTGAAGATGTCAAGTCCGAGTGTGTGGAACAGAGGAAAAAGGAGAAGGAACTTCATGCAGAGTATCTAAGAAAGCTTTAACTTTAACCTTATGTCTGTGAAGCTGCTGTATATTGCACAAGCCTCACTTGCAGTTTAAGTGCTCTCACTTAATCATGTTAACTCTTCTTCCCTTTCCTTCTTGTATTTATATGTCCACAGAGCATTCAAAAGTGTTTGTAGGGAGAATCCCAAGCTCCTGCTAGGACCTAAACTTGTGTTGTTTTCTAATAAGGCTTTGCATGCATGATGTTGGTGTGTTTTAGAGAGTATCCTGGAAATTTCAGTGGGGATGGCAGGAGGAGGAAGACATCACAGTTCTGTCTTTGGAAACTGAGTTTTGTCCTATGTAGTAAGCACGCATCTTAACCTTGCTAGAGCAGAACAAATCCCCTTTTCTAGCAGAAACCAGGGTTGTTGTTAATTAATGTCTTGCTGAAAACTAAGTCTTTGCCATCTGTTCCGCCCCCTCACTACGAATGCCACTCTCATTATGTTGATTATGTAATTAAAAATGAAAATATATTTTGGTAGAGTACTGCACAGGCATCTGTGCTGATTCTTCTGTTCCTATTTACTGTCCCCTGCCCCCATCCCATAGGAAAAGGCGACAATTGTTTGACTGCTCGGCAGCTTTATCCCGGAGCTGTGGTACCGGCTGCCAAGCTGGTGTGTGTCATGGGAGCAGACACTTCAGCCCTGCCGCGTTTGAGCCGCGAGTCCCTTGGAAACCCTGGTTCTTAAGTTCATGAGAAATCTGTGGCAGGAAGCTGCTCCTTAAGCTGAAGCTGCTTGAAGTTCTTGTGAGGGGTTAACTTGAATCCAGAAGAAGAAAAGTGAAAAGAAAGAGGCCTGGTTACTTCATAAGTGATAGCATGACCTCTGAGATCAGCCAGGCTGCTCCTGTTACAAATATGGCCTCTGTCTGTCTAAGGGTGGAGGATGAGAGAAAGAGGAGGGGTAGCTTTCCTGTAAGTGGGTTAGAGCAATTACTGAGGTCTCTTACAGCAAATGAAGTTGTCAGCGTGAGTCACATTCCTTTTTTTTTCCCCTCACTGCCAAGTTTTAGGCAGTAACCAGACAGAGGGAGGAAAAAAAAAAAAAGGAAAAGCAACAATGGAGAAAAGTTGAACTGAAACAACCCTTCATTTGGGGTATTGTTTGACATTTTAATTCTGATTGTACGTAGAGATAAAGGGTCTATAAATATCCTGTCTGCTGAAATTCCTTATCACAACATCGCCTGTCAGCTGAACAAATAGGTTAGGTTCTCCAAATAGTACATAATTACATATGTAAATACAAAATCACTGATTATATCCGTGCACCACATGGAATGAAGGCCTGATCACTGGAAAGGACATTAACCTTTTGTGGTTTACTGAGAGATGCCCCAGTCTCAGGAAAGCAAGTGGCACATACAGTTGTTACTGCTGAATCGGTGTGAGCTCCAAGGCTGGGCTGAAATAAGCAGGGAGATATTTATCTGACTGACTAGACTAGATGAAAGCATCTTCTGACACTTTTTGAAAGTATCTTAGCATTTAGTTCTGTTTAACAAATGGCTGGAAGCTTTTCTGCTCTGCTTTAGCACTTTTAATGAAGCATTGTGACTCCCATTGTGGTCAATTGTTTGACACTTTTATTATTACTGGTACACATAGCGTTTTTTAATGTTTGACAGCTGGAGAAAGAAGTATTTTGTGCATTCAAACTTTTAGCACAAAGCTGCTGTTTTCCATTCTGCCTTTGTCTTTTATTCTTGCTGATGCAAATCAACGAAAGACAGAACTGATTAAATTACGTTTGTTTACTTTTTCCTTGATGATAATAAGACACAGCCTGCCTTTTATAAAAGACAGAAATAGAGGTTGTGAATGTTTCTACAGTATTTCTAGAAAGGGTTTTTTTTTTTCTTACAATATAAAGGCATTTATTTGTTTCTTCTGTCTTGATTTATCAGATAACGCACACTTCCTAATGTATGTGGAGTAAGAATTGAGCAATGAACAACAGTTAGCAATGGATTCCATTTGGAAAGCTTCTATCTTGTTATTCTTATTAATTCAATAGTATAAATGATGAGACCACATCACAAAACAAACACAGCAAGATACTTCTGTCCTTCACAGTAGGACTGCCTCCAATCATTATATAGCTGTAGAAAAAAATTCCCCTCCGTTGCAGGCTTTAGGTTTATACGTATGCAATTCTTCCTGGGTCCTTCAGTACGTTGGTATGATACTGGAAAGAAACAAGCACTGAGAGGCAGGGCTGCAGAAATAGGATACCCATGATTGTTTTGGTGAGTAATGCGCATGTCTTGTGGATTGTGTAATACTTTTATTTTTTGAATGCTTGTCCTGAGAAGGGAGGCTTGCGTTTGTCTGTCTTGCTTGTGCAGTGTGTTTGCAAGGAAAAAGATCTTGGATCAGGAGGGCATTTCTAGAGGTCAACAGCTGCTTGGGAGACGGGTGACAAGGTCATCAGGAGCATGGAGAATTACAGCAGATTTTGTGAGGGGTGAATGGCAGAAAACGGGAGAGGAAGAGGATCAGCAAAAAGGAGGTGGTAAGAAAGTCACTATAAAGCTGCCATCATGATTTTTTTTTTTCCCCACATTTCCAGCACAGAAAAAAGTGCAGTGAAGGATGGCAAAGGCCAAAGAAGTGTCTGAAGGCTTCTCAAAGTGTGGTCAAACCTCCCTGTTTCACTGGACTTAGGGAGCGCTATCACATGGCAGCTGAGCCAAATCTAATGAACTGCTGGTATCAAAAAGGACACTTCTGCTCCCAGGCCTGCTGCTTTCTTTGTACAGGTCTGGTGCTTGTCAGGCCTTTTGATGAGCTCATGCAGCTCAATAAACTGTAAGAAAATAAACTCAGCAGAAAAATATACCAGCCCAGGAAAAGGAGGAGTTGGACACTGAGAATGGAGACAGGAACTGCAATGAGTGGGAGAAGTACAGACGTCAGATTTTTGCTGCACATTTGGGGTGTGCTGAGGGATGCCCTGCTGCCATTCTATGCCTTGCCTCCCACTTCACCTCCTAGGTGGTGCTTCCCGCAGCAGGGCAGGAGATGAACACAGCCTGATCAGGGAGGGTGGCTGGGTAGGTGAAGGGAGGCAATCCACATGGTGGAGAAAGGAATGAAGGGGACTGCAGGAGGATGTTGTCGTGGTAAGAGTAGTGCAAGAAGAACCAAGGAGGAAGGAGGAAATGTTCAAAGTGACTGCAGAAGGTTGCTGCAACAAGCACGGGAAAAATGCTTTAATACAGGGCAATGGTCCCATCTTCCTAACCTAGCTCTTAAAGGGTTTATTCTGGTGTATCCGTGTAGCTGTCCCTGAAGGAGGAGTCCTGTTTATGTCCCTTGTTTAGGTATGCGTTTCTCCAAATTGGGATTTGATAAGAGGACAGCTGCTGCATTCTTATTATCTGTGACAAGCAGTGTTAAAGCTGTTCAGAGTTCATGATGGAAATGTATCTGTATATTGGCATTTATCCAGCTGCACTTCACAAAGGTAAATGGGACATGAGTGGTATGCTGCCCCCTTTTAATCCATTTTCTATAGACAGGGGCACTTTGCCTCTCTGCAGGAAAGGCCAGCACAGCTACTGTGCTAATAAACACTCGTTTCTCACTGCAGCATATGTGCTTCCCAGACTCATAAATCCAGGCAACCTGTAGTCGAATAACAATTAAATATCCACACGCATTTCCATACCACGGTCTGGTGCGCAAGGCATAGGCCTAAGTGGCTGGACATCTGCTGTCTGCTCTCACGCGCTTACTGTTTGGCAGAGCGTAATCACTTAATCTTACCCTACTGCCATTAATGATACCAGTAAAATTGAGTGCAGAGCATCGTCCTACAGATATTTTGCCATATTCTTCAAAAACAGTGGTGTTCTCTGTCCTGCTCTTTTTTTTGTTCAAGTAGTCTTTATTGTAATAGTAAAAAATACTTTTCTTTGCTGTTGATATTTCTCTCAGGATTTCCAAGCCAGGGATTCGTTTTGACTGTTAACATCAGTGGGCAATGAGACATCATATTGAAAAGTTACCTGAGATGCAGGACACTGACAGATCCTCACAACAATTTTGTGTCACTTGTACAAAATCCAGAGCCCCAGTAATGCAGTAAGATAAATGTAGTGCTTGATTACAATGGATGTATTGCAGTTGTAAAAGGCATCTCTCATCATTAGGCTCTGCATATCTGGAGTAATAACCACTGTATTTCAGGTAAGACAACGATAATGTGAGCCAGATAATTTTTCCATTGTTAAAATTTTCAAAATCAAAAAAGCTACAAATGTCTTAATAATTAACACAAGTTAGCTAGATCCTAGGGGCTGGTGGCCAGAGGGGATATCTTTCTGAAGTTCAGTCTTTCCCTTCGCCTAACTGGTAACAGTCTATGTGGCAGTTTAAAATGCTGTAGCCATTTAAAGAAGTAAGAATTGTATACAGTTGTTAACCACCTTGAATTTCCGTGCAGCAGGGTTATCACACAAAACTGCAGTTCAGATCCTCCCATTTGTCCCAGAAAGCTTGAACAAACAGATAAGCTTTTATTTGCTTTGAACTTAACAAGCCTCGTTCAGTGGTGAAGCCCTATGAGACACAAGGCCTGTCTTTGCACTGCTGTTGTATAGTTACCTATCAAAATGCTTATTCCCTACAGAACTGGCAGAAACCTTGAATTTTCTCCCTGACCCCCAGCCTGTACGTCTGTCAGCTGCAGACCAAGTCCTAACCATGATCACAAGAACATCCTGAATCAGTCTCAATAATTTGCATTTCCTTGCCAAAGATCTTATCTGCTGGGGGTGCAAATTGCACCATCAAGCTTGCTGGTGTTGAACAATCTGCACCCTTCTGCTCCCCAGCCCTACATTTTCAGGCTAGGTTAATTTATCCAGAAGAATTAATTGAGACAACAAAGCTGTCAAGTGAGAAAGGCCACACAGCGAGACAGCACTTCTCTGAACATCTGCGCAATTTGTATATTTGATCAGGTACCTCAGCACTTGCAGATTATTGTTGTTAGAAGCAAAACTTACTTTTGCCATTTTCATATAAGGCTCTGTGCTGTAATTCTGCAGATGTTCGTTCTCTGTATACCCACACTGTTTACAAAAATGACAAATGCTGATAGTAAAAATTATGTTTGCTCATTCAAACATCTTGATATTTACATATAAGAAAAATCACATGCCAGGGGTCCAACAACCTAATGAGAGATGCAACATGGACTTCAGCAGAAGGTAAATGGGGCCCTCGAAGTCCTTCTCTCACACAAATAGTTCCCTGATAATGAAAACCTTCTTTTGTTTATAATGACAGATGCCACAGGGGGTTGTATATTTGGATATTATTTTTTCTCAAGGAGTGTTTATTAACAAATGCTTGAAAGTTTTATGATGTGGTGAAAACTGTATCTCTCATGATAAACAGGAAGTGCTCAGAGGTATTGCATTACCCCTGTAATGCAACACAGATTCCAACAGCTTGGCTCTTTTTTTTGCAAAATTCTGTGACACCACTTCCTTCAGGAAATCTCTCTCCTCGGCCCAGCTCTTATCTAGTATAGATATGCAAAATTGCAAAAGAAATGGTTGTTTTAAAAATGAATGATGATTCATCAATTTCTGACCGTAGAAACAGATGTCTGTAATTCATACAATATCTATTAAAAAAATTCAGGACAGACTCTTTGGGCTCTCAGGTCAGTGGATTAAACAGCGTGCAAGGAGAAGAGACCGACGACTTTCCCTCCCTCCCACAGCACAGGTGCAGCTTAGAGAGCAAAGATGTGGATTTCCCTGCAGGTGCTGGAAGTGTCTCAGCCATAAACCTGGCCATGCCTCTTCTGCGGGTCTGTCACTCACTGTCCGCAAGGCCACGGTCTGGCCAGTGAAGGAGAAAAGACAGTCCTGCTTCCAGTCAGGTCCAGTCTGCCAAGACCAGCAACAGGAAAGGTAAGTATCACAGTTCATATGCGGAACCTTATATAGAGAAAAACTGCTTTGGCCTTCAACTTGCTCATAAAGGCTGCCCCACACTTGTCATGTGATGGCATTTCAATGTTCCCTGAATTTGGAACCCTGGTGGCTTTCACGTGAAAATCTCAGAATCCTATTAGCGTACTGCTCCCTACCACTTGTCTCTACTCAGCCACTGGCCATCGTTGAGACTAAAAATAACGGGACAGCTAGGAAGTATACCTGTGCCATCACAAAGTCATTAGCTACATGTTTATTTGTGATGAACATCACCCCAGCTGACAACAATGTTAGGTGAAAGCAAGTCCTGGTAAGCACCTTTGAGAAGGTCTGGCACCATTCCCCAAACCGGTTCCCCATGAAGGGACTTGTGTGTCTGCCAGGTGCTTCACTTGCACAAAGCCAGATGCAGTGGATATCACCCCTCCGACTACAACCCTTCTACTCCCATCGCTCATTCCCACTAGCTGTTCACCTGACTTTTATTTTACATTCTTCCCCCCTCTATGTTCTCTTTTATTCCTTTCTCCATCGTCCTTTCTCTTCTGCCCTCACATCAGCCAACCTCTTTATCGCAAATGCTCCCTAATTTTTTTTTTTAATATAGGAAGTATTAAAAACAGAGTTACTGCAATATCTGGACAACAGAAACCTCTAATAATCCTGTTTCTACGCTCTTTGACTTCTGCCTCCCTTGTCCAGTCTACAGCTGAACTGAGAACAAGTCTGGGAAACAGACTGCATATTTTAGTATTTGTAAATCATTAAACTTCTGAGGTTTTGTAATAATATTATCTCCTTTTCTGTATTTTCTTGTGTTCTTTTAGCAATCAGTGGTATCAGAAATACAGTGATCAATAGACTGATACACAAGCTAAATCCTTCTGTAAAAACTTAATAGCCTTCCAGTGCATCAAGCTTTGGCACAGGAAAACAATGGTCATGTACCAGGGCTTCAGCAGCATCCTCACAAGTCACTGCAACATTCTGTAGAAGTATTGACAATATGTTTGGGTTTATTTTTTAATCAGTCCTGTAAAGTGACTTTTTATGTGGTGGTTCAATTCTCTTGTCATCCACAGCTTGCTTACTAAATTTTAAGTAAGATGAAGCAAGCTCATGAGAAGTAGCTGGGTTTCAAAAGATACAGGCTCCAGATAACTGAGGACAAGTAAAGCACACAACAATATTGAAATCAGTCAGAGTTTTATTGCAGCTGACTGAGACAGAGCGTGCTTTGAGGCTGGGAAATTTCCATTACTGAAGTGCAGGACAGTGCTTGGATACTGCTGCTACTGCAGCTGAAAAAGAAAAGCGACTTAATTTCATATAGACAGCAACAAAATGTCAGTATATTAATTGAAATTATTAGAATTATATAATAAGCTTTTAAGGTTGCTGTAAAATGGATCTCTCTTAAAATATTTAGAGTATAATTGTAAACTAGTACAAAACTAAGGAACATAAAATGACCTGCTGTGTTTTCAAACCGTACTTGTGAACAGCAAATCTAACAAGAACATGATAATACAAAACATCTACAACAGTGACAGATTCTGAGAGTGATACCCTGTGCAAGATCAAGGTTGTTACTGACAGTGTAGTTCTGAAATTAATAATCTTTTGTGCTCCCCTTGGCATGCACAAAACAAACATAGCGATCTGTTTACTAGTTCTAACTCCATAGCATGTAAGTCACCATAAGCTTCCTGCAAAGTCAGAATGCTGAATGGGGAAAGGGAAATAGTGAGGGGGGAGGAAGTAAATTTGTTTTGGCATCAGTTGCCTGGCTACTTGGGTGAGAGACTGTTTTTAACTTCCCAACGGTGTAAGATCCTGGTTTTTGTTGAGGTCCCTTTACACTGCCAAAGCAGTGGCCGACATTTAAATGAAAATCAGTTTCAAGGGATTTCAGCTGTATGTCACCAGTTAAATCAAGCCCAGGTAGGTACTGCCTAGAAGTTATTAGCATCTGATGCTCTTTATGAATCTTAGGATAGTTCCCTGTGGATCACAGCTCATATCTAAGCAATTTAAGTTTGTGTCACATTCATCACCATGGTTCCTGAGTGCCTGAGAAGTTAAAATACATCTTTATAAAACATCTTACGTGTCTTATTTCACTCTCTCGTCACGCCCGCACAGAGGCTTGAGGTCTTTTTAAATAATGCTGAGGAAAATTGTTTTATATTCTTAATACCTGTGTTTTGTTGGGATGATGGGGAGGTTCAGGGTCATGCTGAGGTACTCTTGAAAGCAAATGCTGTATACTCTTGCAGCAGCTACCAAGAAACCTATGGCTTCAGTGTCCCCACACAAATAATACAACTAATACAATGATGATGATTTTGGAAGATGTAGCTTTAGTTTTAAATTAGCACAACAATTTGAAATCCCTGGCACCCCCGATAAAGTGGGTAGGGCAGCTACATAGCATTTGTCCTTTGCCTAAACCTGAAAATGCTGTTTCCAGGACTCACGGGGCCTTTCACAGTACGACATTTACTTTTCAAGGGACCTACTTACAGAATACGAAGTTAACAGTTGAAGTAGGTATGTATAACAGTCCAGAGAATTTCTAGACTCTGATTGTAGGATGAACTCATCCACATGACTCCCAAGCTTCCTATGTAGATGGAGACAGTCCACACCACGGCATATTTAAACTGACGGATTGTACGGCTGAGCTGTATCCTAATGTAGCTTTCAAACTGAAGATACTGTGTTTCTGTTCGGATAAACTCTTCTCAGCAGTGCTTTTCTTTCTTATTGAAATAAAAGGGCTGTTTTTCCACCTCCTTTTCATTATCTGCTATCATTTTTTGAAGTAAAGCATCACCTCTTCTCCCCCAACGTAACCTTTTATTTTGATCACGGAACTAATAATTTTCTTAAAACACATTTACGTTCTTTCCAGAATTGAGGCTTTAATGTCACCTTGTTAAGGTAAAAGATCCAACATTAACTGCAGGTAATGGCAGCGCATTTAAACAGGTTGAAAAGCAATTGATAACGCTTCTGCCTGGTCTGCCTATCTCAGTAACTCTAGTGCTTCATTAAAATATATGCACTAAGTTCCATCATAGGAGGAATTGTTGGAAAGCATGCCGTAGCCTTTCGACCGCTTTATTTGGGTTTAATAGGATTAGACGTATATTTGATCACAGCACTCAAAGGAGCTGACAGTCTTTCCACAATTTCCTGGTCTGCTGGGTTGGTTTCCTTTTTGATCAGACACATCCCGGTGAACGTAGAAAATAATCTAGATACACGCCAGTTTTTAATTAAATTTGCTATGACAGGTTGTGTTTAAGCTAGATTCTGTATAATCATTTGTTTTGCATTTGCTGATGACAGATTTATTTATGTATGTAATCAGAACTGTAAGCATAATTTCCTTTTTAGAGTTAAGAGAACCTTTTAAATAATATTTTCCTTGGTTTCAGAAAACTTAAACATTTATTCACATTTACTACTACAATTTCTGAGAAAAATAATGCAGTGTTTCTGAAGTGCAGAACACATCACGGAAAGGAAAGCACTGTATACAAGTAAAAATAAATACATCAGCAGCATTATCCCACTCAAATACATAAAAACCCACGCTGTATAGTTGAATGTCTGTTAAATACAGAGAGGAGTTTATGAGAATATGTTGGTCATCCACAACAGCTTTCACTCCATCAAAACAGGCTGGGGCTGTGCCTGACGTCCAGACCCTGTCGGGTGGGTCTGCCTCAGCGCAGAGTCCTGGGGCTGCGGTGTGGCTCACCGGCGGCGCAACCGAAACCAGAAACTCTTCCCTCTCGGCTTCGGGTCAGACAGCAAGCCCGATGCTTTGGGGGACGTTAGCAGGTTGTAACCAGGAGGTTGCACAGCACTTGGAAGCAGCTACAGAAAATTGCGATTGTTTGATCGATGGCAAAGGAAGCTGGTCTGCAGCAAGCAGTGAGCGACAGAAGGTGGTGAGATGTCAGAAATAGGCCTCTGGCCGTTGGGAAAAGGAAGATAGAGAGTACATTGGCAGGGACACCTTTCAGACAAAGCCAGACGTGAAGCAGCAGGATTGCCAGCAGAGATGTCAATAGAGCAGAGCTGAGAGAGAAATGTTGAAAGAACGGAGGGCAAAGTCCAACCAGCGAGAACCTGACAGCAACCATATTGTCATGCACCAGCTCCTGGCTGAGCGCTGTTACACAGGAACACAAAATTAGTAACTACTTACAAGAAAAAAACTTGATAGTCAAGGGGTAATTGGATGATTCCACACTGTCGTGGTTTTACTCCAGCCGTTGGCTGGGCACCACATAAACACGCGCTCAGTCCCTCTCATTGGAAAAGGGTGAGAGAATCAGAAGAGCGAAAGTGAGAAAACTCGTGGGTTCAGGTACAAGAGTTTAATAAGTGAAGCAAAAGCCGCGTGCACAAGCAAAGCAAAACAAGGAATTAATTCACTGCTCCCCACGGCAGGCAGGTGTTTGGCCATCCCCAGGACAGCAGGGCTCCGTCACGCGTAATGCTGACTTGGGAAGACAAACGCCATCACTCCGAACGCCGCTACCCCCCCCTTCTTCTTCCCCCCAAGACCCTTATAAACCGAGCATGACGTCATATGGTATGGAATACCCCTTTGGTCAGTTTGGGTCAGGTGTCTTGTCTGTCCCCTCCCAACCCCTTGTGCACCCCCAGCCATCCCACGGGCGGGGCAGTGCAAGAAGCCGAAAAGTCCTTGGCTCTGTGTAAGCATCATCCAACAACAACAAAAACATCTCCACTATCACCGCTGCTTCCAGCACAAACCCAAAACACAGCCCCATACTGACTTTCTTGAAGAAAATTAACTCTCTCTCAGCTGAAAACAGGACACACACTGGGTCTTCTGACAGACAGGAATGAGTACAAACATGGAGACAGGCAAGCTAAGATGGGTAAGGAGATGTATTTGAGTGAACTGTCAAAGGAACAGACGCTGCAGCCCCTCTCAAGCACTGGGGGCACAAGCAGTCACCCGAGCACCAGCAGGACTTCAGCGCCGGGGCTCGCGCCGCTTGTCAGGATCCCTGCAGGGAAAAAGTCAGACGTGGCGTCAACATCCTTGTGCGTAACTTCTGCAAACTTCCAGGTGAAGCAAAAGCTGTTTTTGGAAGTCTGTGCCTTGCAAGGAGAGAGAGAGGACAGACGCAGTTGCAAGCGGTGACCATGGCATGAGACGAACTGTCAGCACCACGGCCTTCACGTCCCATTCAAAGCCTTGGGTTTATTGACATCTATATGGGAAACCACCAGCAGGACAATCAGATTCTATGAAAACCCAGTACGCTAACTCGAGATTGCAACACCACACACTGAAGGCAGGAAATGCCAGGAACAAACTTGCTCTCCTTACGGTCACTCAGCCTTTGCGTCTGCGACCGTGTGCTGCATGACAGCACGAGGCTGCGGCTCAGCCAAGGCCAGTGCGCAGCCCCTCTGGGTCTGACCGGCGCCTCGGACACACGGGGAGCCCGTTCGCTCCCTGCCGCCGCCTCACTGCCGGTCACCCTGCGCTCTGCGCCCAGCCTGCGGCCCGCAGCTACCGACAGAAACCAGAGGCGGGGTGCAGGGCCCTGCGGGGCGCCGGGCCTGCCCTCAACACTTCCTTCGGCCAGAAGGCCGCTTCCCCGGCCCCCGCCCCACGCAGGCGGCCCGCTCCGCCCGGCCGCAGCGCCGGAGCCCTGCCGGACAGCGGCACAGGCAGCACGGCCGGGCG
>VWZZ01006229.1:213807-270198 GCA_013399095.1 Psophia crepitans | reverse complement strand
CGGCCGGTGCTCCGGAGCGCGGCGGAGCGGGCGACGCCTCTTTTCCTCCCTCCCGCATCCTTCTCTTCGTCCCCCTCCTTCCTCCTCCCCCCGCCTCCGCCCCCCCGCACGCAGTCACCGCGGTTCCCGGCACGGACAACATGGCGGCGGTGTCGGGGGCCGGGGCTGCGGGCGGCTCTGCCAACGCCGGGGGTCCGGAGATGGTGAGGGGCCAAGTGTTCGACGTGGGGCCCCGCTACACCAACCTCTCCTACATCGGCGAGGGGGCCTACGGCATGGTGTGGTGAGTGCCGGCTGCCGAGCCCGGCTGAGGCAGCGCCCTTGCCCTGAACAACTCCCTCCTTCCTTCCCCGCCGCCCTGCCCGGCCGCAGCCTCCCCGGGGCCCGGCCCCGGGCTCCGGCCCGCCCTTGCAGGGGGGGAGACGCCCGTGCCTTGCCCTCGGGGGAGGGGAAGCCGGGGCTCAAGCATCTCTGCCTCGCTCTGCCTCGCTCTGCTTTTCCCTTCGTGTTCCCGAGGTCGCCCCTCCGGCATCACCCTTCCCCTCCCTCGCTGCCGCCTCCCCCCTCCTCCCAAAAATTCCTCCATCTACGGGTGCAGCTGAACGTCTCGTTTCCTTTCAGTCGGGCGTTTATTTTCTTGCATATTTTTCGTCCCTGCCTGTAGAGTTGGTTGCTCTCTTTTTATTTTCTCCGCCTCTGTAGTGTGATTGCAGACGTTCGAAAAGGGGAAAAGGCGGTAGAACCCTGCTAGCAGCGCTGCGTTTCGCGTTGTGCCTGTGCCAAGGCTCACCTGGCTGCGCGGCCCCGAGGTCACCGCGGGTACCGAAAGTGGATCTGTGCGTGCGAGCTACAGCCCCTGCCTGCCTTTTCTTAGGGCTGTGCTGCATGGCCTGCCAGAGCAGTGTCCAATTTAACGTGTACAGGTGAAAGTTCCCTCAGCTGCCCTAGCTCATGGTTATTCGGTGTCATGAAGACTTGTACTAAGTCTCGCTGAAGAGCAATCCTGTGTGTTTGCTTTGGTTAGTATCAGTCATAAAGAGGGAGGTGAATGAAGTACAAGATACTGAAAATGTCAACTAACCGGAATGAGAGTGTGAGGTGGAGTTTTTTAGCAATCTAAATGAGTTGGGATGATGCTCTGTGATGGTGATTCTAGCGACTGGGTTATAAATCTGCCATGCTCAGTGACCTTACTAAGGATTTCTTACTCTGTCTTCTATTAGTGAAGCAGGTTAAATTAATTCAGAAGTGGTTTGTTTTGGTTTTTTTGTTAAGGGATGCGGATGAAAACTTTTTTTTGTTATTGTTTTGTCAACTTTTCTTCCAATGCTGCTTGTGTTTCTTCATCATGTTTTTTGACTAGAGGTAGTAAATGAGGTTTACAAGCAATGACTTTATGAAAGCTTTACCAGCATTAATTTCTCTCTGATGCTTAGTCTTTTGTAAACTAGTACATTTCTCAGGGAAAGCTCGTCACAGCCTTCAGCTGCATGCTACAGATTTTTATAGCTGTAGGTTTTTTGCATATAGTCATTGAATTGTGCTGGCCTGTTAAGATGAAGTCATCCTGTATTTCAGGGTGGAAGCTTTCATCTAGGCCTGGATTTAGTTGGGAAATCAGCCTCTCTTACAAAGTTTTGAGTTGCGGCCTTCGCTTTTTTTGCTGTGGGAATAACCTTCAAAATGTAAATCAGAAATCCTGCTTACAGTGTGAAAATATCCATGTTCTTGTTTTAGTGTTAGAAATCACAGCAATATATCCACTCCAAAGCTTGTTAATGTAGCTTATGGTACAAGCTGTATTTTATTACAGTGTACTTTATCATCTGAGTTAGGACAAGTAAACCGGTGCAGATAATCTTGGTACTAACTGCACTGGCTTACACTTGCAGTCCGATTTAGGAAAATAGTACTTCCAAGGTGTATGCTGTATATAGTCCGGTTCATATCAAGACGGTGTTAAGAATGTATTTAACACACAACATGTTAAAGCTAAAATGCTTCACCACACATCAGATTACAAGCAGCAGTACGGTGGCAGTCGATGCCCTTTTTTGGCATCACTATGCTAGTGAGCAGATACAGGGGAAACGGGGGCCACTTTCTGCCCCTCCAAATGGTATGTTGCTAAATTCTATACTGAAACTGTTTCCCCTCCAAAACTGGGTAAGGTGATCTTTTATTTAAAAGCTTATTCTAATGCATTGTGTCTGCCAAGAATGCTATACAAAATTGCTAACAAAAATCCAGATCTGTTTCAGTTGAAGTATACGCTTGGCTCCTGTGTTTCTTACTCTAAAATTATTAACGTGAAATACTAGATTTGGTATGATGTGCTCTTAATTATTGCCCTTCTGCCTCGGGAGTGAAATGACAGGGAACAAAGTCTCAGTTTATATTGTATACTCGATAAGGAAAGTGTTGGATGCACTTGTTGTAGTTAAATGCCATAGCAACTGTAATGCATTGTAGTGCCTAACATGCAAGCGACTATGATTAAATAAGATCACTTATCAATTGACAGACATACAGGTTATGCAGTTTCATACTACATGGCTGTTATCTAGCTTTGATTGCTAATGCAGTGGGGATCTGCAGAAGCTTCTCCCTTGGGGGGGCGGGGTAGAGGGCAAGCTTTAAGTGTGCAGATGGAGATGTTTCCTGCAACTGCAAAATCCATTTAAATTTCTACACTTTAATGAAAAAAAGCAAAGCAGGCTCTGATGGTTTTGTTTTAGACCCATGGCTAATGTGTACGACTTGGGAGATGCTAGTTATTTACAAGTGCATTGTGCCATAGGGCTTGTTATACAGAAAACTACCGATTTGACTCTTAAAATCCTTCACTCTATTCCTTGTTTTCCTAACTCTTATATTTCTGGATTATTGGATTGGGGAGTCAAAATCAATAAAATTCTGTTAATTATATTAATAAAAGAGCAAATGAAGTATTCTTAGGAGAGTGCTGTTACGGTCAGTCTTCCATTTTGATTTTGCAGCAGAGAGAATAATGTTTGAGAAATATTGATCGCAACATAAAATAACAGCACAGGAAATAGAGGAAGATGTTGACTGAATAGACTGTACGCGAATGTTCTCTCATCTGGATTTGGAAACCCTTAAAGGCATTTAACTGTTTTCTCTAGTGCAGTCATTTTTAATGTAATCAGGTTTTGAGAAAAAATAAACTTAACAGAGCAGTATATTTACTGTTGTGTTGTGGTTGCACTTTCTCAGCCTCGTAAGCAGAAAAGGCATGTTATCAGGCAAACCCCCATCTTAACATCCTCCAGTTAAACTCTGCTAAAAAATATTCATCCTTTGATACAGACTTGCATCTTACTCAGAAATTTTATTGCTGGGAGTGGAATGGTTAATAGTAGATATCTATGTCAGTGTCCCTTTCTGACCTATTTTTTATTTTCAGTATTTCTGCTTGTGAAACTAGGGAATGACCACAGTGGAAGTGAAGTTTTAGCCAAAATCCTCAGCGTTTTCTAGGACTGCAGGACATTATTTGAGCAATTATTTAGTCATACAGTCATGTTTGTTACTCCGTATTCATTTATCCACATACATGCAAATTTTGTGGGATTGTGTGTTTTTGTTTTTCCGCATGTTCTTTTTGCTTAGGAGTTGCTTTGGGGGGTTTTGGTGTGAAGTTATTTGTGTGACTTTCCCTTTCTTTCAGTGATACGGGATTATCAGCCTCAGAGTCAGCTGTGACTGACTTTCAGACCAAGTCTGAAAGTTTCAGAACTACCCTTCAGAAAGCATGAAAGGTTTTTGAGATTGTGTCCTTTCCAAATATGTAGGGTTTTTTCTTCTTTTCGAAAAAAACACAAACCCATGAAATCAACCAGTCAACAGGCCGTACTTTAAACACACTGATACAGCAATAAAAATATGATTGTGTTGAGCTTTAAATTTCCAGTGTGAGTTTTTCTTCATCCCGTTGGTCAGTGGTAGTTTGGCAAGGATGGTCATTTGACGTTTTAAACCAAGTCATCTTTTTGGAAAGAAATGGTAGAATCATAGAATCATTAAGGTTGGAAGAGACCTTGAGGATCACCTAGTCCAACTGTCCCCCTCCCACCTATTACCCACTAAACTGTGTCCCTATGTAGCACATCCAACCTGGTGAATGGGAATGGGATAGGGATGTTCTGTTTTATGTTCTGTTTCTTGGAAGTCCTTTTTATTATCAGGCTTATGTGGATGTGAAATATTATCACTGCTGCAGGTAACTGTAGAGAAATAATAAACATGAATGCAATTGGAATAAAACAATCTTGAAGCTCCAGTCTTACAATTCTTGGCCTGAATTTGACTGGGTTGTTACAAAGGCATCTTTGTGGTGTGCTGTAGAAGGTTGATATTAGAAGTTAAGGTAGTCAGTAGGTGAACATTAAAGTGATACTGAAAAGAACATTTTAAACATTTGGCAGTAATTTTTTTCAAAGTTCTGCTCCTTTCTATGTCTCCTGGAACAGCCCTTGTTTTATAGGAGGAATCATTTAAAATGAAATCTGAGAAGTATATGCATGAAGAGGCTGGAAACAAAAAAAAAATCAGGAATATAATGATCTGCAAGGTGTAGATATTTATATTAAAAGATGAAAATAGAAAGCTTGATGGGATTGATGGTTCGGTAATATTTTCTTTCAAGACAGTCCAACATTACACAAAAAGGTAGCATTTGCATCCCTCTGTGCGGGTCAGATCAGTGATCTGGGGTGAACTGCAGAGCAGCAAGGATCAGAAACAGCCTGTAATTTTTCTCCTGTTAACTATTGCATTGATGTGGAGAGAGTACTCTTTAATGACACAGCAAGTATAGAGATTCGTGCCCCTGTTCATATGTGCTTTTAGGGAGCACAGGTTGGATGTGGGTATTGGTACCTGGTAATTAACATGTTCTGGTCTGTGTGATAAGGAAAAGAGTACCCTCATGCATCCTCCTTAGTGCAAGGATCAGAGTAGAGAATTAGGGAATGTAGTTGGTGGCTAGTTATCAGCTGCTTCCTTCTGGGGAGAAGGCAGACGTAAGCGTTTCCCTTCAGTCACTCAAACTTCTAGCGCTCGCTTAACCTGATGCGGAAACACGAAAGGGAGAATTAGAGCTGCTTTTCCCGCTATCCCCTGTGATGCGACAGGTGGTCGCCAAGCTGTGCAGCAGGCATCAGGGACGGGACAGCAGCTACTTGCTCTCTGTATCAGAGCTGTCTTTAAGATTTATGGAAGTTGAGAGGTAGCAACTTTTCCTGTCTGCCCAAAATAATGGTATGCTGGCTTAAAAATTGAAGAATGCAGCTCAGGAACACTTGCATTTTATAAATAAATACACATTTTCGTAACATAGAATGGTCCAGCCCACAGAAACAGGTAGAGATAACTTGGGTTAATTTTTTTGAAGTATGATTTATTAAGGAAATAAGGCGCTTATGTTCACAGTACCTGTATGTGGTTGCATCAGTTCATCTCCTGTACCCCTGCATAAGATTCTTGAACCTGTTGCCTGCCTTCTATAAAATTTGACCAATGGTAGAATTCTTAAAGATGGAAAATTTCTGCAAGTTTCTTAAAAGTAGGTCTTTTGCTAGAGTGAAGAGATCCTATATGCTGCCCCACTGAGGAAGAGACTGCATCAGGAAGTCACATATGAGAAGTCAGACCCCCTCAAAGAGGCATGAGAGATGCACCAGTTTCATGGATGGATTTGTTGGTACTCTTGAGACCAGAAATGTGTATTTGTAGGACACCAGGGTCTGTTCAGTGAGCTCCTTGTTTAGGGCTGGGGATCTTACCAGCTGAGTAGGTGTACAGCTCAACTTGAGTTGAAAACTAATACTTTGCCAATTAGTAATTTTTTAATGCCTTTTATGTTGATGCTTTTTCATAGCTGTGATCTAGAAATGAAGTTAATGTATCAATTTGGTATTTAGTAAAAATATTTTATGACATCTTGCTGTGGAATATTTCACAGCATAATGTAGGTTGAAAGGGACTTCTTGAGGACATGTAGTCCAACCTCCCCCTCAAAGCAGGGCTGATGTCAAAATTAGATCAAGTTTCTCAACTTGTCCACTCTGAATTTCCAAAATCTCCAGGGATGAAGATTGCACAGTGTCTCTGGGCAGCTTCTCATTCCAGTGTTTAAACCAATTGCCCAGTGAAACTTTAGCGCTTAAAAACGTGAGAGTTTTCCTTGCCGCAACTTGGGACAGTTGCCTCTTGTCCTTTGTACTTTTTACCTCTGAGAAGAGTCTGGATCAGTTTTCTCTGTATTCCCCCTTTATGTAACTTAAAAGAGAAATTAGATGCTTTCCACCCCTCACCCCTTTTGGTTTTTTCTCCCTCCTAGCCTATACAAACCCAGCTTCCTCAATTTTTTTCCTTGTATGTCATGTCCTTCATCCTCCTGTGCATCCTTATGGTTTTCTGCTGGACTTGCTCCAGTACTGGGAGAGAGGAAAAGACGCAGTATTCCAGATGTGGCCTCGCAACAGTAATCATTTTCCTTGACCTGCTTGCTATGCACTCAATAACACAGCCTGGTCTATGGTTAGCTTTTGCTGCTGTGAGCAGGTGCTACTAACGGATCAAGTTAGATGTTGTTCTGGTAATCTAGAAAATACTTTTACTTGCACTTAAAGTGAAGTATTTTAGGAACTTTTCAAGTAATGTCTGAAGAAAACCTCAAATCCCACAACAATTTATTAAGTGATTTCGATTGTATTTGATTTTGATTTCCAAATTGCTCAGATGAAGGTATGGAACCATAAACACACTTCAGAATATAGCTTAACCTTTTGCTGTGCTGTAAGGTACATTGATAGGGTATGTGAAATGCAGCAAAGTGTAGTTTGTTTCAGGTGATTTATCTGTGTAAAACCTAGGTTTTATTAGTTGTTAGGTCAGTTATTAAAACGAGTTATTTGCTTGTGAATGAATCTCCTTTTAGAAGGGAGCTTATTTTCTTTATTACAACTTCTGGACATATAAAGAAGCTATTCTCAAACTCATCTTTTTGCAAGTTACACTAAAAGCCAAATATGCATTATGTCATTATTAGCTTTGACCAAGCAGATTAGTAAGATCCAAGCAGTAATAAGTCATTAACTCAGGTGGGGTTATTTGCTGAGATGTTGGAAGATACTTTGGCAAGACGAGGTTCCTCGTACTCCGTCAGCATGCAGTAGGTTGGTTTCTCTTTCAGAGAGGGTTCCTGTCTCCACCCCTTTCCGCTGGGTTTCGAGAGCCAGCGCAGAGGCAGCCTCACGTCCCCCGCAGAAGGGACTGCACGCCGGCTGCCACCCCGGCAGGCTTCTGGTGCCCTGGCTGCCTGCACGCTACCTGAAGGAAGGGCTGCCAAAAGATGGCTGTGTGCTACCTAGGCCCAGTTGCCTTTCAGTGGTGGATGAAATACCAATTTGAGTGTCTGTATATGTATACATGGCTTGTGGAAAGGCTTTACTAGAAATGGTGTTCTGTTAGGTTTGGACAGAATCTCCCACAGCAGTCCAGTTTTTAGCAGAGTTGTGCATGTGTTTTTACTATCTTATTTTTTTAGCAGTACCTAAAATCAGAGCAACCTAAGATCTGTTAAGGGAAAATCTCTTCTTTTGGACCTTCTTCGTTTGTATTTTAAGATAATTTTCATAAAATACTGAAATACTCTGTGGTGATTAGAATGCAAATGAGAGTTTTTGTTACATCGTAGAAACTAATTTGTCTGTGTTGTGGGTATGTTTTAAGTACCAACAACTTGCAATTAGGCTTACAGTTTATAATATGCAATTACTTCATTTTGCAGATTTCCTTAAAATTAGCAGCTGTCACTGCAGTACCTTACTCCTCGTTTGTTTGGAAGGAAGGTGCTTTGCTCCACCAAATATTGCTGATGTGTCCTGAGTAAAACTTGATGTCATTTGAGCACTGCAAATTGATAGTCCCCAAGCTTCTGTCTCGAATTTGCCCAATTTTATTGGGATTTACATGATGCAAAGAACCCAAATAACATTCAGGTTAACTTTTCTATCAGATTTTTCTGAGTGTTTTAGTGACGGTAGCTAACATGTCTTAATATTGATACCCTGTCTGAACAAAACACAAACTGTTAATATATTGAGGAGCTAGTGTTTACTGTTGGCATGCCTTTTCAAAATGATGGAAAAAACCATGCCTTGTAAGCTGATACCAAAGGGAGGTAACTTCTGATTGTGGAGAGATGCACACTCAGTGGTAGTGGTTTGGGTTGTTTTGTTTTGTTTTCTTTTGCAAGTGGGATACTCAACAGAGTGGACAGTAGCAATGAGCTTACTTTCTTTAGTGCTTTGTCATAGTGTTAATTTTCCACTGATGTTTCTACAGGTTTAGGAAAACCTCTGCTTCAAAGTATGCATGAATGATTTTGTTCATTGATTTATTTCTTTGTTTTCTGTAGGAGTGAAATACTGTGAACTATCTCTTCTTAAGATTTGTATCATGTGGAATCAAATAAGCTGATTACTGAAAAATATAGTAATTGTATAGATCTTGTGTTTTCTCCTTTTTGTAAAGCTGATTTTAGGAGGAGTACTTGGGATATAAGTCAGAGTGGAACCTTATCAGACAAAAATGTAAAACCTATTGGGGGATTTGTAACTACAGTTACCACTCACAGCTCTCTGGTAGTGCTCTCCCTTCTCTCTAGGAAAGGGGAAATATTTCCTGCACGCATTTATAGTGCCTGCTTTGCTGCTTGGGTGGCGTGGTGGTGGTTTTCCAGGCTCTGGAGTAACGCTGGTTATGTAACTGGCCAGTCGTCACTGTCTTGATGGCTTTTTGTTGCCTCTTGAGGAAGTCGGCACTTCATCGGCTCTTGTGTGGAGGTTTAGCTTTCATGACAGTCGGGCCTAGATGCTTAAGCTGTGGTTTCCATGACTGACTTGTGCACATCTCAGGCTGTGCTGCTTCTAAAGGGGCAGCCTTTCCTTCCGTGCCTTGGGTCGCGTCGTTCCTTCCTCCGCTCTTGTGCTGGTGCTTACACAGCTGTAGTTAGCTGTGTCAGAAGACTGATTTAGCTGAAAAAGTACTTAATAAAAAATAAAATTTAAAGGTAGTAGAGGTGACTGATGCAAAACCCTGCGAGTGCTAGTGCTGACACAGGAAAGGAGTACACAGGTAAAGATTTCTTTACTGTTCCTGCTCATCGGCTGCCTTGACTTGGAGCGGCTTGGTTTCTCTGAACTGTCACAAAGAAAGCCACCACTCCAACCAAAAAAGTGAGAAAGGTGCAGAGTTGTCAGACACAAAAAGTGAACCACAACCACTTCTGTTAATTCGCTGAGCCCTTAGGTTGTCTCAGATGTTGAGGTCTTAAAATTTTATGCTGAAATTGCTTCCCAGAGGAATTGTCTTTAAGTTTATATATAAAGAAGAAAGATAGTGGTATTTAATACCATAATAGCAAAAGCAATGGGTGTTTTTGGAATGAGGCATTTATTTTTTATTTTTAAAGCTGAAGGGCCTTTAAACATAATGAAGTTTGCCTAAATGTTAAATTTGACATAGATACTATCAAAGGAAATATTGGCAGACGAGAACCTGTAAACTTCTAAAATGGGGAGCTTAAGTGGGAAGGCAAGACCTAGACAAAATACTGAGATGTAAGATTTGTCTCTTTTCTGAAGACCAACTTCAGCTGAGGTGACATAGAGTAGGGGTACATGATGATTTGAAGTCACAGTGCTTCACAGCTAAAGGTATAGAAAGAAAAACACATATTACAAGAGATTGAGAGAAGTGATCTCTTTTTTTTTTTTTTTTTAATAACTAAAATGGATCAAAACACCATGAAGTTAAATGGCGTCTTTAGCCAAGCACTACAGAACCTTGGGTGACACAGCTAATGGTTTTCTAAAAGTAATTTTAAGGTGCAGTTCTAGAATTGCTGCTCTTCGTAGTTGTGTTTAGTAGGTGCTAACAAAACACAAATCATCTGGTCTGCCACACCTGGGATTATGAATTGAGTGAGCTCCTGGTGAAAGTAATTTATTTCACAGACTCCATTTTGCACAAATAGCCATGTGTTTTCAAAATACTATGAGTGATCTAAGGAATTAAACTATTAAGCCATTATTATGTGCACAGTAAATAACTTAAAATCGTAATGCTTTGGGAAGGTTCCATCAGATTTGACTTTTCAATTTATGAAAAATAAAATTGGGCCATTGTAACCTATTAGAATTATTTGAGTATCTATATGAAAACAGATCTCCTATTGGAGGTTACAAAAGAGTCCTAAGAATTTGCGGTGTGAAGGGCAATAACCTGTAGTAGGTTAGAAACTGCTAAAGAGTAAAGTCACTTATAAGTAATTATTCACTTATGTCATGGGAGGAAAGAGTTGGCATAATTGTGCCAGAAACCTTTAGTAGTAAGATTGATTCTGAATGTTATGAGAAAGATGACTGAAAATATAGGTGGTAAAGGTGAAGGTTACACAGTTACATTTTGACTCAGTAAGTTTCAGGGGGTAACTGAAAACATGATAGAGCAGTCTACGTTGATTACTTGGGCGCCTTGCTATGGACTTGTGATAAAAATAAAGAACTCTGGTTTAGAAATTGTATTTATTTTCCATCTTATTAGAAAAGGGAAAAAAAATCAACTTTATAAGAAATAGAAACAAAAATAGTTTGTTTAGGTATCTTCTGTAATAAAAACAGTAGTAGTGATAATTTAGTAATGAGCAACAGACAAAAAGGGTTGGGAATATGGATAAACTCATGAGGGGTTTGTAAGGTATGACAGTTGCTTTGCAGAGGGCTCATGATAAAAAGTTTAGAAACAGGAATTCATATTTTCTTAGCCCCAAAACAATAATCTATCTACTGATACTAGAATCCTGACAAATTAAAAACTGCTTTTAAAAAAAAAACCAAAATGACACTAAAACCAACCCAAGATTTTCAAATAGCATGCAATTAGGAATTTTCAGGTAGGGCCATATTAATACTACTGCAAATTGGATCACATCTACTATATAGTTATTGTAATGGTCTCTTGTGGCTCTTCTTCTGCTGCCATTTTTGTAGCATGAGGTGCAAAAAAACCGGTGAGAAATTCTCAGTGAGTTTCAGTGTCTTCAGGCAGCCATATGTCACAGCAATGCATAGTCTTTTTCTTTCCTTGGTAAAGACAAGATAAATCTGAGGCAATCCTGTAATTTATAACTTGAGGTAGTTTTCCAACACACTCAACAAATGGTGGAGAATTCAGCAATCACATAATGATAAGGGGTCCATTTCTTAAACACTCAAACTTTTGGCAATTCAGTATGTAATTCTTGCATTTAAGCTTACTCTGAAGTATCTCAATTTTGAATTTAAGTTTTTTGGCCTCTTCTTTAATAATAAGCTATTAGTACTTATGCATGTTTCCCAGAGTGAGATGATAATATGTACAGCTGTCCTTTAATAATCAGTGGGGAGTGTCTGTAGCATAGCAATGGATAAGTCATGAGTGCTGAATTACAACTTATTTGACTTTTGTCCCTCAGAGCAGGATGAAAAAGTATGTGATGCTCATGTTCTTAAAGTTGTTATAATTTTTTCATAGCCTGAAAAGCAGCTAGAGCCTCAAGGCTGAGTTGGGTTTTTTTTTTTGTTTGGTTGTTTTTTTTAAAGAATCTAATATTTAGGTAGCTCCCCATTTTCATGGTTAACTCTCCTGCATGCTAGGAGTTGGTCTGTAAAACTTACACTTCTACTTTTCTCCATTAAAGATTATGAAGATGCCCTTATTTCCTGAATTCACAGCTGGGAAGCCTGGGAGATGTTCTGGTATTGAAAACCTTCTCTAGTGAAAGCTAATAAATAAATAAAAAACTCTGAGCAAATCATGAGTCGTCTTTTCATAAACTGATGTCTGTTAAAACAAGGCAAATATCTTAATATGGGTAGGCACATATTTGTTTTAAAACCAGGTGCTGATTCTGTAAGTTTGTGGTAATAAAAAAGGTCTAATGAATAATATACTTATTTATCGTCAAAAAATGTTATGAATAAATGGAACAAAGTAGCAAATATTTCTAGTAAACAGACGTGTTTACAGTTGGGGACATAAAGTGTACTCAGCAGTATAAGAATGACACATTACTGGATGTCGTCAAATCTGAAACTGTCTGAATACTACCAGTCTTGTCTCTTTGGTAAAAGAGTAATACACTGTAGCTGCTGCCTGTATTTTGAATCATCTAGAATCAGAAACTAATTGCTCTGAATAATCTGAAAGGTTAATATCTGATTATAAAAAAAACCCAACCAACCAAACGCAAATAAACAAAAACCAAACAGTCCCTTCCACAAATCTATACCCATAATGCCACCTTTCCCCACCCCCAAAAACTGTAGTGAACAGTCTGTTATGGTACTGCTGGTTATTACTATGTCATAATACTGCGTTATTGTTCTTACAGCAGTATTAAAAATAAGTTTAATCTATTTGCATTGTAACTTGATAAATGTCAGCATGTTGTGCTTGATAAATGTCTGCAATTGAGCTAAATGTAGACCAAATGGAAAGATTAAAGATCTTCATAGATCAGCTTGTTTGCTAGGAATTATTTTTGCCTTTCCTCTCCTGGTTGCAAGCAGAATTATTCAATATTTCAGAAAGATTCTTATCCCTGGATATGCTCTTGGAATCTTGTTTCCACAGCAACACAAAGCTACTGATAAAACATCCCTTTTAAACTTCAACTCAGTCTTTTATTTAGAGCTGTAATTAGGATGTTCGCTGGTAACATTGTATTTTTATGTATGTGTATGCATGTGCTGAGAGCAGCCATAAGGTGAATAATCCTAGAAGTGTTGGAAGAATATCCCATGATGGGGTAAGCCTTCAGGCAGCACAGCAGAGGAGTGTACTGAGGATGGGGGTGCCAACAGAGTAGGCAGTTGTTTTTCAATGGTTATATGAAGAAACAGCCCTCTGTGGGATGTAACTATTGCCAGGAGCTGGCTCCTTTCCTCCCGGCAGCTGCAGCGTGCTCTCACTTGTTCCAGTTCTGCTCCGAAATGAAACATGGGAAGAATAGAAATGGATGGAAGAACATGCAGCAGCCATTGTGGGTAGAAGGAGCTAAGCTTTGGCACTTGTCCCGATCTGTCTGGTGAAAAGCTTTCCTTCCTTGAGAAGGAATTAATGGGAGAGGGGCTACGTGTCAGAGGTTCATCTCAGTGGTTAGTATGCTGTTTTCTGTAGGCTGCTCAGATGCTGTGGTGTACTTTATGGTCATTGCGTTTGGTGTACTTTATGGTCATTGCGTTTGGAAGCAGCCCCACCTTGCACTTCTTTTTAAAAAGGTAGTTGGTACTGGAGCAGTAGAACGATAAAACACTGGCTTTGGTTTGCGTGGTGCAACTTCTTGGGTTATAAATGTTCATTTATTTATTTTGTACAGCTGCTCAAGATGTCTTACTTAGTCAAAACTTCATTTTGTAAGGTACTTAATACTAAGAATGATAAGCTGTACTGCTAGAGCTTGTGTTGATTTTCACGTGGTGTCTTAAAAGTATCTACATGATGGGGCTATTGCAGGTTGTCACAGGATAGTAACCACAGCTTGAAATAGGAATAATTTTGTGTACACTAGAGTTGGCCAGTTGCAAAATCTATATTTAAATTTATCACATTACAGATAAATAGCACTCACAGCTGAATGGTTGCATCAGCTTGTGGAGCTGCACATCATTGGGGTGGAAATAAATCCTTCCTTCTAAATATTTAAAGCATCTGTAACTAGATTCATCATAATGTGAATAACAGTGTTAAAGGGAAAGTTCTAGTGCAGTGATTGATACATGTGGTTAATGATTAGAAACTAAAAGCTGTAAACTATCACTCTAAAAGTTGTTAGTATGTGAACTGCTATTCCCACTTTACAGATTTTTATTCTTGTCTGGAAAAAAGATGATAATCGAAGGTTCTTGCCTTTAGAAGGAGTTCCAGTTAACTCTGCTTCAGTGAAAATATTAGCAGTTGCTGCGAGTTGCTGAAAGTCTGGACAACTAGCTTAGACTGTGCACACTGGGGCAGCGCTTCCAGAATGCAGATCATCTAAATTTAGGACTGGGTGGTGGATGGGATGTGTATGTGGAGCTATTCCTTTTTGGACTGTAGGGGGAGCACAGGTGGTTGTTAGTTGTAGAATTAGATTCTAATTCTAGCTAAGGCTAAGCAAGATGAATCCTGTGTTAGGTGATAAGTAAGCTGTTATATTAACTGCAGTGAGTTAACGCATCGAGGGTTTGGATTCGCACTTTTTGTAGTTGTTTAATATGCGAACACTGCAAATGGACATTGTGTGAGCAGCATGTTTCTTCAGCAGATTTCTGGAGAATAGTAGGTAAATCTGGTATTGATGGCAGGTAGCAGTTGGATGGAGATTGTGAGGAACAGGGAAAGCTTTGGGAAATGGTTCTGTCTGACGTAGAAAGGACCCAATTTTGTTAGTTTATGGTGTTTCCTAGGTAGTGAAACAGATATTGCTGTACGGGTTCATAGGCCAAATAGGTGTCTGTAGCATATGTGCGTGAGAGAACATGACTCTTCAGTTCTACTGAAGTTCAGTCTAATATGTAGCTTTTACAGTTTTCTATGGCATGTGTCAAATTGAAAAAGTACTGGTTTTTAAAGGGTCACAGCTCACTCAAAGCTGTATTTGCTTTCAGGGCTGTGACTGAGAATGTGAAATGGTGTTAACTTTATAATACTAATTCTCCGTGTGTCTGCATTATGCATAATATTTAAAATATTATGCAAGTGTACCTAACTCCTTGTATGATTAGCTTCTTGCTCATAGGCATTGAGATAATCTTTTGTACATTTAATCAAGTTACAGAAAAGCTCATATTTCAGAAAGTGTGACAACAGACATAAATCCAGTGTCCCTTTTAACATTTCAACTAGGTAGTATTTTGGTTTTGCTCTCCTTAGCTGAGGCTTTGCAGTGGTAACAGCAGTGCATGCTTAGCTACATTAGTGTGGTGAGATCTTCTGATATGAACAGAAAAATGACTGTATGCAGAATATACACTGGAGAGGAAATTGATTGCATCTTTACTGCAAGTGCAAATAGTCAGCTTTTTTCCACACTGAATCATCTGTTTTATAGTTGAACCATCTGAAAGCAAAATTACCCACCCTTTTTTAAATAACAGCATAAACCTTTTGCTAAGAAAATGCTTCAAGAACTATAAACGAAACAGCTACAAGAGAGGAAATCTTGGTCTACTTAATTGATGCATTCAAATTCATCAAATCTGTACAAGGAAAGATGCCTGTTTTTCATTAATAATGAACCTTTGCTTGAGAAGCAATAACTTGGAGACTTATCAAATATTGTAAGAGATTAGGAGCTTTTATTTAAGCAGCATCAATGGGTAAATATTGGCATGTTGCCTTTTTCTGCTCTGCATAGCTGCTGTTGTCCAGTACTTTGAAAGGAAGTAAGATTCTGCATTGTGGGAGAAAAAAATATGCCTAAGTCTATACAAAGGAGGAGGTAGGAGGTTTGTTTGTAGTGATAAAATGGTCCATAGGATTCTCTCATTTCTTTCCCAAATAAAGGTTCGGAATAATTTCTAGTTTGATTTTCTGTATATTGTAAACACCACAGGTGATTAACTGATTAACTAAGAAAATTACTGTAGACAAAGTGCTCTTGAAGGCTGTGCCATGTTCCACTTGTGGGACTTTGTTATTATCTATTTTGGGACTTATGAACTGCTAATATGTTATCTATACATATGTAATAGCAACAGTTGTAATGAACACTTGCTTAGCATGTGGAATTTCGAAGTGCCCTGTGGAGCATTTGAGTTCAGTGTTTCTAGAGGCCAATAAATTGTGCAGTCTGTCTGTGGTTACAGACCGGAGTTATGGATGCAGACAGGTCAAAGTGATTCTGTGGAAAAATCATGCAAAAAGGATGTCACTGCGTATGCATGAGCTATATAAAGGTCTTACTGGCGGCACAAATTCTATGTCATTTTCAATAATGAAAGTGAGACGTGTTAAACAGTTTTGCATATGGTGGTAACACTACTGTCTCAAAACCACCTTGTTGCACCATAAATCTGCTTAGTGGTAGAAGAACCTTGATGTGGCCAGGCATTTGATATTCCTTTTAGGTCTCCTTTTCTAATTGGATTTTCATACTTCATTCTGCTTTACCTCATCACCAGATACCTGGATGTCTCAGCAGACCAAGGTCAATTAAGAGAATTTCAAAAAATGTTCTGGAACTTGATTATAGAAAATTGGTGGAAAGTAGAGCCTGTTTGGCTAGTGTGTTTATATTTTTATATGAAATACTTCAGGCTAACAGATATGTTTACATGTAGGCTTGATTATTTTTTAATTTCCAAACAATGCAGTAGTGAGCAAAAAGAAATTTGAAAGGAGCAAGAATCATATACACACATTTAAATTCTAATTAATTAAATTACCATAGACTTCTAATGCAAAGAGAAATTATTATAATGAGATGCTTTGTCATTCATGTAAGACCATACAAAACATCCTAAAATTTGTAAGTTTCTTAACATTTTTACTCAATAATAACCTGAGCCCAAACTTTAGACAATTACATATGTTTTACTGAGCCTTTTTACTAGGCTCAGGCTGTGATATTCTTCATGAATGCGTAGGCATTTTGCACAGACATACTGAGACTGCTTTATTGGTGTAGCTCGGAACGCTGTTCTGAACTGCTGAAATCGCAGTGCTGTAAATGTAGCAGCCAGTGTGTGTGTTGATCTGGGTCACAATCACCGTATTACCTCGTTGTACTGCTGCTTGCTTTCGCGTCGTCTGATAACATTCTTTCTCTTCCCTAACGCTGTTAGCTTTGGAATTGAACTTGGGAAGGTGTTCTCAAAAATTCTCCATCCCTTTTGTTCTTCTATGTCTGTTCTTCTTGGAGGTGCCGACAATGTAGCTTGATGGAGGAGTATAAGATTGTGGCAATTGGGATTACTTGCAGGAGTTAGACATAGGATGTGGAATTCTGCTGCTTGAAAGATAACTTCTGAAGGCTTCACTTCACCCAAAGTGAATGGGTTAACTCAAGATGAACTTTTTCCTCTCAAAGTTCTTCTTGGTTACCGCATGTAGAAAAAGACTCAAACTTGTTTGTTCCACAGGCTGATAAAGATGATGAATACTTTCTTTGTTCAGGTACCTGAGAATCGGCAGACTCCAAGTCAGTTGGGAAAGCTAATGACTTGTAGATATCCAAATAGGCTAAAAAATACGTGCCACTGTCACCTCTCCTCATTTGATAAAAATCAATGTAATGCACAGCCCCTATATTCAGTTGAATTTACAGTCTTGCTTTCTGAATTCAATGGATTTAATGTCCCTTATAATTAATGTTATTGATTCTCTTCTAGTTCTGCCTATGATAACGTCAACAAAGTTCGAGTTGCTATAAAGAAAATCAGTCCTTTCGAGCATCAGACGTACTGCCAGAGAACTCTGAGAGAGATTAAGATCCTACTGCGCTTCAGGCATGAGAATATTATTGGAATAAATGATATTATCAGAGCTCCAACTATTGAACAAATGAAAGATGTGTATCCTTTCAAAGTCTGAAGTTATTCTGTGTAGTTAGTGATGGTTGTTGTCTTCTGTTTTGATTATTTCTTCCTTTTCATCCTCTTCCTTACTAAATTTTAATAAAAGTTGCTTTCTGTTATTGTATATTGAAAGGGAAGTTCATAGTGCTTGATAGGTTTGTAGATACATGGATGGATTAGATATGTAGGTGAATACTAGTTTTTGCTGCTTCTTTTTCAGGAAAAGAAAAAAATGTTAATTTTTATCTTCCAAGGCAAAGAAGAACTCAAGATTATAGAGATGATTTGGTTCAGTCACGTAATCCTAAAACTATATTTGCTCTGAAGAGAGCTGCTGTTGGAACAGATTGCTTTGAGGAGATAATAAGATGGCCAGACTCTGCTATGATTGTCTAAAATTTCCTTAAAGAATAGAATGGATACATCGTGGGGGGAGGGGGATTAAAATGGAACAAAACACAACGCCCAGTTTTGCAGTGCTTCCTGCATATGTGAAAAGTCTGAAACTGCACATGAGCAGGTAAACATGCTTGATTAATATATGCAAATTTGCCCTCTTTGTTATACTAATAGGTCTTTCATGGGAAGCTCAGCTTTGTGTAGATGTACCTTCCTGGGGGTATCTAACAGCTGTAGTAGTCTTAGCTGGCAGACTGTACCTGAGATCCAGAGAAATGGAGAGATGGCAGAGAAAGACTGATCAGAAATGATCTTCTACCTTCACGCTTTTATGCAACTGGAAACAAGTATCTCAGAAGCTTATTATTCATTAAATTAAAAACCAGTCTTTATCTCTTGACAAGCAGGATAGGAACGTGATCACACTAAGATTCCATTAAAAATGAGGCTCTAATATAAAGAAATACAGATGTTTGTGATGATTAGTTTGGAGGATCATGTGCTGATGCCTCTCAGTTCTGTAAAAGGCTGCATCATATAACAGGATTGATTTGATTCAAAACTTGTAAAACAAGAAGCAACCACACAGTTTGATAATTGTCATGAAACAAGAGAAAGAAATTGTTACAGAAGTTTCATCTGGTACTGTATGTTGATATCTCACATGACACCACGTTTGTTTTGCTGCCTTACATCTGATGCCTGACAGATACATTGTGCAAGATCTTATGGAGACAGACCTTTACAAGCTCTTAAAGACTCAACACCTCAGCAACGACCACATTTGTTATTTCCTTTACCAGATTCTGAGAGGGTTAAAATATATCCATTCAGCCAACGTGCTTCATCGTGACCTCAAACCTTCGAATTTGCTGCTTAACACCACTTGTGATCTGAAGGTTAGTTGAAATTCCTTGGAAATTTTGCTCCTGTGGTCTTCATAAACTATCTGCTGTAACCATCAATGTGGTTTTTGTTACTGGGGATTAATGTGATTTTTACCCTGGAAAGACTGCCAAAACATTATTAGTTTTGATAAAATAATTATTAAGATTTGAGTGACTAAGAATTCACTGTTACTCTATTTTGATGGGTGCATCACTGTTTCCATCTGGAGGCTGACTTTGAAACAGCCTGTTTGAAAGCTAGCTGAAAGTACTTGTCTGAAGCAGAACTCTTGTTGACCTAGAAAGTAACCTCAAAACCGTGTATAGGTCAAGTCTTTGTTTCTCTGTGTTTAAACTGTTAATTGTTCAGTGTTGGAAAAGAACTTTGTATTAGTGGGCAACTGAAGTGGCATGTGAAATTCAGTGCTGATTAAATGCACGGCAATTACTGGGAGAGAGAAGGTTGCTAATTTACATTTCCAGTGATGGGCTATGTTCTAGTTAATACTACAGAAGGATGATCTTAGAGCTGTTATGACTCTTGGAAAATCAATGCTTGGTGGCATTCAGTAGAGCAAACCAAGTGTGAAGAATTAGAACAGAAATAGAGAATAAAACTGAAAACATGCTGTTCTATAACTTCTGTTGGTTTTGAGTCTTCAATTCTGTGTGATCATAATGATCACCCTTCTCCCTGTCCTTTCTCACCCTTTCTCTCCTCTCTCCTTTTAAAATGAGGAGACCAGAACTTCAAAATACTACTTTCCATATCAGGAATAACTATTTAGCCCAGGTCTCCTCTGCTGAAAGATACTGCTTGAGGAGAAGAAAGAATACAGTAGAATCTGTTAAAATTGTTAGTGGCATAGGGAGGGTGAATAGAGACAGTTGTTCGCTGTTTTTACCTATTAAAAAGGTGGGGGGGGGGAGGGTGGAGGAATGAAAGGGGCAGGTGGCATGCTCAGAGCGAAAGGACGTAGTAGTTAACTTGCAGCATTCTTAAGCTGTGGAATTTGGTACCACAGAGCACCGTAGATATTACAGATAAAGTGACTTTACAAAAACCCACCAAGCAAGTTAGTAGAAGAAAAAGCGATTGTATGCCACTTCTGATTTACAGTCCCCTCGTGGCAAATCCACAGAAGATGAGAGACTAGTAGAGAAACACTTGGAGTATGTTCCCTTTTACACTTTGTTATGTATTTGCTGTTGGCCACTGACAGAGCAAGATTATGGAATTTACATTACTTTGATCTGATGTGGTACAACTGTGTTTGTTGCATACTGTGTTGCACCTAATTACACCTTGTTTTTTATAGTAGCTCTAGCTTTCTCATTAAAAAAAGAAACGAACAAAGCAAAAATACCCTCTTCAAAATGTAAACCAGTTGCTGGTCATGCAATTTTGTCACAATTCCAAGAAACGTCCTTGCTGTTCATAAGCTGGTCCATTGTCAATACTGTTTACGCTATCAACTTGCTTTACATTCCCACTGCTACTTGTCAGCTTTCCCTAATGCAGGGTGCTGCTGGACTTGTCACCTCTGACTCTTGCTGTGGGATTTCAGCAGCTGTTGTTACATCAGATCCCTTCAAGGCATTAACCCTTTCATGAAAGAAATGGAGTAAAGTCTGCAATGGCTGTGTGATAGAAGGAGAAAAGAACAGTTTGAGTGTAGCTCTGTTACATGCAATTAAAGACAATAAAATAATAAAAGGCAATGTTTTAAGACAAGTAAGATGGTCATGAAAAAGAAGGTAAGTACCTGTATGACAAAATAGTACAATATGACTTCAGTGAGTACTGTTCCAATTTCTTTATAAGATTTTATAAACAGCATGCCACTGCAGTATGTGCTGCTTAGTGCAGAATATGATGAATATGACAGAGCATATGCTTTTTCATAACCTAAAGGGAACTCTGGTGTTCTATTACTACTGCATCTAAAGTTTAAACAACAGTATTGGAGAGAAAACTAGTACATTAGGCCTTGTCTAATGAATGCCGAACTTGTAGTAACTTGTTTTAGGGCTGTTCTGCAAGTCTGTGTGTCAGCTATGCACAGTGCGTGCTTACAAATTATACATAAACTCAAAACACAGTGTACTGTGAAAATGAACACCTTAAAATCCCACTTTCAGAACAAAGCTTGTTCACCTTTAGTGGTAATGCTGTTAGCTTCTTTCTTTAATGGTGTTATGAGAGTGAGCTGTTGATCTTTTCTGGAGCTCAGAGTCCTACAGGTTGTAAACAGAGCTCCTTCTCCCTTAAACGTGATCGTGAGTTCTGGATCACAGATCCCATTTCCAGGACAGAAGGGAATGAGTCTCTACTGTAGCTTGTCCTAAGCAGCTGAAAGGCTCAGGGCTGAAGTGCAGAACCTGATGCTGTTTCTGTTGCCTTAGGCTGTGCTACAGACTTAACAAGACCTTAAATATGACTTACCACATGGTGAATGAAAGTTTGTGAAAGTACATTATTTGACTTAACTACTGTCTCTTGTCATATATTTTCAGTGAAAGATTAGATTTGGGAGTCCATGAAAACTACTACCTTGGAATCTCTCTCCAGTGAGAGTCCTGGGTAATAAAGATACTGGTGATCTTTTGCGGCCTGGCATCTTTCCCATGAATGACATGAATGTATACTGGCGTGCTACTGGCTGGAATATACTCTAAAATAGTATCTAACATTTTTAGAAATACTTTCACATGCTTTTGTGATTAGCTGCATCCAACAATTTGATCTGTTTAGAAGTTTTGTGAATGAAATTATTTACATAAAAACTATCATGACCATATAATTCTCCTAGGCCAGTGGCATTAATATTTCAGAAAACAAGGTCAAAGTTATTTTAAACAGATTTTCAGTGAGTGTGTTGCAGTCTCTTCAGTGTACAGTTTACTGTAGCTGAGATTATACTTCTTTGACTTGGTTAAACTACATCAATATTATTTGTACGTTGTGCCTTTCTATCGTCATAGTGACTACTTCCAAGTATTAAACAGCCAAGAATTGTTACATACCTCAATAGCTTTGCAAGGAAGGTGATGAGAAGGGGGAGTATAAGGAAAACTGCAAGTTATTGTGTGTCTAGAGTAATTAATCCTGAAACAAACCATCAACAATCTTATTAACACAAGCGTCTCCTTTTCCTTTTATACAAATACATACATACACATGCACAACTAATCAATGGTGCGACTTCAGATATTTCAGTGTATCAGCACTGCTGGGTGTCATTACATTTGCTTAGTACGTGGTCATATGTACATGATCCTCATAAATCTTCCCATCTGCTTGATGGCTTCATCCAATTTTAAGCCATCTGTGGGGCTTTTTTTTTTTTTAAAAAAAAAAAAAAGCATACCTGATACTGATGACAACATTGTTTTCAAGAACTGGAAGCTAAGTATATAAGTAGGATGCTGGCACTTTATGTATTTAGCGGGTATGTTATTCCTTCTCTCTTAGTGGCATCTGTTAGTGTCGCACCAAGGCGTGAGGCACTGACTGACAGACCTGGGTCTTTCACTATGCAGTTTTTAATTCTCTGCTATGATTTTGTCAAAATGCCAAGAAAATTTTACCTGTCATTACATTGCCCTCAGATTTTTTTTTTTCCTTCTTTTGTTTTAGTTCTGATTGAGAAGCCTACCTTCTTCTGGTGCTTTGACTATTAGCAATTATTTTTTGAACAGGCATAGTGGACTCGGAATTTTTTTCCCCCTCCTAAATAGTGTAGCTGTTTTGTTGAATGTGTTGTGTTGCCACAGGGCAGGAGCTGTCTGCCCTCAGCAGGGTACGGTCAGTCTCTGCTTGGCCCCTGGCACCCGGCACTCCAAGCAGCGTGCTGGCCTCTGCAACTCCTCTTGTTCTGCCCTGCTGTAATGCTCCTGGTCAGCTCTGGAGCCGGTGGAAACACTGCCAACAGCCACACGCCTCTTTCTTGCAGCTTCAGCCTTGATGCCTTTCTCACTAATGGTGTTTCTTCTTTTCTGCTTAACCTGTTTCTGCTCTAGTCAACAGGGGCTTTTTGTCATTTTAATGAGCTCTCTTTGTCACTAATCTTCCATTCCATCCCATGTGCGTTTTTCTACTTGAGTTGAGAGATTCGCAGACACCTTCTTTAATTCAGTTTTCTCCTAACTGTGGACCATACTGTGTGTTTCTTTTGTCTTAGTAATAAATTATAGCACTCTGCCTGTGTGTAATACTATAATTCTGTGCAAGTCTCCTTTCCCATAGTCTTATCTAGCTTTTTTCTGAGATTAGGAGGAGGTTGCAACAATTTTGTCTGCCTGCATAATTATTTTTTGAAGTCCGTAAAGCTGGCTGCCGTGGTTTCGTCACCTCTGTCTTTACAGGAGACTCTTCTGATTATTTGTACTGATTCTCTTGATGTAAGCTCCTAATTGCACACAAGGCAGCTGCTCTGTTTCTGTAGCCTGGGAAAACCTTGACGTGCTTAAAAGGGGGGTTCTTGGTTTTGTTTTCTGAGGGTTCAGGGGTTTGGTGTTTTGATCGGGTGCGGTTTTTGTTATTGGGGCTTTTGGTGTTTTTTCTTTTTGTTTAGTGGTAGGGTTTTTTGGTAGGTGGGTTTTTTGGTTGTGTTTTTGTTTAATATGTAGTTAAATCATCCCAT
This sequence comes from Psophia crepitans, assembly GCA_013399095.1. NCBI lineage: Eukaryota > Metazoa > Chordata > Aves > Gruiformes > Psophiidae > Psophia > Psophia crepitans. The sequence continues at coordinate 246,636 of VWZZ01006229.1, read as the reverse complement.
GCTGCCTCGCTTACAAATTTTATCATTGCCCTTTCTTCAGTCCCTCTGTTTAACAGTCAGCTGCTGAATCTTGTCCTTCAGCTGTAACTTTTAGTCAGCTGAATCACTTTTTCCTTAACTGCCCTGTCAATTGATTCACAGGCTGTCCCTGCAGGAAAAGAAAGGAGTGGGTTGCCAGGGTACAATGAGGTTTCTATGGTTTTGGTAGGATCATCCATTACAGCCTTTATTGACTACAACATATTACTTCACATTTTTAATATAACCAGTGTACGCTATTAACTATCAAAGAGTAAACTATTATAAAACGTACGCATTGGAGGAACCCCCTCACTGTTTGCTACTCCTACATTTGATGCCTTGTTTTTCTCTGAGTACGTATTCTTTCATACAAATACACCTCGTGGAAACTGATCATTATCATAAACTGGCATTTGTTTGGTGGTAGGAAAGGCATATGAATGAGTCTAATGTGCCACTCAAGCTTGCCATTTACCTTTTGGAAGGCAAGAAAGGAACAGCTGCTATGCTCTAGAACACTGTCTTGACATTTTCAATTTTCTTGATTTCTCTCTGGAGAGAGAGAGGACACTAAATAGCTCTGAAAGCCTTGGAGCCTCCTTGCTACAGTATAGATCAAAAGATTTTTTTCCTTCTTGATGAACTGATTAGTCTAGATCAGAGTTTTTTTTTCTTTTCGTGGTTAAACAAACCTATGTTCCTGATACAGCGTTGAGAAATTTCTTGGGTGTTCTTTTTGGGGTTTTGTTTTGGTTTTTTTTAAGCTTGGGTTTCCTTCAGCAACCTATAATCTCTCTGATGTACCATTGTCGTGGCTGGATAGGATGCTTCTCGTGCAAGGATGCAGTTATGGTGGTAGCCTTTCTAAAAAGGGGTATTGAACTTTCCTACAAATGTGTTGGTCAGTAATTTTGTTTTCTGGAAGTCTTAATCTCTTTTTGTTTTCTGGTAAATTTCTAATAAGTTTGGAGCCACCTTCCTGGCAGAGAAGGCGCTAAGTAAGCGGAACATAAATGATGCACCAGGAATGTCTTTTTTTCTTTTTTTTTTATTTTCATTTTTCCCCCAAACCGTTTATTCTTCCTGGCCCTGCATGGCCTAATCGATACTCTTTGTGCTTAATACAAAACATTTTTCTTAACCTTGTGCAATAATTTTTTTCTAAAAATGTATGTTACCATCCCTGTATTTGTAGGTGCTACATCATGGGTCGGAGAAAGGTGAGTAAGTAATGTTGTGGTATTGAGAGCTGCATGTCTAATGTGCTCTTTTTGGTTTTTCTTAATTTCTTTAAAACCAGATTTGTGACTTCGGACTGGCTCGTGTTGCAGATCCAGATCATGATCACACAGGATTCTTGACAGAATATGTGGCCACGCGTTGGTACAGGGCTCCTGAAATCATGCTGAATTCTAAGGTAAGACCACAGTGGGCTGCTCTACCCCTTCTGTTGCTGGTCATTACCAATTTTGCTTTCCCCCGCCTTCTCTGTGTTTAGGATCAGAACGCATGCATGTCTTGAGAAAACATGGTAATGGATTTGCAGTATAGCTCATGGCTTGCAGTAAATTTGTGATTCAAGATACGATTATTGGATACTACAACTGAGTCATCACATGCATAAGTTCCTATGTGTGCAGCTCCTTGCCCATCGTGAGACTTCTCTCCAGCAAATCTCTTGCACAGAGCAGGACAGAAGTACTAGTAATGAGAGCGTTTTACTACTGTCTTCATCACGGCTTGCAAATGTTGCCTTAATATAATCTTGACATCTTGATTTAGGCTTAGAATGTATAATGAGGGTGAATCTGATTCTCAAGCCATGTGATCGTTGTGTGTCAATCTTAATTGCATTCTCATAGTCTTAATGAAATCATCGCTTTGTTTTTTTTATACTTGGAATTATTCTTATATTCTTCTGTGGCTGTTTTAAGGTGTATCCAGTCCCTGTATGGTGTGAGTAATGGGTATCCTTCCGAACCTTCACATTAATTTCTAGAGCCCTGTGCTTGTTTGCAAAATACCCAAATGACATCTGTGCCTGTATTTTATATTTCTCAAAGACTTTGTTCTTTCCAAAATTTTTTAGTGTAAATTAGCTGTAAAATTAGGAAGTCTCAAAAGTTTGCAGTTGGTAATATGTTTAGGTAAGCTTGGAGAATCCTTTTTGAGAAGTATGCAAGTACCTTGCATACTTCGGTTCTTCAAACCCCTTTGAAGTAGTGTTTTGATATACAATTCTTAATTATTTTACTCTGTACAGAAAAATGAAACAGCATGAACGAGCATGACTCATCTGAAAAAAAGATTTGTGTGCACTTTCAAAATTTACTGAAGTAACATGTTGCTGCAATTATGCAAGAATTTCTTTGATGGAAATATTTTTGCTTTACTTGCAGGGTTACACCAAGTCTATTGACATCTGGTCAGTAGGCTGCATTCTGGCAGAGATGCTATCCAACAGACCTATCTTTCCAGGAAAACACTACCTTGACCAACTTAACCATATCCTTGGTAAGCTTTATATAGAGTGGGATTTCCACATCCCTCTGTCTCGCTCCATCTTCTCTCCCAACTAAACTGGTCTTGGTCGCTCATTTCTTTCTCCTCTTCGTCAGTGTATAATGTTTGGATCTGTAGCTATATCATTTGTTCCCTGTAGTTATTTCTGCAGTGATTTCTACAACAAATCATTGATTTGAGGGGCAACTAGAGGATCGGTACCAATTTATTCACCACATCAGCAGAGGTGTTCTTTAAAAAAAAACAAAAACCCCCTAACACCCCCCCCCCCCGCCCCGCCCCGTACCAGCTCAAATATACTATTAGGCCCAAGCCTATATCTATACATATGCCACTTAACTGGATCTTTTAAACACTGGTCATTGGAAAACTCAAATACATTTGTTTATTTACAAGAAAAAATAACTTAAACCTTTTTAGTAGGTTTCTAAAAAAAAATCTAAGGTTTTCTGTGCTCTCAAAAGCTGTAGTCTGAAATCTTCTTTTCAGCAGTTTTAATACTGAATTTTAGCAAATGTGATAAAACAGTTTTACTGTGCTTTTCACAGAATGCAGTACGGTTTGTGTGTATTTTTTTTAGGTATACTTGGATCCCCTTCCCAAGAAGATTTGAATTGTATAATTAATTTAAAGGCCAGAAACTACTTGCTTTCCCTACCACACAAAAATAAGGTACCATGGAACAGGCTGTTTCCAAATGCTGACCCCAAAGGTATTTTATGCTCTATTACATTGTATCAGAACTGCAGAAATGGAAATGAGCACCAAAAGTAATGGCAGGATGGGAATTTTAAAACCACTCTAAGAATTTATCTATATTGGAAATAGAACATGCAGGTTCCTTAAAACAGCAGCATGATTCTAATAGAAAATCGTTAACCAGCATGAAACCCTCGTACCAGCTTCTCTGTTTAAAGCAATTTTGGGTAACTAACTGAACACGGTGCTGGATTTTGACATAGGCCATCAAACAAATCTGGAACTTTGTTTCTAAATCCAGATACAAGATAGCTGCTTATTGCTGTACACGGTATAGTTTGTGCAGACTACATGTCATTTGGGATCAAACTGAGTGATATCAGCCAAAGCATGGGTCCTTCAGCAGCAAGAAAGGGTAATATTTAATGGGTTAAAAAACTCAGTGTTTTTCCATTTGGAGCAAAAGTTATAAAAGCAAGGAATGTGATAATTGTTGCCTTTCTTAACAAGGCTTTAGTAAAGGGTAAATATGATTGTTTTGCTAGATGGCTATTAACGTGCCTTTTAAATTCTACTTCATACAGTTTAAGGGTGGTTGTATTCACAGTACAGTGCTTTTACCTGCTCTGACACAGTTCATAAGTCACTTTTTTTTAAATTGGTATGATAATTTGCTCTTAGTGAATATGATCAGGGGCTGAACTACCACGTAAAAGCTGATCTCTGCAGATGGAACTGTCTAGAGCTGATTATCCTTATCATTCAGAGAAACAGCAGTGATTTATTCTGCTTTTATAATAGTGCTCATCAGTATGAGAATTTTTACTGCGGGCTTCTGACAGCTCAAATTGTAGCAGTGCTGATGTGCGTAGCTGCTCGGGGAACATGCCGCTTGCATGACTTCTGCAACGCCTTTTCATCTAGGTCTTCAGAACAGCTTTGACAGAGCAGTTCTTCCAAAAGCTGTTTGTCAGTCACTTCAGTAAGAAGCCTTGTGCACAACATGCACTAGCATGGAGTTAGCACGTGAGCTTGCAAAGTTGAAGAAACTGCATCAAAATATTGAATGTTAATTACTGTGCAAGTCTGCAGCTTTTTCAAGCTGCTGTTGCATGCAGTGGTAGAGTTCTGTCTCTTCTGCAGTGCTCGGTATGTGTCCTATCCTGATGCAAAACTGCAACTACTTTACTGCAGTGAGAAGCCTTTAAGTTCTGTGTCATAAATGATGTGGTGAGGAGAAGAGAAGGAATGGAATTTAGGATACTGCAGATACTTCCGGGCTTCTTGCTACTAAAATCCTTTGACTTCTTTTCTTGGAGAAGGAAAATGTGTTACAATCAAAGTAGCTGAACAGTTGCAGTAACTCTGGCCTGTAACATTTATCCAGAATTTCATCAGATCTCACTCTCTGTCTTACTGGATCTTCAAGTTCTCTATGGATCCTTTACGAGTTGTCTTCAACAGATTTTACCTGAATCTCATGAACACGAATGAATATATATGAAGAGTATCTTCTGGGCTGCTAGTTATAGTAGTTCTCTATGATGATCTAGAACTCCTAATGACTTCTGGATGAAGTCCAGAATTTCATTTCAGAACACGAACATATTCTTGATGACTTACTCATTTCAGAAAAGCTCTCTCTTGGTTTGAGCTTTTGGCACAAAAATCCAAAGCATCTATTTGAGTGAAGAAAAAGCCTGTTCTGTTCAGTTTCTGCTGTAGTTAAAACCAGATTGTGCCATGTGTTTCTTTGACATTCATTCTGAGGCTGAAGAGCTGTAGGAAAGGGATTGTACACCTCCAGGAGACCACATCCTGAGCTGGAGCTGAAGGAAGCCATAAGATGGGCAGACAAAGATCCTCTGCCCAAGTCTGAGGAAGCAAACTGCTGCTGTTACGGCTCCTATAGCTGCGGAGTTCCAGCTGTAAATTAGCACAAGACGTAGGGCAGTGTGTACTTTGTAAGATCAGTGTTTATAACACTTGTGTACTTTGGAGTGTGCATTAAACTCTTGCTCACTTTTTTTTCCTCTTAGCACTTGATTTGTTGGATAAAATGTTGACCTTTAATCCTCATAAGCGGATTGAAGTCGAGCAAGCTTTAGCCCATCCCTATCTGGAGCAGTATTATGATCCAAGTGATGAGGTAAAGAGTTGTTAAAATGTAAATGTTGATTAAATGGTGCAAGAGGGTATTTTGTTCATTAATTTAAGGACAGTGTTTCTACTGCTGTAATGGAGTTGAAGAACGAATTGCATCAATTTACCAAAACTTTGTATTTCTTATTCTAGTACAACACTTAGAGGCGCAAAACAATAAGTAGATGCTAAGGAATACTCTCCTGAAAATGGAACTTTTTCAGCTCACTATCATCTCGTTTCATAGTGTCTGAGATAGGAGGAGCATAGCTGAGCTTGCCATCAGATTATGCATTTAAACCCCTCCCCAATTTGCACTCGCTGTGGTTTAGTGCACAGTTTAGCGCAGTGTCAGAGTATTTTTGGTGAAGCAGTAGGGGAGGAGGAGATAAGAGACAGATGTGTTTATTCTAAGAAATACAAATGTTTCCGATACCTTTTCTTAGGCAGATCCTAAGTTCTGAGCCATTAACAAATATTTTAACTTGTGGTTTAGATTTGAGTAGCTACTTACTGTGGTTTGATTTAAAATTGATATATAAAGCACACAAAGGACTAACAGAATGAGCTGTTCCTTGAAGACTGCACAGTATTAGATAATTTTGTGAAGTACATTTTCAAATTTTTTTCCCCTTAAGGAATACATGAAATTCAACAGAAAAATATGACAAAAAATAATAATGTTTCTTTGTTATTAAGCCTGTAGCTGAAGCGCCCTTCAAGTTTGATATGGAGTTGGATGACTTGCCAAAGGAAAAGCTGAAAGAACTGATCTTTGAGGAAACTGCTAGATTCCAGCCAGGATACCGATCTTAAATTGTGCATAGGTAAAGTCACAGCAATACGAAACCACTCGGGCAGGGGGGAGAATTCTGGAACTTTCTTACCACTGGTGAAATGTTGATCTTACCTTTTCCGTTGACAGCGGGACTAGCTGTTAGAGGATAGCTTCACACTTAACTCATTTCACCTCAGTCCTGTTATTGAAGCAATTTAGCTTTGCCTACAGCGTTGAAGTGTCTACAGGGAATCCAGGCAATTGCATGAGATGTTTACCTAGTTTTTGGGTTACATTTAAGGAATAAGAATTACATTGAAATAGTGCTTCTCAGGACAAAAGCTACAGTAACGCTTTGAAATGAAATTTTATTCAAAAACATTTGAAGGGGGCAATGTTCTGCATGTATTAGACTATTCTGTCATACGGCTTCAAATGAATTTTTTAAAAATTCTTCCTTAAATGTAATGTACAGAGGAGAAATCCCTTAAAATTATTTTCAAGGGGGAGTAAAAACCACCATGAAGCTTCAGTATGATTTAACTTCAGTTTTAAGTACCTCTGAAATAGTGTGAGTAAATAAGAATAGGTATCTACATATTCATAAATTAGTTATGATTAATCTGCCTAATCTTTTGAAGATTTAAATGTAATTTAAATGTAACATACTGATATTCACTATCTCTGACTTTTTTTTTTTTAAACTCAATGAACTTAACTGGTCTTTATGTACCACGAGGCTTGTCAGTAGTTTCGTACAAAATTGGTCAAATACTGACTTCATAATTTTTGTAATACTCGTGTAACTTGTGTGATACTAATAAAGTATCGGTTTTGTGGCTGGAAAAGAAAACCAACCCAGAGACGACAGCCTAATCTAGATTGCCTGGTGTATGGTCTTTAAGGCAGTTTCTGCGCTCTCCATCAGCAGCAGTGTTCTACAGTCACCGTGTTTCGGTGGCAGTTCCAGCGGAAAGGTTGAGCTTTGAGCCAGGGAACAACTTCACCGCCAGAACCCCATGGCTCTGACAGCAGTGTGTAGAAGCCCTGTCGCTTTGCTATAAGTGGTTATTCTTCGGCGCTAGAAATGGGGCTTCAGTTTCTGTATTGCGTATACCTCCAGTTCTTTATTGAACGATGAATTTGTAGGAAAGAAGGAAAAAAATGTGGAGGATACTTGAAAATGCAGGTTTTACTTAGATAGGGTAACTTCTTTTGTCACTGGCTTGAACATTCAAGTGTATAGAAGCTCACAAATGAAGTAATTTTGATCTTCAGCAATAGTGTATTTTGTTTATTTAAGCTTACTGCCTAATATTTGGAACTATTTTAATAATTAAGAGTTAGGTACATTTGAGGTTCACACGTCTGGCTCTTCCTAGTTGAGCATTGCCAGTAGAAATAGACCTGGGACACAGTAATGTGTGTGGTGCTTATTTCCCATCCATGTTTTCTAAAGCTAGCTCTGTACAAGAGGCACTGGCAGTACACGGCCATGTTCTGGAAGAAAACATCATAAATTTCTAGGAGCAAGATGGAACCTGTTACTAACAGGCCATAGTGTCAAGGAAGGGAGAGCAGGTAACGTTGTGGTAAATCGTAGTTCATGATCTCTCCTGCTTGCCTCTTTGCCCAGACTATACTTACCTAGGTTGTATTAGGGATTAAAGGATAAAGGGATTAGGGATAAAGATATCAGTGATCCGGTGCTAACGGAAACTTCTGGTTTGCTAAAAATGTTACCTTTAAATGCTGCTATGAAGAGTTGATTCGGCTAACATGATACTGACATTTAAATATTGTACTTAGCTGGCTAATGATATGCTGGTATCTTGTCCTAATTGTTTGTGGTTAGAATTATTAGCTATTCCACATCACAGCGGTTTCAAGACGAGTAGCTGACATCCCAGTGAGGGCCAGCCCCCCAGGAGTTGGCTTCAGAGGGACAGTAATGGTCTCTTCCTCTGCATTTCCAGTCCCTCTGCACCCACCCTGTACTTGATCAGTGAGCTCTTCTTGGTGACTGACTTCTTGAGATTCAAAATTCCCCCTTGACTGTAGTTTTTAAATTGAGAAGCAATGTGAAAATAACAGATTTTTCAGACAACCAAACAATACACTTCACAGTTACGATTAATCTTCCGAATCTTTTAAAGATTTAAAGTTTTAATTTAAAATGTAATGTATTGATATCCACTGTCTCTTTTTTTTTTTTTTTTAAATTGGTACTGCTGTCTCTGACTCGTGGTAAACATAGTGTACATAAAGCACGGAAATAGGAAAATATGCTTGTTTTAAAAGGCAATGTTAAAACTTTCTTCACTGAAATGTGTCTCTGCTCTTTTTTGTAGGGCAAGGACTTAAAGGACTGGGCATGCTCAAACGTTGCTGTTCCTCTTCCCAGTTCTTTATTGTTGGTCATGTCTTGTGGCCTCTCTCAGCTTATCCACTAACTCCTTTGAGCCATTCAGGAGGGCAGTTCCTGGTAGTTTTGGCTTTTCATGCTTTCAATGAATCTTTTAAGCCTGAAGAATTGTAATTGACACTCCTATGCGTAATGCCCATTGTTGACCTGTCGCAGTACTGTACTGTAAGTGCACCTACTGCTGGCTGTATTTTAACTGCCTGCTTTCTGGTTTGAAAGATGCAGTGGTTCCTTTCACTCCTGGATCAATGTCCGAGAAGATAATTCAGTAACCTGTAAGATGTTTACGCCATGAACTATGTTTTTCTGACTTTGCTGAAGTCGCTGGCATATTTTTTTTTTATTTTTAGAAAAGCTACTATTCAGGGCACTTTAAGTCAGTGACATCCCAGATTTTTTTTTTGCACTTCCTTTTTAAACAGAAATGGTTAGCATCCAGAGGAGTTTGTACCATTATGCTATGGATTACAGCATAAGTCGTGTTCATGTTAATCTTGCTTATGCACTTGTTTGGGTGTCCCGTGCTGTGCACATAGGTATTCTGTACAGCGTAAGAGCCACATGGGAGCCCAACGTAATTGAATTCATCTAAGAAACATTTTTTCCATGTATCAACAAAATTTGTACTTTTTTTGTCCCTGCCTTTTCTAAAAGAGATCATTTAAAGTTTAACCATGTTGGAGGCATAGTACTTCCAAAGTTCATACCATGTAGTGGTGTTTATAAGACTCGTGCAAAGAGAATGAGTGGCAGCTCGCCAACTTATATTTACTGTCTGTGTGGTGGAAGATTAACAAAGAACATAATGGCATGATGACCTAATGGCGAATGCTTTTCTCTGTGGAAGGCATCCATATCTGGTGGCAAGCGAGAAACCAAAATACGAAGTCAAACTCAGTCTACATCCTGCATACCAATGAAATGCTTCAAGTGAGGACTGATAGTTTTTGCATTTGAATCTAATCACTGACGTTCAGAATTCTTGCAGAGAGGAACACTGCATCTTTAAATGAGAAAGTTTTGATTTTACTTTTGCTCCTACAGCATGTCAGCATCTCAAGTTCATTTCTTGCAACCTACACTATGGTGATTTGTAATCAAGCCTCCATGAGCTCGTGACATGAAGTACTGTTCTGTTGTCAAGTACTATCAAACTTTTCTGATAATGCTGAGTTAGGACAACCAAACGAAGCTAGCACTAAATAATGTTTAAAATTGTATACCTTTTAATGATCTTTCCAAGTATTTGTTACTGAAATTGTATAACGTGGAGTTTACTAGGTGTTATGTTCCAGTGCAGTGCCTCCTTTTCTTTCCCCACTGCTCTCTGTGGTGAGAAATTTGCCTTGTTTAAAATAATTACTGTGCCCTCGCATGACTGTTAAAGCTTTCTGTGCAAAGATGATTGTCTAAGTGCCACATGCCTATGATTGAGAAAAAAAAAAATCTATTGTTACCTCTGAGTTGTGTTCAACTGAAATGCTATTCAACAAATAACTTAGGAAAAATAGTTCTATTTTTAGCTTTTCATATCTGCTGTCGTCTTCTCATTTTATTTTGGCAGCAGTGAAGAATGGATTGTATAAAGACTGCTTGCTAATATGAACAAAATGCACTTGTAATTCCTGGAAATAAATTTAAATCTTATATCTTCACATTAACATTAAGAATTACTTTTTGGTTTCCTCTTGGGTAATGTGTTTGAATGGAAATCAGGTTCAATTGCTACTGTAGTATATAAGGACGCTTGCTGGTTAATAACTCCAGGCTTCCTCATACCATTTAGTCTGCTCTTCAAAGAAATCTAGAAAGCCATTAACTTCGACTTCAATAGATAAGGGTGCTTACAAGAGTCCATTTCAAAATTTTCTTTTTTCTCTAGTATAAATGTTAGTCTGCCAAAACTAATTTTTAATACGCAAAGGTTCATCTAAAGGGCATTTTCTATTAGGAAGTTCCTGTGGTACATAAATCTCTGTTGCGGGGAACATATTAGGAGCATTGTCAGGACACTGCACAAGTGACCATTGAGTTGTGGTATGAAACCTATGCTTAAAAACATTTCTATAGAAATATGCACTTGACTGTTGATACTAGTGTAGAAATATCTCTTGATGTTTCTACACATCTTTACCAAAATGCTTTTCTCACTCAGTTTTGAAAAGTTGAAGTATTTCTAGGATCTCTGCTACTTGCACGATCATCGTTACTACAGGAATCGTTATTGGCATGGTTGGAAAGATGACTGTTACTGAAATTAGTTTGTAACACCTCGGTTGTAATTTATTATGGAAGAAAGCTATTAAGGAAGAACTTTGGCAGCTTGCTTCATTCTTCTCTTTCCCAATTCTGTTTTTAATATTTTCTTTAATTTTGGATTTTGGGGGAGGTGTAGACTTACCCTTGCATTCTGTCTCAGAACGAGGAGCTGAGGGTTTGCTGTACCTAACATCTGGTGCTTTGGGGCTTTCTTCCTTAGCTGTTCTTGCTGAATCCAACCGGCATCCATCACTACCAGTAACCAGTCATCAGTCTCTTACTGAATTCAGAAAACATTGTTGGATTGAAGTTGTTGATGTGTCAAATGCAGAAGCATGATGATTTTTTTTGTGTCAGATTTTGAAAACAGTTTAAAAGAAGGTGCCTATAACAACACTGTGTTAGGTCAGTTATTTCATCATTTTGCGTTGACTTTTTTTCTTTATGTAGTTTTTATATTTTAGAGTGGAGAACAGCAACTCTTAATCGAAGTAACACGCATATTTCATGGTAAAGGTATTTTGGGAATAAGGAATGTAAACAGTTCGTTGTTAAAAACATTCCAACCTTACAGCTGAAGAAAAATATGCAAACATAAAATTCTCGTGGATGCATTGGCAAATAAGCATTTTCCTCTGCTGTCCTGACCGTCGCCAGACTCTTCCTCATCAATATCACACGTTCTATCAGATCTGAAGTGTACAACACACTACATGGGCTGAGCGGTGTGGTGCACTGGAGCTTTCAGGAGTAGCAGTGATGACGTAACTCAGCAGTGGCCAAACAAAACCCAGGGAGTTGAGTGTGGTTTTCCTTACAGAGCGAGAAAAAGAAAAACCTGTTGTTGCTGCCCACTGTAATATGCTACGATATATTTATACCATGTCGAAGGTGTTTGCTGAGCAACTGTACTATAGATTTAAACTTTATTAATATATATTTGCTTATGTTAGTGTAGTTTATATAGTCCTTGGTTATTGATAAATTTATTGTGTTGTTACGGCACAGTGATATGGTATAAATATAGGTCTATACATACACACCATGTACTCATGAATTTGGTCCCTTGCATAGTACTTTTATATTTGTACAGCAATGTCTTCAAGCAATCCCGGATTTTAGGGGAAATATTTTTGTAAATGCAGTGGCTTAAACAAAAAAAGTCCAAACAATCCTTTTACTAAGTTTTAAATACATTTGTGGTTCAAAATGGTTTAGTTAACAATTGAAATCAAGACACTAAATTAGTGAAAAGTGCACATTAGTAAAGTGACGCTTACAATGGTTTTTGTAGCATGTGCTGTGATCAAACTAAGTGAAACATTGGAGGAAATGTAAAAGTTGGACTACCTTTGTAAATCTAGAACAAATTTCTAAAGGTTGCAGCTGGTTTACTTACTATTGTTGCCTTTTCTTGTGTTGTATCAGCATAGAGCACTCTTAAGATACTCAAACTGCTTTGTCTTTGCTTTGTACTGTTGGTGCCTTCTTAGTCATGTACCCCACAAGTCCTGCATAGCTAATTTAGTTAATGGTAAGTTTAAAATAAAAAAGCAAAGGAAGATTTTATAAAAAAAATAAATCCTTTTCTGTATGTTCTTATTCACTGTAACAATTAAACGTTTATATTGTGGCAGATTTGTGATTTGGTTAATCTGTATAGATCAATTGTAAGTAGCAAAGGTTTATATTTCGTCTTATTCTTTTGATGTTGTAAACGTATGTGATTTTCTTTTTTAAATCAGGTAACTTAATGTTCTGTTTTGTTTTTGGCATCTGAATCTTGTAAAAACAAATGCAAAGAAAATCATTAAATTGTGTCCCTGTATTACCAAATCAGCATAGTACTGTGCATATATAGAATGCCCGGAATCTTGCTTTAAAAGGAACTGCTATTTTATAAACCGTAAACACACTGATGTGTATTACATTAGTTTATCTGAATAACGACTGACACTTTGGCGCTGCAGTCGTGAGTAGCCTACACTTAATGTTTGCGCATACTCAAGTGTGCTTGTTCCACTGTATGGCTGTACCAGCTTGAAACTAAATTAGGGAAGCCGTCCCGAAAACAGCAGGTGAAGTTTCTTTACAGACAGGCAGAAATGTTTTATCTTTGGTGCAAGAAAGTTGTGACATCATCAGTATTTTGAACTGTCAAGCACAGTTCATGCAAATAGATTCCAGCATATCTGATGATTCACTGGCTTTTTTTGACACTTGATATTCATATAGCTACTGCACCGTTCCCATGAAATCTTGAAAATAGTACTTGAGCAGTCCTTAGAGGCCAAATGTTTTCATTTTACTACAAAAAGGTTCTTCTCAGGCCAAGGGTTTAAAATGTGTGATTTCTAGGAGCAGTGCAAGTAAGCTTACATCACTGTCATGGGCTTTTAATGAAATTTTTTTTTTTTTAGCCTAAAATCAGACCATGCCAAAGAACTGAACCTTAAAAGGTGTAGTTGATTAATGGCAGCTAGAAACTTCTCTAATTAATATGAAAACAGAAAATGCAACCTGAAACTGAAGAGAGCTTAGCCGTAACCGACAGGTCCGTAACAGGTCCGGGAATTGGCTTGTCCAAATTCATCTCTCCATGCCCTCTTTGGCTTTCACAGCAGAGTACGTAACTCTTTCCCAGAGTATTACAGAATGCCATTTTTGCCGTGGATAGGTTTACATGCGTTCATTCTTTCTCATTGACTGTAGCTGCCTCTTGCTTTGCTCCCTCTAGCAAAGCGCTGTACTCACCGTAGCGTGTACTTCAGTGTGTAACTACGCTGCAGCTTTTATTGGTGGAGGTTTTGACAAGCTACTGATGGACTTGACTCTTGGAATCCTTATTTAAGGAGGGCTGGTTTGAAATGCCATGCATGGTTTCTGTATGTCATCAGAATTGGACACTGATCCTTTTTATCTGTAAACTTGAGATAGAATGGGCAACCTTGAACTGGTGGTGTCAAGGACTGCAGAGATGAGTGCTTGGGTCTAGGTGGGTTACAGTCTGCGTGGGCTGTTTCAGTGAGAGCACCTCCGTGCTCGGGAAGCTGAGCTGCCTGTGCTGGGGGAGACGGTGCACTCACATACTTGTACAGCTGGTGAGGAACTGTTGAGTGCAAGCCCTGTTTATTTTAAGAGATACTAGTGTAGGCTTGATGGCATCAAGCTGTGTAGGGCTCTGACCCCAGGACTTTTTCTGCAGATGCCAGCTTGTGTTGTGCACGTTTCATTTTTCAGTTGTTCTTTCTAATAAATGGCATATATGTAACACTTGACAAGCTTAAAAATATGAGAAACGTTTGAGGCATGTAGAAGACGCAGAGCTTTCATCCCATCAATATGTGTCATGTTTCTTGACAGATATCTTGCTCCGATGTGTCTTTTCACCACACATGAAACTCTTCAGCTCCTTCAGAAGAGTTCTAGAGGTTGCGCTCTGGTTCCAGAGGCAGCTGTAGTGAGTGCAGAAGAACATCTTGGTGCTCTGCCAGGTGCTAGAGGTGGCCAGTGGTTACAGCCCCTGCCCGACATGTGGCCCCACTCATGCAGCGCTCATGTGAAGGCTTATCCTGGAAGTCAGGGATGAGGACAGTTCTGTAACTCCTCTATCTTCCCCTGTACACTGATGACCTTTCTTTAGGTGTTTTCCAGAACTGTACCTGGTTTTTCACTATATCTTACTATTCATAATTCCCTTTTTTCTTTGTCATCTTATTCAAAGTGAGTCTGAACAAGTCCCAGTTGTTCCAAAAAAATCTTTCTTCTATAGGATTTGTGAGATTTCTGATGATAAACAACAGGTTATTGATCCTGTACATCCACTGAAGTGGTAAGCAAGAAAGCTGGAAGGCCTCCCAGGGTTCTTCTGTTGGAAAGAACTGGTAACTGTGTGTGGATTTCTGGGAAGGCAATAGGAAACAGACATACAAACAGAAAGGAGCAGTGCATTTGGCTATAAGATGTGCCAGGAAACTCCGTTCCAGTGGGTCTCTTGGCGGCTGTGGGGAACTTCTGCCCGAAGTCCAAGACTTTTGACTCTAAATCTTTAAATACCTTGTGAACACTGAAAGTTTCCTGCTACTTCCCTAAAATCGCTTCTCCTCTTCCTCTCCACACACGGCCCATTTTCCTCAAGTTCCTTCCCTTTCCATCTAATTAATTAGTGTGGCAGACAACTGTGTGATCCTTCTAGGTTTTCATTTTACTTGGTATAGTGGTAGCTCACGTTTGTACCTGAAAGCTAAAGAAAGGAGCCCTAAAGTATTCTGTTCCTGATTTCCCAGAAAAAAGCAAGAACTACCTTGACAGCATGTTGGGCTTGCAGCATTTTCTCATCTGAAAATACAGTTAAAAAATACTTTGTCACGTGAGTATTTCCATGAGTGTGTGCAACCCTCAACTGTATTGGGTGTCGACTGAAAGCCAACTTCTCCATGTCTCCTTCCATTGCTGCTTGGACTGGGCTGATCTTTGATCTTGCTGAGTAGTAACTGTCTTCCAGTGGCGCTTCTCTTCCTCAGGGTTTTGCACTTTCCAGGTTGGTATTTTTTTCTGAAGTCATTTGTATGCTATTACTGACTCGATGACTTCACTACTTTGTTCTTTTCTTTATCTTGCGTGGCTGTAGATTACCTATGGTCTCACAGCTTGTTTGCTTTGGTAGTTTTTATTATCTTTTTTCTTCTGTAAAGCTGAGCCAAGGACGCAGCTGTGCTGCACAGAGCTGGGCCCTGGTTACAGGCAGCGGCTGGCTCTGGGCAGCGCAGAGCGGCTCCTCTCCTGCAGTCAGTCGTGCAGTGCCTGGGATGGCACCGACCAAGGCGTCGCGCAGTGTAGCGATCTGTTCGTTCCACCTTGTGATTTAATGCTGACCTTGAATACACAACCCAGAAATAACAATGGAAAATTTTAGTCTCGCTAGCCATGATGCATGCTTCGGCACGTCTGAAAACCATTTCAAAGTTCAGGCTTTTCTAGCAAAAAAACCCAAACTCAAAGCTGTAAGGGAATGCCATAGACATTTTTTAAAGTTGCTATTACTAAAAGACTTGAAATGCACCTATTTAAGGTTGTTTGTTGTTGGATCTAAGACTAAATGGCTTGTTCTGAAGATGTTTTTCTGCCTTAAAACTGCAAATGCAAAAATGGTGAGTATTCAGAATTTGGGCTTGAGACTCTGAACTGATTCTATTGCAAGTGAGCTGAACAATTCAGGGGAAGGTTTTTTAGTCAAGTCTTTCTCCCATTTCATCTTTGATTTCAATAGCTAGTACTTAAGAGGAAATTTTGGCTAAAAAAACTTTCTATATTCCTGGAAGTGTTAAAACTGGCAAATACTCGTAGTTGAGATGTCATAGAGTCAATAGTTCAAACTAGACTTTTTAATGCATTTTGTGTTTTTAAAAATTTTTTTGTTAGTTTTTGTACATGTATATACTTCTGCAGGCTTTTTGAACAGGTATGCCACAGATGTGGAGGGAACACAAACTTTTGCAGGCCAGCTTGCACGCTCAAAAGTACTTAAATGAATATTGTTGATGTCGCTATAGCTACGTGTTCTGTGTTTGCTCTCACCTGCAGCAAAAGCGCAGCACTCCAGACAAAAGTGTGGGGATTAAGGAAAAAACCAACAACAACCTGGTCATTTCTTAAGCATTCTTTTGTAGCTAAACTTAATTTATAAACTTGTTTTTGAGGGTATGTTTGGTATTTTGGGAGAACTGTATTAAGCTGTTCTTACAGCTGACTTGGTGACATTTCTCTGAGTATAATACACTGTTGTTCCAGCATGGCAAAGGTCTGCATAATTCATGTGTGCTCAGCTTAATCACTGGTTTTCTTCTTGTGACAATAAATGGCATTGTACCAAAAGCAATATATCCTGTGTGTAGTTAGTAGTGGAAATAATTAGTACTGTGCAGCTTTTATTTTCATTGTCTTTCCAGCGCTTGCAACTAGCATGGATCGTGTGCATTGACAGTTGCTCCAGGCTATTAAAGATGTCTGAAGGGGGGGAAAAAGGGGTCCTGAATCACATTTGTGTGCTTTCTGGAAGCTGCTGCTGTACTCCGAAGCAGAAAAGGGTTGCATCTGATGCTGCATTATACGTATTTTCTTCTGAGTCTTATCATCAGAATACATCTAGATCTAGAGTGTTTCTCCGGAATTGTTCCTCCACAGTTTTCCTCTTGAGAAAGGCCCAGGCTCAACACCAGCATCGTTAGAGCCAAGGATTATAAGAGAGCGGAAGGGCTTTTTTACTCTGCTTGGTTTTGGGATTCTGCTAAGCTATGCTCAGCCTTATTAGATCACTACATTGAAAAAGACTTGTGGAATGCTGCAACTGGTTTTGCTCACCAACTACTTAACTCGAGACCCGATAAGACCGCGCAGGCAATATGCAATGCATGGGAACTCTCTAGTCTTAAGTTCTGTCCCTCCTGCCCTCACGCCCCGCCCCAGTAGCAATTCTGCGCTGCTGGCTCTGCAAGTAAACCAGCCCTGGATAACTTTTCCTGAAAAGAGGGGAGCTCTGTTTTTCCTTTCTGGATGCTCATAAGGGCAAGCTATTAAGACAGTTACCTCCCCACCACTTGCATTTGACTGCTAGTGTGTAGTATTCATTATACTAAAGTGTCACTGTACAAAAATTTTAACGTAGAAATAACAGGGCTGAAGACCTTGCTCTTCTCACCGTGTACATTCCTCTCCTCGCTTTCAAGGTCTGTAGAAAAATACCTACTTTTGGTTATAACTGAATAGCTTTTTTGCATTTTCTGTGCGCATTTTTCTCTGCTGCCTCCTACTCTTCTTAGATGTGACTTACTTTACTGCTAATGGTGTTACAAAAACTGTAGTACTACAGGTGTCTTGTGGTAACTTGTAAATAAAATTACTGTAAACACATGGTCAAGTTATTTGTGGTGCTGCTCTGTAAATGTGTGACATTACCTTAGCTGTAAATCTGAACTGCGCTTTCCTGAAGGACCTATACTTTGCACTTGGAGATTATGAAGCCGGCGCCTCTGCCTTTTACAAGAAACCTTTTGGTGACTAGCCTCCACAGCAATCTGGTCCTAGTGACAAGTTCCAGGCAACCACAGCATTGACAGCAATTATTTCTAGGCAGAAACTCTGCAACATAATTTTCTAGATGACAGCGAATCAACACTTATGTCAAACTGATTGTCAGTAGAGCAATAATACATTTTTATGTAAATATCTCTCAGGATTTGTATAGCAAGGAAAGAACACGAGATTATTTACAGTTGGAAGCTGATTAGGAAACTGTTGCTGTGGTAGCATTTTGTCCTTGGAGCCTATCGGCTCTAGCGAAGGACTGTCTGTTTCCTGTCCAATTGAGAGGGTGGTGGAAAAAGTGGAAGAGGTCTGACCTGTGAAGAGAACACAAAGTGCTGTGTTTTAGTTAAAAAACCCGATACGCTGCTTGCTGCATTCCCTTCGTGGTTGGCATGCTGTCAGAAATGCAGCAACAAATGCTGTGCGGCTGGCTCCAGGGGTGTGCAGGCAGGAGAAAAGGTATGGCAGGCACTGCTGGGGCTGGTCTGGATCTGTTTACGAACAGCACTTTCTCTTCTGGAAAACAGTCCTGAGGAGATCTAATTAGCAGTCAGATGTTAAGCTCTTCAGAACAATTTGCCTTCGTGTATGCATTTGTTGTGGGGGGCCTGCCATTGGTTGGGGTAGATAAAATTTAGGGGGTTTCATGCCTTTTCTTTGGGGAATGAATGTTTTAGTACCGTCATGTACTTTAAGAAAATACTCAAATTGCTGAATTTTCTGCAGCACTGGAGAGATAAGCAACTTGTCATTCCAGCTACCTGGGGCTCCAGTCAGCTGTCTCTTGTATGTGCAGGTAAAAGCCACCTTCTACTCCATACCATGGCAACGGGCTCTTTCTGACAAGCATGCCTGCGCAGGGGTGGGGAGGCAGAGGGATAGGCTGTTCGAGATACGCTGTCTTTAATGCTGTTCCTCCTATGGGTACCTCCGTTGGGGTGTGCACTTCTCTTCCCTGTCCCTCTGCCTTCATCCCTTGGGTTTTCCTGTCCGTGCAGACTAAATGATGTAATTTTTTGATGCCTTGTCTGTGACTAATCAGACTTTCCTCCCTTTTGCACTCTTCAAGTTCATCTGGCTGCAGAGTTCACTCCAACTTTAATTCTGAAATCAGGTCAGGTTTTTTTGTGAGAACTGTTGGTGCTTATTACAGTTGAGTTTTTTTGCTAGGCAAATGACACTTCCTTGTGAGGCAGTAATAAAAACCCTAGCAAGCACCTTTGCCTGTGCTTGCTTTGTTTTGCACAATGGAGTTGACAGAGGATAAATCAGAACAGATCTTTTGCTTTCCTTGTGTACTGTTGTGACAGTCATCAAGAGCATGCTGATTTGGAAGAAACTGGTTTTAGAAAACTGCTCTGGTTTGGCAAACATTTTGTGCATTCATTTTTAAAAATAACTGTCCTAATGATCTGCAGTGTGAGTAGAGTACTTGAAGGGATGGGCAACAGAGGTCCAGTGGCAGGTATGCAGCACTTGCACAACATGTAGTCTGGAGTTCTCCCGAAACTGCCCAGGAAGGGAAAAGCAAAAAGAGTCATAGCCCTCTTCAAAGCAACTGGTAAGCCAAAAAATGCTATGTGATGCTGTCTAATAATGTTAGCTATGTTCAGAGTTTAAACAGGGCCAAATAAATGAACAAAGAACAAATAATTTGCCCTCTGCTTTCGAGATGTGGACAACCAACAGTTGGGCCAGGCTCCTTCATCACTCTACTGCAGTTAGTGCCAGCCATAGTCAGTCTGTTGAAAGCCGCTGTATTGACACATACATGTATTCTTCACTACAACTTCCCGTCATACTTTTATTAAGTAATTAAGAAAATTGCTTTCCATTCAAATCAATCCTTTAAAATTGGGGGAGAAAGAAATGACCTTTCACTGTTCCTCACCATTTTCAATGATTGGATATGATAATATTTCTGCTTATCAGCTTTCAATTGCTCCTGTAATTCTTCACCTTATTCTTCCCTCTAAATCTCCTTCCCTGCCACTGTTACATACGGTCTTTGGGAGCCTGATTCTTTTCAAGGTATTTAAGTGAATTGAGGCAAACGACATGGAAACGTTTATCTGGGAACAGTTTCACTTAAGACTGATCAAACTGTTTCTCAAAGCAGGAGCTGTGACTAAGTAGCTTGTGGCCTTTTACCGTAAGGGGTAATTGAGTTTACTTATGGCAAGCATATTAAACTAAACAGTTCAAAGAATAAACATACTCAAAACAAATACAACCCTTTTCAGAATAAAATGTAATGTCCATGAGAGCTACTCAATGGAATCTCTGACAAAAAAAAAAACAAAACAAACAAACAGGTGGTAGGAAACAAAAATGTCTCAAAGGCAATGCTTGTGAATGAATGAAATTTGTGCGTGCAACAGAGATTGTCTGAAGGTGGTGATTATAACCCAGGCGTGTTTTGTGGGTAGAGAGGGTGGGCAGCAACAATGAAGCCTGTGGCATTTCTTGTATAAACATTTCTATCTGCAAATTGCCACACACCTCCTCAAAAAAAGATAGCAATTAATTAACCAGGAGAGTCCATTTCAGCTCTTAAGGTGCTTATTCAGGATACTCGGGTACTGCCTTGGCATTCACTTGCACTGAGAATGGATTCATAATGACATTTTTCTGTTAAATTATTGAAATTTGGCATGTGTATATTTTGGTTTTACTTGAATGTATGAATCACTTGAACACCTAGTAATTTTCACTGTGAAAAGAAGTGTGACTGTATTTCAGTGATCCTGCCTTGCTATTGCCTGCTAACTGTACTTGAATTTGGAGGAGGAGGAAACATTATGTGCTTTTCTTTTGGAGTCCACCCTTCCATGCCCTGGGATGTCTCTAGAGTAAAATATTCTTCGGGTAAACTAGTAAAAATTACAAACTCTCTGTATGGCCTGTTCAGGAATGGTAAATTCATCTGTATACCCTTTGCACCTACTTAGGCAGCGAAGAGCTAGCTAATAACTAAAAAGCTTGAGGAAAATAGATAATGTAAACCCAGCTCCTGCTCTCCTAAAACCACAGTTCCTATATCCTGCTGGCAACTAACCACAGGCTGTCAGCTTCCAGGGCTTTGTAGTCAGCAGAAGTTATAATGCTACAGGGTGTTTTTTCCAAAGCCACATTGGTTTTATCACACCAGCCCAAAAGCTGGATTACCCCAGTGCCCTGCCTCCTTCAGGAAGTGATGGGAGCAGTCAGAGGTGCTCCACCTGGTATCCTCTTGCAGTGATTTTCCCTTTTGCCACTTGTTGTCTCCTGTAATCAGTTTTTTTCTTGTTTTAATTTTTCCTTTAGTCCTTTCAGACTTAAAGGCTGTCCTAGGGTCAGATTAATGCCCAGCTTTAGCTGGAGAACAGGCAGTCCATCATGGGAACTTCCTGTAATTCTTTGCAATTATATGCTAGCTTTTGTCAAATGTACGCCAAGCTAATGCAGGTAAACCGTAGAAAAACTGAGGCTGGAAGGAACCTCTGAAGGTCACCTGGTCCAACCTCTGCTGACAGCAATGAAGATGTGGTGACCTGGACTGCCTCTGGGCTGCATGGGGCTGCGGATGACCAACTCAAGAACAGGAGGAGATCGTAGATCTTTAGTTCTCACTTTCTTATGCCTTGCACTGCTAATTTTTGCAGTAACTGATAAAGGTCAGAGATTTAGTCACACAATACACCCTTTCGTTTTTGTTTTCACCCATACCTCTGTCACGTTGCCTGTGTGCTAATAATACAGGGCACTACCCCTCCTTTTTTCTGTTTTGACTGGAAGATATTGAGAGCAAAGAATGCCATTCACATTTGTACAGTGTCTTTAGCTACTGCAGAGATACAAACAATGAATCCTCCCTGCTGTTCTGGCTGCCCTTCCTGGCACCACCACAGTTTGTGCTGTTCCTGCTCTGGGTCTAAGCTTTCATTCTTCTTGTGCTACTTGTTTGCATGTTTCAAGCACTGGATTTTACACATAAAGACAATTTATATTCTAGAAATCAAAAGCCATTTTGTGTAGTGTTCACTATTAATTTTGTCCGCAGGTCAAATTTTTCAGCAACAGGGCTATATAGTCTCCAGAGAGGAAGAACAGAGACAAAATTGGGCCTAGAAAAGATGTAATACTACTTTTTATTCAGCCTCCCACTAGAAACCTTGCCTATGTGAAAATCCAAATAAAAGCTGTGAAAAGAAAAGCATAACTGTAGCTTAGACCTACGTGCTTCAAAGCTGTCCTGCCTATTCCAGTAATTGTAGAACTGTTGGAATAACCATGGTCTGTAGTCGTGCCATCTGCTGGTGGAAAGTTGCCATGAATATTGTTTATATAAATAAAAACCATGCTGAATGACAGTTAAAGATGATCAAAATTTATAATAATAAATACCCAGAGTGTTCTGAAAAATATTGTATAAATCGTCTAGAATTATAGCTCCAATGTTTATCAAAGGCTAACCTAGCAACAGTTTAGAGCAGGAACCTCTCTCTGAAACTGTTAGTAAATGATTTACGGTTTTACATGATAGGTTTGGGGGATTTTTTTTTTTTTTGTTTGGAGGGGTTTTTTTTCTTTTATTTTTGTGTGTGAGGCTGAGCCTCACAGTGGGTGTGCAGTATGACTGGTCAAGGCAGTACAAATGAGGATTAAAAGAAAAGATTGTTGCGTGGGGACTGATATGATCATTCTTCCCTTTTTTCCCCCAGTTTCTGGTGTGGATCCAAGCAATTCCAACTACCTACAAATAAAGCACACCACCATGTTAGGGAATGAAGCACAGAAGCAAGGTGAAGCATCGGGTACTTTCTTAATATAAATATTAATGATGATTATTACACTAGTTATGATTGTCAAACTTTGGACAATCTGTTCTTTGTGCCTCTGTATCCATCCACCTCTCTTCGTACATACTGACATAAATACAAAAGAGCAATTCAAAAGAAAGGACTGAAAGAAAACAGTATTGTAACTTGATAACATGAATAATTAACTTTACTAAGCTGTTGCTGTGTTTTAAAACCCCTGCTTCTATGTGACTTGCTGTTCTTGTAATGATATCGAAGGGATTGCAAAAT
Source organism: Psophia crepitans (assembly GCA_013399095.1). Classification (NCBI taxonomy): domain Eukaryota; kingdom Metazoa; phylum Chordata; class Aves; order Gruiformes; family Psophiidae; genus Psophia; species Psophia crepitans. Next base: position 223,634 of record VWZZ01006229.1, on the reverse strand, counting down.
CTTGTTGGTAGTAACAGCAAAGTGTCTTGCCGGAGTTTCTGGATACTAATGCTCAGCGGATCTTGCTGGTTCTGAGAGTTATTCTGAAGGCTTTGCAATGGTTTCCATGCACTGCTTTGCACCCTGCTCGGACAGGTGCTCTAGCTGCTCTGTAATTCTTTGAGCTGACAAAAGAGCAGATAGCACTTTTCCGATTAAATGTGAATTACATTGACTTGTGCTTGTGTGCTCTGGACAGAGTAGCTGGTTTGGTCCTGTCCTGTACCTCACTGAGCCATGCAGAGGTCTTGGGTGACTTTTTTTCAGACCCTAAAGGTTTGAGATACCCCAGAAATAAGGCACTGGAATGTGGATTTTTGAAGCTCTTGCAAAAACAGGATGGCTGAACAGATCTTGAGAAGGACTACCTACTCCTGGTAGGGAGTACAATAGCAAAAGCCAGGATGCAAAATGGGTTTCAAAAAAGCAAAGGACAAGTGCACCTTTGACAGTTATTTTGCACGGTATGCCAGCATTGAGACAACTTTTTAAAATAAACTGATGCAGAAAAAGATGCTGAAGACTGATCCACAGGCAGTGTGGGTAAGAAACACCCGAGTGCCAACCTCTCCAAAACTTAGGTACCGATGGAGATGGTCTTCCAGTATTTGCACTTCATTCCTGTATTACCAGTCAACCTTCTATCCTGGTGCACTGCAGAATGTGAAGCGGCAGCATTACCTCTGTCTTTATTTTAAGGAATTGTTAACAGTTACTATGACACACATTTGTTAACTTTTATGCTTAGTGCAGGGTGCTGCTATCTCGAGCAGATGTAAGCTAAGTCTTTTATAGCTTCCTCCCACCCTTGTTCCAGTCATTTAAAATGCTAATCATGCTGTGATTGAAAAGAAGGTCTGAGTCCCCTTTGCAACAGCCTAGGCACCTGATCCTTCTCCTGTCCTTTTCCCTGTGCTACCTCACTGGGCTACAAGCTGTAGCAGTGACTGTGCCAGAGTCAGAAAACGTTTTGACAAACATGTAAGTACAAGAACAGAACAGAGTTAACTATTGAGTAGCTGTACAGCACAGTACATAGCACAGTGTGTATGTACTGCGTGCATAGCGCCTTCTGACCAAGTGACGCACTTATTTAATGGAAATAATTTTTCTTGGTACAAAATCTAGCAAAGAATTCTTCATATAAAACTGTAGTGCAGCTATGAGCAAGATGTAGAGTAGAAAGAATGAGACTTTGATACTATTAACTCACTGTGTGTCAGTCTTGTAAACCTGCACTTATTTTCAGATTTCTGAGCATGTCTGCAGGCATATAAAATGGAATTCTAGATACAGAATGTGGTCCAGTTCGGCACTTGTATTACAAGGTAAGGCTGCTTTATCACTCACCTTTGGCTATCATGGATGCTCTATATGACACAGCAAGAGAGACTGTTCTTGCCAGGCATATTTTGCTGGGGCCTGTGACTCCTTGAAAACAGGCGCTTTCTTTGTTTCCACATCATATGGATCAGGGGATGTGTCTTTCATATTAAGACTGCCAAAATACACGAGCAACTAGCCTCATCCTGTCACGTACCCAGTAACCAAATCTGTACTGGTTTCTGGAAACAGAATTTGTATTCTATTGATCTCTGCAATCTTGCATCTCTGACAATATTTTTAGAGAGATGAATGCAATTTCTAATGTGACTGTTGGAAGCTCTATCCAGTAATATACAAGCTGATACACAGCAGAACAGAAAATCCAGCAGAACATACACAGAAAATCTTGTCAGCTTGCTGCCTTCCTGCTGCCAACACTGAAGGTGCTAAAAGAGAACTACTTAGTTTTTTTTTTCCATCTGAAGAAAATATATAGTTGTGCTATAGACCAAAATATGAACTTATATAACTGGGATATGAACCAGGGACTTGCTGAGCTATGTGGTCAGTGAGTCCAGGCACTGCCAGCCTTCTGTAATTTCTGTGTGTTTCGTCCCTTCCTATGCTGAGTTCATGGTTTAGGCGGTCAAGCAGCCAAATTGGGGCAGTTACTGAATACACTACTTCTAATTCAGGAATGGCCGGAAGAAGTTAATTGAAAGGTATCTGTTTTTTCCTTCCCTTCAAATGCTAGCATTTTATTTAATGACAATCACCTGAAAAATATTTGTTTTAGAGAAGAAAAAAATGCTGCCAAAATAAACAACACTCCATCTGTGCTTATGTTTTCATAGAAATTCTAGTCAATTCCTGAAGGTAAGCGGCAAGTTACTTTACTGGCCACACCAAGTTGATACTGAACAGCAGCATTACTACAGGTTGGAGTTAAAAAGTGCTGATAGATGCTTGTTCTCACTATGCCTGGCTAAGGCTTCTCTAACAGTAATGAGGAGGTTGTAATCAAATACTATGATTTTTGATAGTTACACAGAGAAACAGACAATGCTTGCTTGAGCTAATCTTGTCTTTAACCAGTCTCCCTATTTCTCTATTATTAGAAACATTTGACCCATTTGTTCTAAAAGTTATAAAGGAAGATCACACACTTATCAATATTTATATAAGAATGATGGTAGGAAGAATCAACCTGTTATAAAAAAAAATCACTACAGATTTAGCCACAAGATGGAGCCAGTACAGTACCAAGCACATCTTCCCAGTTGAAGAAAATGTTACATGCTATTTTATCTCTAAATCCTTCAGCAGCTTTAAGAGTATTGTTCGCTTCTCAGTTACTGAGATAGTATTGGAGAAAACAAACCCCAGAAATATCTAGTATCTAATTTGCATTTAAGCTACTAGAGAAACTTTACTTTATGTTCCTAGTAAGTTATTGAAAGTCGTGTTGCAACTGAAAAAAAAAAATTCCACTCAGTGTCTCTGATGTAGCTGAAATGCTATTTGTAATTCAGGGCAGGTAACAGACTCATCAATATTTTGTTTCCCTCTCCATTAGGCTTCTCTGGGCTTTACACTTTGCAAATCTCCTTGTTTAGACAGAAAGGTGGAGATAGGCAGGTATTCATGTTCTTGAAGTGGGAACCGCAATTCTGAAATGCCTTCGGGGATCCTAACGAAGAATCAGTTGAATGCTTGGCAATTAACCAGATAGATATGATCATTAGACTGACTAAATAGGAAAAGAACAGTCCTGTGCTTGACAGGGATAAAAATTGCTGGTGGAACCCACAGTTCAAGAAATTTGATAACTTGGAGAAGGGTCTGAGAAGAGATAAAGAAACAACTTAGAAATTGAAAAATGTGCTTTATAGAATGCTCTTACTCAAGAGGATGACTTGCTTTTATATCTGCGACGAGTCCTCCTGTCTCCTCGGTCTTGCTGCTGAAGGAAAAGACAGCGGAAAGATAAAACTAAATACATTCAAGGGAGAAATAAGATGTATGCATTTGTATTGAGAGTAATTAATGACTGGAACAAGGAATTAACAATTTGTAGAGACAGGATGTTCCAGGATGTTTTCCTAAGGGATGTTCTGGTCTAAATGACAAGCAATATCACCAGTCACATGGCTTCTATCTTACAGCAAGTTGTACCACATGACTACAGTAATCCCCTTGGCCCTATTTATCTGTGAAACGATAGAATATGCTTGTGCTTGGATGCCCTAATCTGGACAGGATACAAAATGAGGATGGAAATAAAAATCTGGGTTTTAAGATGAGAAACACACCCCTTGGAGGAAGGAAAAAGAAGAGAAAAAAAAAAAAAGAAAAAAAGAAAAAAAGAAACCAAACCAACCTAAACCAGAAAAAGATTGAATCCCTGCCTTTAGCCAACTGTTTTGCATATATGGACAAGCATACGCAGAATGTGTTTTTACAAAACATGTATCAACAGAAAATTAATCTCTGCTTTTCTACAGCTCACAAAACACAGGTTTTACTTCTCAGATAAGTAATAGCTGGCCAACAATTGGCCAAGGAGTCTATAGCTGCATGAAACAGATGGCAACCCTATGTAATGATGGATTTTATAATATGTATGTGTACATTGAAAAACTTACATAATTCTTTTTATTCTACTACCTTTTCCTTTTGCCACAGAGAAATGTGTCTTGTGCTTTCTTTACTGCTAAATACAGACAATACAGGCATCTGGTTTTGTGCTTTAAAATGCTATGATCCTCATAAAATGAAATTAGTTTGTATGTGTTGCTGTGCTGGTTTATTGTGTTGCCACTCCTGTTTGCATGCGAAATTGACATTCAAATGTTCCACTGTACTGTGAAATTTACTTACCAGGAGTGAATAGCTGGAAAACTGATGATGCCATTTCCAGTCTCATGGCAGAGCACAGTCTGATTCTTGTCTATGGTCTCAATGTATCTTGCTGGAGTTAAAACCTTGCCCTCTCTTCATTCAGCATTTCTTCATTCAGCATTACCCAACCACTATCAGGGATAGAGGATAGTCCTGTCTTTTCAGTCTTTCCATATGATCTAGGCATCCCCCCACCAAAGGAGCTTGAGTTAGTTTAAAATAACTACTACTTTTTCACAGATGAGGGGGAAGTTATAGAACTGCTGGGTTAAGCTCTAGTTCACTGAGTTTGTCCAGTCCAGTCATGTATACCAATGCACTTTCATAATCAGAAATTAAATCCAAATACTGAATTCTGAAACAGGTAGCAGACAAATGTTAAAGCTGCCTTCCATTTTCATCGTGTTTTCCATCTCTAGTGTGCTTTCACAGTATTAACTATAAAAATGAGTCTGTATTTGATAGCTGAAATGCTTATGTTTATTTCCCGTAACAAGAAACCTGAGGTAGATTGCCCACAGACAGTAAGATTTGGAATTTGAGAGTTAGGACTGAGAGACACAAGGTACAGCTCACACCACTGGCTAAATCCACAGTTTTAATTAAAAGAGAAAGACCTTCTAATGTATACTTTTGGTACTGCTTTTTGGTCCTCAATCTTCCTTTGTAGCAGTCTAAAGCATATTAGAACGAGTCAAAACACTTGTGTCCCCAGTTTTAGGACTTCTTTTCTACTGTACCTCACCTTTGGGTGCTGATCTGTGAATCCTACAGTTCCAGAGGTTGTACTTGATTGACTGTGCCAGATATATACACAAATGACACAGTTATAAATTCTCCCATTAGAAAAAAAACCTGTTGTAAATTTTCTATACACATGTATTCACACACTACAAATTGTCTGGTCTGCACTTGGGTCTCTTGAAGGATTTTCTGAAAATCCAACAACAGCTAGCAGGAAAAGCAGAAACAACCAGTTCCAGGGCTTCCCCACTTAGCAAACTAGGCAAGTAGCTGCTTGCAGTTCCTGCAGCTGCCTCTGCTTTTGAGGAAAGTCAGAACTTCATGGATCCAGTGTCTTTTCTCTCCACAGCTTGGTTAGTACAAGAAGCAATTTTCAGGAATAAGTATGGCTGTCCCTTGTTTTTATGCTCACCACTTTCATTACTGTGCTCATATCAAGATGATTCCTTTTGTTGGTCTTACATTTTTGTTTAACCTGAACTCTTCTAATCTTCTACTACTGTTACCTGGCAGTAAAAGATCTAGATTTTCTAGTGACAGTAGATATTTAAGTACTATAATACAAAATCCTGAAAAAAAAAAAATTAACCTAGTGAATTTCCCTGGTGAACTTCTCTGCTTTAGGTACAACACTTGTGTATCTGTCAGTCTGAATATTAAATCTGATTTTGCTATTTCAAAAATCACACAAGTGATAAAAGTAGCACACCCACCGTGATGGTGGGGATAAAAAGAGCAACTCAGGTTCTGCAGAAGACAAGTCACCCTCCAGTGGTGTATACTTCAGTGCTCTGAATTAGAGAGAATATATATACTGAATTAGGTATCTAGAGTTGGGCGATACAGACATTTTTCGAATTCACATCCATTTATAGGTATATAAGCAGATGTCTACATCACATAAAAATCATGCTACAAATTTGTTTGATTCATAGCCCCAAACAAATTCCTCTGCCTGTTCTCCCCTTGAGGATAGCTTGAGATGTCAAAGTATTTCAGGACAGCTGATGATATCACTTAATATTCCCTGATCCACTGAAGCAGTAGCTTCACTGCATCTTTTCTGGGTTTGCAAGTTTTACATTGACATATGTAGTACAATTTAATACTTACTCCTTCTGTTTTCAAAAATCACCCCAAATGAAAAAATACTAATTTTTTTGTTCACCTGAAATATCTCCCTACGGATGCGATTCCAGACAAATAACTAAAACATGCTGTGTATATATACCAGTATAATTTATGACTGAGCAACAAGCTGTTTTGCAATTAAGGCGTAATGTTATATTTTCATATTATATAATCAGAAGTTTGATATTTTGTTGGTTATTTCTATATTATAGTCTTTAGCCTGGCTGCTGCTGTGTCCCAAGAAATAGACATATTTCTTTTCCTCGGAGAACTTTGGAGAACAGAATGTTAAAAACCTGAGTAACTGGGAAAAGAAGAGCAAACTTTTTTTTTCCTCCTTTTTTTTTTCCTCACATTTATGGCAAACATATAGGAAAGAAGTTATTATGGTAATGATTTTTCCTTCTTTCAGTAGTCTTCTTTCGGCTACAACAGGGAACATAAGATTGATAATTCTAAGACTAACCAATTTTGTAAAAATTTGGTTTAAGTCTCCAAACTTTTGAGACTTAACATATCCTGAAGAAGCAAAGAAAGGAATGATCCTGTCATAGGTGCAGATGCCTTTAATGGTCTTTCCTGCTCTGTTTTAAGTTTGTCCTGTTTTCAGAATGGCTTTTAACGTTTTTGGGAACGACTCACCTACCAGTTCTGTTTCTAATGTGCTAAACCACACAATGACTGCATGCCATCTTTCCAATTCCCATAACCCAGTGAATTCCAGAACTACAGACCATAACCTTTACTAGAATCCTAAAAAGAAACAGCAACACCTGCCCCTTCTATTACAGAATTATATTTAAAAAGAAGTTTCATGATGCAGAGCCCACAACAGAAACCTATGCAAGAGTTGTGAGTGCCAAAATCAGTCCCATTAAAATGGTCCACATTGTATTATTGATGATAATATGACTGTGATATAATCAGGACACTACACAGGATTTAGTAGTAGCAGTATGACATCTGCTTTGCTAATCAAGATCAGAGCCCCATTGTGAAAGGCAGACTTCACCCTAAAAGTCTACCATATAATCAGTATAGAAACTGAGATGCAAGCATTTAATTTCTTCCGTGCTTTTTGGTTTAAGTTATTTCACTGTGTCAGTGGACTACAGGCAGTACTTTCAAGTACATCATGCTGTAACAGAGGTTCATTCGTACAAGCAACCTTAACCTGCTAGTGAAAGCACTGAATATATGCTTGACATGTCTTTATCTTAAAAAAAAAGGGAGAGAAAAGGATGGTATTCTAACAGTGCAGCTTGTGTATTTGTTACTAGGGAAACAAATAGCAAAGAGAAAGAAACCCTCAGTGTCCTTGTCATTTGGATCTTTCAGTGAAGAAGCAGAGCTTGTGTTAAAAACAATGGCAACATTGTTCTGCTTTCGGGATCCTTAGCTGTCCTTGCTGAATGACAGACACTTCTTTCTCCCCCTTGTCCATCTTGTCATCTCTGAAAAGGAGAGTCACTTCTATATTCACGATTGGATTGCTGGTATTCTTTTATTCCTCATGCAGTTTAATTTCTGTTTCTGTGTAACCTGGTCAGTTCCTAACACCTAAACCAAGATCACGGCATGTCTCTCAATGTAAACAGAAGAGAGAAAGCCAACACTACATTCCAATCTGTAGAAAAGCATGTTCAGCACCACCAGCATTTCCCAAATTTCAACATCCGGGGACCTTGTGCAGCTATGGTCCCTGAAGAGGACTGTGCATGTGTCTTTGAGGCTCAGGGGTTGTGTGTTGTGGTGGGAGCTTTGCCATGAGTTTCAGTGAGCCAGCGAGGTGTCGGTCACCTTACATGGACTGATGCCTCACTACCTGCAGAGATCAATGTCTTTATCGTGACTTTCTGCTCATTGCATAATATTCCTTGTTCCTAATCTCCAAAAAGAGGATAAAAAATGGAACTATGATAAACAGACTGTGATACAGTACTTAGAACCTGTAAATTACAATAGAAATACAGTTATTAAAAGGCCGAAGCAATTTCTTCTAAAGCATACATACAGGAGTATTTTTTAGGCAACTGCATGACAGCTGGCTGTGTGAATAGGGTATATTTGCCATACCAAATGACAACAGCCATCCATCTAGTCAGGTCTCTTTCAACTAGATAAAGAAGAACAGACTAAGGAATCTACCTTGTTAAGGGAGACTACCAACAGGCCTCTCAAAATGAATTAAAAGAAGCAGCTTTAAAAAGCCCTTTGTGGGATATTTTTAACAGGTGGAAGCTGTTTTTCAAGAAGCATCTCAAGATTTATGTACTCTCTGCACTGTTTCAGATTTAATGTAATTTCTCTGCTAAACTACGCTACATCCCTGCCTCCTTCTGTGTTCCAATTATTACCATCTTGTACATGTTTATCATATGCCTCATCTAACTCATCTCTGAGAACTGGATTAGGAAGCTTGGTTTGGTGCACTCTGAAGTGTAGCTAAGTCAAAAGGATTATCACCTTTCTCCTTTTTACATGACAGCTATGAGCACTGGAGCTAGAGAGATGATGGGAAAATTGCAATAAAAGCTCTACTGGAAATACTCTCACAGATGTTTGTTTCCTGCTGTTTTGCCAAAACATATTTTTTCTTTATTGTGCAAGCGTGACTTTTTTGTACTGTTCTTCAAGAATGGCCATTAATTTGCCATTAAGAAGAAAGAAGCATATGACAAAAAAAATGTATCTATAAACTCGTGAATTATATAAAAAAATTGATAGGCAGAATAAAATAAACAAGCACATGGCTGACTGATTATAGCCACTAGCTGAATTGTAATGGATTCTATTTCTCTAATATTCTGCAAAGTACCAAGCCTCCTTGGGTAAAAAGAACCCTGCTTGATAAAGATTAAAAAAAAATGTCAGTACTGACAAGAAAAGGAGGCAAAGAAAATTTTATTGATGCTGCATTTATGTAGCATGACAAGAGAGTCCTGCCTCGGGGTACAAAGTATGAATGACAGCTTCGTCACAGGCTTCGTCAGTTTGTATCTCTGTACTCTTGCCTTGGAAATAGAAGAGTACAGCCAAAATAAACTAGGGGGTGGCTTTTGTTTACTTTTTTAAGGAAAATACGATCATTGCCAACAGACCTCAGATGCTCTGAAACTGCTTGTATGTATTTTGGTTTTCTTAATCTTCAAAATTGTTCTTTTATACCTTAAAATCTGTGTATTGTTTTTTATTTATAAGCCACGAGTTCTTCCCAAAATTCCCTTTCCAGAAACAAGTGCTCTGACCTATCCTACTTGTATTCCAACCTCCAACTGGGCTTTTTTAAATGCTTTTTTTACCGCACTGAACTTTTAGCAGACCCATGCCATCTTCCAGGGTTTCACCTACTTTCAGCAACACATTCTGGCAAGGGGGGAAAAAAAAAAAAAGCCTGAGCAATCCTACATGACTTATTACAGTGCCTTCACACGAAAACCCCCCTGACAACACTCTGGGATGAAACCATCACCGAGCTGGCTGCTTCGGCTGAGCATTTACCTCACGTTCGCTTCACTGCCCTCACGCCGTGCAGCCTGTCCCCCCGGCTCCCGCCTGGCCCCCTCGCCACCACAGTTAGGCCCCGCAGTACCTCAGCGGGGGCCGGGAAGGCGACAGCCCTCAGCGCGCGCCGGCGCCGCTTCCCGCCTCGCACTGCCGCGCGCCCGAGGCCGCGGCGCGAGGAA
>VWZZ01006229.1:186819-213639 GCA_013399095.1 Psophia crepitans | reverse complement strand
CGCGGCGGTGGGAGCGGGTTTAACGGCCGCAGCACCCCCGGGCCGGGGGAAACCAAAACAAAGGCGGCGGCGGGCGGGAGCGCAGCGCGGCGGCAGGATGCCTCGGCCGCCCCGCGGCCCTCAGGGCAGCAGACGCGCGCCCGGCTCCCGCCTATGACCCCTGAGCCGCCGCCGAGGAGGTACCTTCGAGGTGACGGAAGCCGTCGTTCCCCCCTCTTCCGCAGCCCCTTTGTTTTTCGGTGAGGGCCCGGCGCTGAGCCCGCGCCGGCCGCTGCGTGAGGACCGGGGGTCCCTCCTGCCCGTGCCCCCTGCGGGAAGGGGGTCCGGGGGCGCCGCGCCGCGCGGAGTCGGGGCTGGGGAGCGGAGCCGGCACGGCGCAGCGGTGAGTACCGTAGCGTTCGAGCCCCCGGCCCCTCGCTCTTTTGTTGAGATTTTTTTTTTTTTTGGAGGGGGGAAACAACGGCGACGCGGAGGCGGCTGCGAGAGGGGCCCTGTGCTGCACCCCGGGGCGGGGGGCTGCGGCTTCCTGTGTGCGCGGGGCGGGGGGCCGCCGAGGCAACTTCGCTGGCGGGAGGAGGGTTCGGGCGCTATTTATAGCGCCTGGAAATGACGGCAGCGCTGCCTGCCTGTAGCTCCTCGTTACCGGGCGGGTGGTGACGGTTTACATAATTGAGGGGGGGCGACGCTGAGCTCGGCGAGCAGGGGTCCGGTGGGCTCCGCCTCCCCCCGACACTCCCCCTCTCACTCCCGCCCGGCGAAGGGCAGGAGCCGTGCGGTGGGTTCCTGGCCGGGGATGGAGCTGGCGGGGTGGAAGAGAGCTGGTCCGTGTTGGGGTGGCCCCGCACGGCTGTACCCCGGCAGCGTGCCGCTGCTCGGGGGGAAAGGAGCCATTGTCCTGCGGGGATCGCTGCAAGTGGGAGAGAAAAGGCAGCGGCGTCACCAGCCGCGGCGGCTTTGTGCTCCGGCGGGAGGAGAAGGCTTAACGTGCACGGAGCAGCTGCTCCCTCCCGGCAGAGCGAACCGAGATCTGCCGGTAATTTTCTGCTCGCGTCTCTCTTCCCGTTATTTCTCGGTATCTGAAGTGAAGATGAGGATCCTCTGTCTCAGTCTCTAACTTTGTGAGGTTTTCCCTGCTGCAGTAACCGCACCTTACTGAGAGCCCGCGCACAGGCTCTGCGGAGCCAGGCGAAGAGTGTGAACCTCATTTCGTGCGGCTCCTTTCCGGGAGCCCGGAAGGCATGCCGGAGCGGCGGACTTAACACGTCCCGTTTCTCTCTCCGCTGGCGTGTGGCNTCACCGAGGTGTTTGTTTACACATCCGGGCGCCGCGCGGGGCGGGGTCGCCCCGCCACCCATTGGGCATCCGGCGCCCCTCCCCGGTGACGTCACAGGGCAGGGCTCCGGGCCCGCGCCGTCCCCGGCGGGGCGGTTGATTATCCCCCCGCTAAAGCCGGGCTTTGGCCGGCGGGGCGGGGCCGCAGCCCCTGGGGCAGGGCAGGGCGCCGTTCGGTTCCGCCTGCCGGCTGCGGGTGTGGGTGCAGCCAGTGCTGCCAGGCTGGGGGTGCCGATACGAGTCGCAGGAACAAGGTCTGGGCAGCAGCCTGCGCTCGCTCTTCCACTGAACCGCGTTGCGGTTTTTCAGATGGCTTAGGTCCTCAGGAAACCTCGCTGTCGTGTGCGTGACCAAAGCACAGACTGCTGCTGTCTGAGGGAGAAACAGGTTTTCTCAGGGTTTGCACTGCTTTCCCCAGAGCAGTGAGCAGCAGCCGTGGGACCTGCTACGGCTCACAGCTGCCAAGCTGAGAAATGGTTCCTGTTCTGAACCTTGCCTTGACATCATGAGCAACACGTTTGTTCCTGTGGTGTATGTCAAACGCTTAGGGTTGCCCTCTCTTGGGAGAGCAATATCAAATACAGTTTTGTCAACAGAGCTTTGGAGTTTCAGTTTGTGCAGTCCAGGGAGGTAGTAAACTGAGTCTGGATGGCCTTTAGAAATGTGAGCTAAAAGAGCTTCTAGGAATGCCTCGAAGAAAAATATTTTCCTCTTATGTTCAACTTACTGATCTTCTGCAAACACTGAACTCATGTTTCAATTACTGATCTAAAGGGTCTAATCCAAAGTCAAAACATCTTTGTGGTGTCTTTCATTCTGAAACCCTGGGTGGTTTTGTTTTTTCCATTTCTGTGAATGTAAACAGATCTGTATCTTTCTGACAGAGTTCAAGCAGGGAATTTAAAGGGAACCTCACACGTAACTTCTAGGGTTGTGGTTTATTGTCTTTCTCCTGTAATCGGTTACCTCTAATAAATGTGGCTTAATATCTAGCTGTTCTACAAAAGCATGCTGTTTTCTCCAACACTGTAATCATTCTTCCTTTTGCAGTTATAATTAAATTATCTTGGGACAATAGGTGTATAATGTTTGTTTAAATGACTATATTAAATTCTGCTCTTTGTGCTAACTGGGTTAATATTTGAAACATTAATGTAACCCTTATCAAATGTATTTTCTTGCTCAGGGACTAACAAAAGTCTGGTCATTCTGATGTACTTTGGATGGCAACTTGTTCCTATTGTTACTTTATTTTTTGGATTGCTTATGTTCTGCTACGTGCCTTGTTTGTGGCTTGTCTCTGCCTTTGCAGTTCTTTCAGAAATTTTCTTGTAGCAAGTCCCTCAGTAGTTCTGAGTCTTTTCTCCTGCTGCTGTCATAAGCTTAAGGTTTAAAAACCCAATCCAAACCCCTTTAAATCTTGCTGTAGTTGTCTCTCGTGATAGGCCTGCTGTACAGATTACTTTCTCAAGACTTTTTTTGATTACAGGCTGATTCCTGTAAATAATCTTTAATTTATGTGGCTTTCATCTGCACTATTTGTATTACTAGTATTCCATATCTAGAAGTCTGTTCACAACTGTGATAAGTGTTTTGCATGCTTGTTTTAATAGCTGGATCAGATACTGTAAATTCTTTATATTGGCTCTCATTTCTGTGTTTGTGCCATTGACCTACTCTGTCAGTCACCTGATAGCAGATGACATAAGTGACTGTGCAGTGTTCGTGTCTGGATTGCTCAGTAGCTTGACGCATGCAGCATGGTAACCGGTGGCCTTTGACAGATCAGTAGATGTTGTTATGAATATTCAGAATCTGTAATTTTTCAGACAAATTCTAAAAAAGGCTTGCTTTTTCCAGCATGACAGGAAGGTCTGTCCTTCTCTGTTTATGCATATGATGTCTCCTAAAGGCACTCTGAGGATTAAGAATGCAATTGCATATTCTCTGTAGAATTTAGGATTTATTATCTGGCAGTGATAGTGGTAGCATCTATTAAGACTGTTGCGGTAGAGTGAGGAATTATGGAAGTAACTTTGGTTGGATACTAGTCAAAAAGGCCTTTGCCTAAAGGCATAATTCTGCTAGGCTTGAAAGAGGAGATGTGAAGATGTGGATCCCTGAATAGGGTGGCAGCATCTTACTTGGTATTTGACTTACAGCCAGATGCAATACAGCAAGATCTATGCTGGAAGCAAAAGTGCAAATATTTAATGTTGGACATAGCAAGTGACATCTTGGAAAACACTTGCTATATTGGAACTGACCACTGGAACTTCAAAGGCAATTAACTTCCCCCAGTCCCCTGCCTTTTTGCTGTAATTTTCTGCATGGATGTCTCAAAGAGTATACCTGGTATATTGTAGAAAGTGCTTGTATTTCATGGAGAACTGTTTGAATCTCCTCCTTCATGAGAAATGTGGTAGAGCAGATGCCACTAGTGGAACAGAACTGCTTGTTGCTATGTTGAATGAAACTTGAATTGAGCAGCTTCATAGAAAGAAGGGGCCTGTAGTGTAGCCAGGCACTTGTTCTAAGCACTTCACTCTGTCTCTGGAATTGTTGAATAACAAGTTTATTCTGGCCTTGTTGTGAGCTGCTAATTGTTCTGCTCTTTTCACCTACAGGTGGTGACTGTTTCTCGTCTGTCATTTGTGTGGAAAGTGCCACACACACTCCAGAACAACAACGGCTTTTGCTTGCATATTCCAGTGTTTCTTTTGTCAGCGAGTCCAGCAAAGTTGTAATTCTTCAAGTGCCAGCCCTGAGCTGAGTGAGGAGCCACCAGCAGAGATGGTAAAAATGACAAAATCAAAAACGTTCCAGGCTTACCTGCCAAACTGTCATCGAACCTACAGCTGTATCCACTGCAGAGCACATCTAGCCAATCATGATGAATTGATCTCCAAGGCAAGTGGTTTGTTTAGAGACCTCATGAATTATTTCTTAACCAAACCAGTTATCACTGACTTGCTGCTCCCAGTAGATAAGGGATGCAAATTGATGTGTACTTCAGAGTATCTTCCCTGGGTTCACTCTTGGGTCATACATGTGTACTGAGGACTGGATATATTCTGGAAACTTGAATGTGACATAGACTAACCTAATATATTCCACATACTAACAACTTCTGTCTGTTGTCAGGTAGGTACTATTTGTGAGCTGTCATATCTGAAAACTCTGCTAAGGAAAACTGTCAGGACAAAACATGGATCTCTGGGTAGGGAAATGATTCTGGGCATGGCTATTCCAGATAAAGATTATTTTCTACTTTATTTGGTTGAAGGTCACAAAGCTGGCTGTTTCCAGAATGTTCTGCTGTTATGAAATCTGTAAATGCATTTACTTCTGCTGTATACTAGTTCCAAAGAAATATGATTAGCCAGAGATGTTCAAAATAGCTGGACTGTCTAAACTTAAGCTTACAGGATGTGTGGATCCTTGAAACAGGCTAAGCCTGTTCTCTTTACCTGCTGCTGGAAGGAACCAAGACTTGTGATGTATGAAATAAGTAGGAACTGGAAGTTTGGGGTAAATACCTGACAGACTGGTTCATTCTCTTAATGGCACCCTGAAAAAGACTTCAGTTGCTTTTCAGACCTCTTAATACAAATTGCTTTTTCTATAACTATTGTTATATGCAATTTCTAGTGGCAGTCCCTTTATAACTAATGTTATCTGTTGCTCCTGCCTGTTTATGGTGAGCAGCACTGAGGTGATGCTGCTCTTGAGTCCTGAAGAGATGGATGGTGTGAGAATGCTGCTACTTCTGAATTGAGGTTTTCTTTGGGTGAGGAGAAAATATACCTGTTGACTTACCTCTTAGGGGCTTATCAGGAAGTAATAGGATTTTCCAACAAATTTTTCTTGTGTTACTAAACTTTCTGATCTTTGTTTTGAATCAAAAAGTTGTCTTGATCTAGTAGTATAATTGATGACTGTTCTTGGCAGTGTTACTGTTTGCTTGCTTCTGCTCTGCCTTTTGTCTCTTCCCCTAACAATTCTTTGCCTCACCTTAGTATATGTTTTGAGGCATGGAAGTGCAAAACACATCAAACATGAAAGAGTGAGCTAGTGATGTAGGTAAAATGATGTGAAGAAGTTTTGCTTTACTAGTATTAACCTGAAAAAAGTTCCTGGCTTGCTTCATAGTGCTTGATCTTATTTTGGTTTAAGGTCAGCAAAAACAAGAGATGTTCAAATAGTAATGTGAATGCATTTGAATTTAATTTGTTTCCATGTTGATTTCAGAATTTGAGTATAAGGGACCTTTTTGGCAACACTGGATTCTAATTACAAGCAATAATAGCTTCATTATTCACTACACATCCTGGGCCAAAACTTCAAGCTGTAGATGTCTACAGGAAGAATGAAGCTGTGTCTGAGATGTATACATTCATTGAGAAAATGCAATTCAAGCACATATATCTAATAGGAAGCTCTTGTCTTAGTGGACTTAGTTTTTTTGTGTATCAACTAAACTGCTGCAGTTACCACATGAGTCACTTCTCCAAAGTCTTGGGAGTTTTGGTCAGCAGACTACTTATGAAGCTGTAATAGGAACACATGCTTACTTAAGAACATATTAAAAATAATTTCAAGCATTAAAAACAAATTTTCAATTCAAAGAAAATGGATAACTTTTTAAAAAATCTATCTAGTAAATACAAATACTTGTAAATTGTTTCTAATGGTGTTGGGAAGGCTGTTAGATATGGACTCCATAATTTTCAGTGAAGACATCTTACAAAAGTTTTTGTACTTGCAGGTTGACTGTATCCTTATTTGACAGCTGATTCATAATCTGTTAAGATTTCTTGACCATATTTTATTGTTTAAATCTGTGTGACAATGAGAAATACATTTAAATGTGAGGTGTATTTTTTGTATGTTTAAAATAAAAAGAATGTTTCTCATCTGCTGTATTTGGAATGTAGCTTCACAAAACCAACCCTCCTTTAAGTTTAACTTGTATATATTCCAACACTGGAGAAGTTTTTTATGGAAACAACTACAAAGAAATAGTGTAGCAAGTTGATTCTATACAATCTAAAGTTAACTAAGAACAGAGCAGTTTGTGTGCTGTTTGGCTGTTATTGATGGAGCGGAGAATTGGACTAATCAGCCTGATTCCCCCTGCCCTTACTTTGAGGGCCTGCTTAAAAGCTAAGCTTGAGTAATGCTAAATACAACTTTTGGTGTATCTTTCCAAACGCTTACTATACAGTATCGCTCTGGAACCCTACTGTCACAAATGCTTTTCAGTAGATAAAGGCAAACGGTGGTACCCAGCTACAGCTGCTTCATTTTCACCCTGCATTTGCTGGATGCATTGTGATTGTTGCTTCCTTTTTCTGTGTGGTTGGGGAAAAAATGGCCAAAATGTGTGGTGCACTCTTAATTTAAAGCAGCTACAACTAGCTTTCTAATGTGCTTTGAGATAAGCATTTGTTACACCTGATGCTATAATGTTTCCAACTTAAAGATGAAAAGATAAGCCTATGCCATGAAATGAGTGGTGTTTCTCTTTAATGATGTTCTGTCATGGCAAAGCAGAGTACACTGCATGTTTCTGTCAATCAGACCTTTGATTCTGGTCCTCAGAATACCAGACTTCAGATTCACAGCTCTGCTTTTTTGAGAACTCTTGATGGCAGTGTACATGAATCACCTTTTCATTTATTTCTGTTCTGTTTGAGTAGCAGGATCTCTTTCTTGCCTTAGAATTAATCATCAAGCTGCTTTTTTTCTTTTGCCCTTGATGGTTATAAAGTGGCAACCAAGAGTCTTGGCAATGGCTTAAAAAGAAGAATGTAGACTAGTAAGTATAAAAATGTACGGCTTGCACAAGTGAATTCATTGTTATCTGTAATCTTAGTTTTCTGTGCAACTGTGAAAGGACTCAACATGTTGCCTTGTGTTGAAACCCACTTGGATTAGTGATTTGAGCATACATTTGTAGATATTTTCACTCTAACCTTGTATATTTTGGGGTCTAGGGAGGAACCTGAGGAAAGAGGAGGGATGGGAGTAAGGCTGGTTGAGAATAGGAGTCCCAAACTAAGTGGTCATTAGTGGTAGAGGTGTTGGCAAATGCTAGTCTGTACAGTTGAATATATGCACACATGTATGAACAGTGTAATTTATGGCTCCAGTCATCTTGGAAAACACTAATTTGAAGGATACATAATAAAAGATCTAACAAACTGTAGATGACTTAATTGAAATAAGTATAATTTTGAAGTGGTGTTAGATACCTCTTAGACAAGACTGATTTGTGTTAACAAATCTGCAAGTGCTGGATTTTCTGTTTCTTTGGTAAAGACTTCAAAGTGACTGTTAAACAACTTGGGGAAAAAAAACCCCAACTATTAAAATGAGTATACCAGTCTTTACTACATTGGGGGGCATTCAGAAGACAGAGAAAGAACCTGCACCTTTCTATTTCTTTAAAGAAGCAAATGGATATTTTTAAAATCCTATCCTACTATGACTACAAGCATAGAAGAGAAGTAACCTCTATCAGCAACTGACCACAGGCCTTAAAGAGCAAGGCAAAAAATCTGATGCCATAGGGGACACTTACTGGATTTAGAATGTTCAGGTAACACAAAAAGTGATCAAACAGTATATGTTTTAAATTGTTGAGATTTTAAAAATTGTAAAACTTACATAATAAAGTTTTGCAGGAGAACTTCTACAAGACTCTCTGAAGTCCAGGGGAGGCTGCCACTTGTGTGGCCTGTACAAAAAGTTGTATGTATGCTGTTCTTAAAGCAATTCTAAAATAAGTGTTGTGAAGGACTTAAATGAAAACTTCCTTCTGATTTGTTTGTAAGTGGTAGAGAATGTGCAGTAATTATTAGCAGTAGTTTTTATAGGAAGCAAATGTTGCTTGGAGAGCCTAAGTTCCACAACACTTGAGAATGACTTGTACCCACTAAGTTCCAGTAATTGTTTAGAAATTCAGTCAAGGTCCAACAAATTACAAAGAAATACAAATACATAATAGAAGTCTTGGAACCCAGCGGATATATTGCAAAGGATAATGCTTTGTTACTCTGACCTGTTTGAAAGATGTTGAACTGTCTTACAATGTGCCTTATTGCTGGGCATAGAAGAAAATCTGGATTACTTTGTATAAATGCCTGTATAAATACTGTCCCTTTCTCCTGTCTCCTTCATTGCAAAGCATATCTGACCAGAGGGTGGAAATATCATATGAAGTTACAGACAAGACTAGATCAGTCAATATTTTGAAGAACAAGTTCTGTGTAAAGGTGTATATATATGTAACTGTCATTGACTTCACTGGGAAATCCTTGCACCTTATGGGTAAAAGAACAATCTTGGTGGTTATATTTAGTTCTCCAAGGCATTCAGTATGTCTGCTGTTGTATTATTGATGAGAAGGAAAAAGTCTTCTGCTTAAATAGATGCCAAAACATTTTTAGCCTTGCTTAGCAATCTGTGGTTTTGTCCTCTGTTTAACTGATGAGCTCGAGAGAAGTTTTTTTGAGGGTTTATTGTCTTAAAGTAAATGTACTGCTGTTAGCTTGATTCAGTTTGGTAATCCCCCTTTGATATAAGGTAATGATATAAAGAGTACTTGGAAAGATAGTTGGGCCTGTTGTATGCCTGAGGGCTGTTTTTGTTCCCTGCTGAAAAAGTTGAGAATGGGCCTAATTTCATAAATATTTTGGTGATAACTTTTTATCTAACAGATTTCTGGTTTTTTGGGTTCTGGTCTTTTGGGGAAGAATCTAGTTTTTGGGAGAGAAGCAATCTTTGGAAAACACCCAATAGTCGATTTGAAGGCTTAAGGAGCTGGAAAGTGTGCAAGGGAAGTGTTTGGGAGTTTTGACAGAACTATTTCTGAAATATGTTCAAGATTCTATATAACTCAGGATAGCTTGTCCTGCCTGACAGTCCTCACTTTAGAAATATCATTTGCCAAATCTGTGGGCATGCAGTTTTTGGGGTGGAATTTTTAAGGTTATTTATGACACATTGAACTTTATAACTTGCTTTATTAAAATCAGTAAATAATTGAATAAAAATGTACTTCGAAAAATTCTAGTACTTGCAGAATCATCTAGAACTTGCCTAGGAAGCCACTGAGCAGCATTATCTCTAGTTGTCTGCAGTATTGAGGAGTTGCATGGGAGAAAAACATAAAATGAAACAAATTCCTTTTTCTTGATTCTTTCTTTTGTCTGTAGTTATGTTGAATTAAATTTTCTGAATTTATTTTGGAAATCTTGAAGTGACAGGATATCCTTACAGTCTCTGCATCTTACTGAGAAGATAATTCCAAACATCAGAGCACTTGAATGTGTTTCTGGTTTACTTTAAGAATACTGTCTTCTGAATTAATCGGTAATATTTCTTTGAATTGGATATTTGTTCAGAATACTAATTCAGGTTGATCTGTCTTGGCTTGTAAAGTGAGCTATAGCAAATGAAAGCAAACTCAAGAAAATAAAACCAAAAAAAAACACCTTATGCACTTCTTTCATGTGTTAATTCTTTAAAATTGTTTTTCTGTTATGTGTAGCCTGCAAGCTGTGCTTAAGGAATATAGTTAATACCATTCTGGGTTGCTTATAATAATACCTGCCATGCCCTTAATACATGCTAAGATAGCAGTTTCTCTGGATGTCTTCTGTGAAGGATGATATCTAGCCACACAATCTAATCCCATCTGTGGGGAATAATTAATTAAGCTTTTAGTAGCTTCCCTTCCCCCATCTGTGCCCCTAGGTATGCCTTAGGGCAGTTGTTGTGCTTAACTGATACTTCCTCTTCTCCTGGGTAACACAGCTAATCCTGGTGTTAGCGGTAATGACAGGGTTTAACTTAGAAGCATAGATCATATCTAATTCTGCAGGTATGTACTAGTGTGTAAGTGAAATATTTATAAAGTTTCTTTACTACAAAATGTATTGATGACAGAGGTCAGATGACTTGAAAAGATCATAATACCAAACTGCTGTTGCAGTTGACTTTAGCATAGTTTGTAAGCATAGTTAAACAATTTCGCTTGCACTATTAGGTGTTCTAGAACTGTGCTGAAACAAGAAAAAGTTACGAATCTTGTTGATCTTCTTATAGGAATGGGCAGCTAGTCAAAGATGTGGGTTTTCTAGGGACAAAGTTAATTAATGAAGCAGTGCAGTATTATTAATTTAGCCATGAAAAGGCAAACTAAAACCAAATTTGTTTTAACTGCAAATACTAGTTGAACTGCTAAATTGCCCAGCTTCTAAGTAAAGATCCTGGTTGATGTGAGTCATTGATGACAATTGGTCACACTTGCCACTATCTTCTAATTTCTCTCTGCTGGGTAAGACATATTTCAGACTCGGAGTTATGACAATTTTAATAGGATAAATCCTATCTAAACCATTCTATCTATTTTAGTGCTAGCGATCTTGGAAGTGCTAAGCAAATCTTGCAAAGTAGAAGTTTGCGCTTGTGTAGGTGTTTATTCTGTAGAAGAGCAGTTTGTCTGGAGACTGGTTTGAACGGTTAGACCTGTTAGTCCTTGACACTGCTATTTAAAATATTCTTTTCTTTCACTTGCTTTGAGGAGTTGATGCACAAGGCATTTTAACCTGTCAGTCTCTAAAATGCATATTGGTATAACTCAATCTTACAGTGCAGAGTGTGAGAAACTTAGTGCTGGTAAAAAGTGTTCAGTCTATAAACAGTGTTTATAGTCAAGTTACAAGCTTAGCAAGCAGTTCAAGTGCTGAAATGAGTTATTGTCTTCATTTCTAGTAATAGGATGTATCAAGAAACAGAGCTTGATAATAAATCTTTCTTAGATGTAATCAGTATTCAGTGGTCAAAAGAATGCATATGTGACACAAACTACCTTGTGTTTGAATGCAGGTTTTGGGGAACAAAATCTCTTCCACTGTTTATGGGAATAAGAAACGATGACTGCCAAGCTCTGACAAGCTGAAAAAGTTCATAAGTAAAACTAAAAGGCACAGGAATTTTAAAATTATCTTTACAGTGCTTTTATTCCAGTCAGTGTGCAAGTTTCACATGGATGGATTGCAGAGCATTAAATGCTCAATGATACATTGATGTTGTGGTTGGACACCGATTTCAAAGGAAAATCTGAGTTGCCTAGACCCAAATTCTGTATTCCAGAACTCGGTAACACAAGTTGCCACAGGTTGCTGTCAAGTTATCTGAGAGTGATGTAAACGTGGGGGAACTTGCTCTTCACAGCTGGGCAAAGAAACAGTTGTTCTATGGCATGTAAATATAATATTTAACCTTGAAACATATGTGTAGGTAAGAAAGATGTTATCAAGTGAATCAGCCACACTCTATTAACAGGAAGCTAGAGAAGGTAGGAATGAGGAGCTTTTCACAGTGAGATGTTTGAGCAGATTTTCTAAAACTGCTGTCCCAGGAAAAGGTTCTTTGTGTTGCTTCTCCCTTCACTCTGCTAACTCTGAAAATTAAAAGATGATGAAGATGGCCATTTCTGAGGCGGGGGGGAAGTTAGGAGAGTACAGCATAGTGAACAAAGCAAAGAGTGCAAGAAAAAAAGTCATCTTTAAAGATGCATTAGGAAAAAAACTACAGCAGTACTTTCCAACCTGTGGTTTGTATTTCATTTGGCTAGAAATATTTTTCATCTTATGAAACTAGAGGGGAAGGGCTGCTTTTTTTGCTATTCCTGGCATCCTCTTACTGCCCTCTGCTTAATTTTGAGACATGCAGGGTCAAAGGAGAGCTTTTATTAGGTGATATTAAGTCAAGACTAAACATAAACTTGGCAGAAGTAATTGCATAAAGTAGTTCAGTAGGTCTCCTGACTGTTGATTTGTTCTGGAGTCTTATTTCTTTCCCAGCGAGCTGGGAACTTTAGATATGGCATATAACTAGTTTAAAAAGTGATTGTGTAGGATAAGACCAAAAAACACATTAACTCGTATGCTTTGGCATGTGTAATTATATATAAATTGATAAACTAGCACATGATTAATGGGAGAGAGTATATCTTGGTGCAGTTTGAAAAAGGGTTTGTGAATTATAATTAACAACGTAAAATTTTTAAAGCAAGAACAAATGGATGCAAGTTTTTAATGTAAGGATTTTTCCAGTAGCTTAACCAAAAGTAATGGTGGTCATGGCTTTGAAAGTTTTCTTTTTCTTAATTTCAGGTACATGGAAGTTATAGTTTACTTCTTGGTGAATAAGAGGACCTTTAAAGTGTTTCCTTTGCTTTTTCTTAAATTTGGTGGTTGTACAACTGCACTTTTCCAAATTCATGTGTAGTTGACTCAGGCTAGTTACTCATTTGTTAATGTCCGGGTTTTGAGACTATATAGGAATAGCTTTTGCTTTCAAATGCAGTAAGCATTCTCTGCTTCCTCACTGGTTATGAGGCACTGGCTCTAACTTGCAGTGCACTGCTTATTGTATAGAAACTACAGACTGTAGGTGCTGTACCATTCTGGGGGTTTTGTCCTTACAGATACCTTTAGAATGACTTTCTGGCAGAGCTGTTTAGCTGCTACTCAATTGGGTCTCTCCTTTCAGGGTCAGTCCTGCCTGAAGTTTTAGCTTTCACTGTACTGTGTAGCCTATCTTTTTTCCTTGCCTTGTGAAAAATAACACAGTTCTGGATAATGTAGAGAGTACCTTTTGTCTTTGCTATAGACAAAGAAATATCACTAAAAATCTCTAATTCTTTTAAATAGTTGCTAAAATATTACTAAAATATTAATGCTATAATCCGTTAAGTAGAACTTTTCCAGGTGCGATTTTACAAGTAGCCACAGGCTGTATGTAACTACACTGCCACTATTGCTACGTGCAGTAGTCCAGAGTCATGGATTTCTTTTAATGTTCTTTGCAGTATATAATCTGGTTAATGTTGATCAAAAAGTGTTCATTTACATACATTGCTCTTTTACATCTTTTTTTGCAAACTGTTCTGAGTAGGTAGTTAAGGTAGAACAGTTATTGATGTGTTGCTAATCATTATAGGCTGGCAAAACATTTTAGTGTTAAGTGCCTTCTAATTATACCACTGAATACATGTCAGAAGAAGAATCATCTGTTGCAGAAAGGTCCTTCTGCTATGGTTCCATGCCTGATATTACTAAAACCGTTCAAAAATATTGAAGGTGAGATTTTCCTTAAGAAATTAAGACAGTTGAGGTTTTTTCAAGTGGAATTCAGTATGGAAGAGAACCCCAAAACCTGTATTTCAGTGTGATCCTGTTTGAATGGGAAATAATGGCTATGTCTAAATTATCAAGTAATTCAGTACAGAATGAACAAATCAACAGATGAAAGCAGAGATGTGTATTACATACACTTTGAATGTTTTACCTGTGGCTGGATCTAGTCTGCTCACAAGTTTTGCCAGGATGTTTGTAGCTCAAGGCTGTCTGATCATAGGTTCAGGCCTTTATGTGTTCATTAGCGCTTATAGAGTGCACAGTAGAGGAGCTTCTGGTTTAGTTTGGTACAGAAGGAGCAAAGATGTAGTTCACAGGCACTGAAACTGCTCTGCAAGACAAAGCAGCCCCCACTAAGTGTGGTTGATGAGGGGTTTTACTTCAAAACTGTGCTACTGCTCTGAACTAAAACATTAATTTAGATTGAGCCAAGAAAGTCTTAAGTCATCTTTGTCCATAATCTACCAGGAATGTGAGATGTGAAAGCATATGGCTGTGCTTAGGCATTTGATGATAACAGTTGTTTTATATAAATAAAGCTGAGCTTAAACTGATCAGATGCATTTTCTGAATACAGTGTGCTGGTTTTATGCTTAATCCACAATTTTGCTGGTCTTACATCAAATGATGCAATGAAATTGAGATAAACCATCTTTTGGGTGCAGCAGGAGAAGACAGAGGGGATGGAAATAATTCCTTTTGAGTTGTAAGCAGATTTTAATTAGTGTGGAGGATGGCTAGGGATATGAGAATTGATATCTTGCAATAGGGTAGGAAAAAGGTGTTTTGTTTGCATTATGGATGTGTTATTTTGAACAGTAATACTTCACTCTTTTAGCAACAAGTTTAAGTTATGTGGGTGAAAAATTCACTTGACCAGGCTTTCCTGTAAAGAATTAGTGTAAACTTAAAGTAATTAATCTGAAATAGTTTGTATTATGTTTATATGCCTACTTAATGCACCCTTTTGGAACTGTTTTTTAGTTTGGTGGCAGTTCTTGTTTTTTAACAAGTGCAATTTTTTTTTCTATGCAGTCCTTCCAGGGAAGCCAGGGACGAGCCTACCTCTTTAATTCTGTGTAAGTATGTTATGGTTATGCACATTACCTACAGAGTATAATTCTTTGGTATGCTTTGTAAGTGAAAAACTGTAGGAATTAGCGGAACTGCACTTTGCACTGTTGTTTTTAATGTTGACTTTACTCACCAGCAATAAAGAGCTCCTGAGCTGGTTCGTAACTATCTCTATGCACATATTAGTTTATCTTGTATTTTAAGTAATTCTGCTAATAGCTGAATGTTCAGGAGAGGGTGTTAATGTGAAATTGCTTTTGTGTATGTAATGGTAGCTGTCTTGAGTAAGAGTTGCCATTCTGAGATATTCCAGAAGTCAAAATATATTGTGTGACTGTAAATTTGCTTTACTCTGCAGTAGTCTAAAGAATAATTTTCCAGTGTGATAGATACATTTACAGGTTAATGTTCCAGTAAACTTGATACATCTTAAATGACCTTGAACATTGCAAATGTGCTAGAGGCAAAAGGTCTCTGATCTTATCAAACCTAATATTTGTGATTTTAGGCACGTCCTACGCATGATATAAGGCTCTTTACTAATGGATGTATTTAAAGTTTCTAACATTCAGGATGGCATTTTTGTCTTCATTTTCCAGCAATTTTTTTTGTTGCAGCATTTTGGAAAAAAATGCAGTTAAGTGTCTTAGTCTATTTTAGACCAGGATAATGAAACTATAACTGCAAAGGATTTGGTTGCAGATCCTTGAAATACTTTTTATATGTAGTTGTTCAGTGGTGACTTGAGACTTCTAGTGTAATTGTAGTAGTAACAATCTGGTAATACAACAGCAAAAATGGCAAAGTTTTGCTCTTGTATAACACTGTCTAAAAACTTGATTTAGTGTTGCCTGATGTTTTCTTCATAGACTCTTACTCGTAAAGAAACTAGCTTGATGCAGTACTTAATGAGATGTTTTGTTTTTATATTGCTGTTTGTTCATCATGGTTTAGTCTGCTGATCTGTAGCAGAGAAGTATTTACGAGGCTTTTTCCTTGCTGCTATTTTGGAGTTGATTCTAAATTCAGCTGTTGGTGCTGATTTACTGGTACAGACTTGCATTACAGATGTCTCAAATTGTTTTTGAAGAAAAGCCCAAAACTGTAAAGGTATCCAGTTACTGCTCAGCATCCTGTTCTCTGAAAGTTTAACTATTTAGTCTGTCTTTGGGAGTAAGAGGGCATCACCAACAGTTTGCTGTTTAGACTAGCCACTTGAAAAACAAGCAAACAAAAAACCCTTTATTCCTGTCCTTCAACTCAGTGTAACAAAGGAAGTTTACAGCATTGAATAAGTTAGGCATTTTTAAAAAACATTCTTTGTTCTCTGGAGAAAAGGTGGTTAACAGGTAAGAAAAACTCTCTCATGCAGTTAAGAGTAATTTTTCTCTTTTTTTTAGGGTAAATGTGGGCTGTGGTCCAGCAGAGGAGAGAGTTCTTCTGACAGGTTTACATGCTGTAGCAGATATCTATTGTGAAAACTGTAAAACCACTCTTGGATGGAAATATGTAAGCAATATACTTAAGTCTTTGATAAATATTTGTATGTTGAACCACAGACATTTGAGTAGGCCATTGAATAGTGACTATACTGATAGCTTAGGTGAGTTAGCTGTTGTGCTTTTGTATATATCAAACTGTAATACAATTTTGCTTCCTTAAACCTGCTGGAATGCTGTAGTAGGTAATGACTGTTTTGGACTGCAAAACAAGCATGAACTATAGGTGCTATTACAGCTATCTAATACTTCTGTAGTACCTTTTTACAAGCTTACCAATGACATACACTAAACTGGATAGAAGAAATTGTTGAAGTGGGTCTTCAATTTCTTGGGTTGCAAAAGTTTATTTACATAGTAAAAATACAGATTACAATAAATGGTACTGAGCGTGTTTACACTGCCTGCAACTAATGTGAGCTTGATTCTAATGTTTGAAAAGTTATCTGTGCACTTGCACAGTTACCTGCAACACTTGCGGCTGTGTTACAAACTTGATGTTTTGAAAATGTTAGATTCTGGGTGTCGGGATTGTCATTGATTCAGTATAGCTTTAGATCTTACAGAAGGAAGTTGTCCTAATGTTTCCTCTGAATATAGATGAGAGATTTTTGAAGAAGTTCCTGTTTCCTCTTTTTATTGCTTCTGGGAATAAGGAACCTGAACACCTAATCTTCACTTAAAAATAAAACTCCCTAAGCATTGAGAGAACATGGAAAGTTCTAAAGCAAGATCTGTCGTGCAGTGGATCTGCCAATTCTGCTTAGGAGTTTACTCCTGTTTCCTTCTCAACCCTCTTAATCCTCTTTCCTCCCTTCCACCCTTGATTCAGTGTAACCGTATGGGTGGTTACCTGGAATATCTCCTGGTTTGTATTTTTAATACAAGTTTGTTCAAAATACTTCAATTTCCCCAGCTTAATTCAGTGTCTTTTTTTTTCTTTCCAGGAGCATGCTTTTGAGAGCAGTCAGAAATACAAAGAAGGAAAATTTATCATTGAACTTGCCCACATGATAAAAGACAATGGCTGGGAGTGAATCATAACCTTTTTCCTTCTATTTGGACAATATTCTGTGGAACATGCTTTACAAAGACTAACGCAAAGTAAAGGAAGAGCTTGGCTAGAGTGGCCCTGAGAATATCACTGAACTCTGAAACCTCACAAATGAGTAGTGTAGTGTAAGTGGCTATTTCAGGCCATGTTTGCCTTTTCTCCTTGTGTAAGTTCCCTCTTTTTGTACGTGTATTATTGTGTGAACAGTTGTTTTGGGACATTTTGGATGACCTTTTTCTAAACTCTTTCAAACTAGAGAAACAGTTCACTAATTAAAAACGGATTTTACTGGTTAGCATCTATCTCTGACCTATGCCTTTAATGCTACCTTCTGCTGTGCATGCTTCTTGCCTAAACACCTACACTCCAGTCCTGTAGAAGTTCTATATCTGAGCAGTCCGAAAGAATGTATGGGATGGGGTGCTTTTTTATATGTAGCAATTTCTGATGTGTTTGGCAGTGAAGAGGATGCAGTATTGTAGTTAAGTTTGTTTTTTTTTTTTGAGTGTACCACAACCTATGTACATCTTGTAGGTGAATTGGTTAAAGGTACAGTGCTCATTTTAAAAAATATTTCAATTGCACTGGCTGAAGTTAGCAGGTCTCAAGTTGTTAGGAAAGATTATACTAGAGATTAGGTATCTTAATGAAGTACCATAGAAGGATTTTAAATCAGTAATACTATAGAATATGTTCATTTAAGACCAACATATTCCCTAAGGAGTTTGCTGGATAAGAAATTTATAAAACTATAGCTTGCAAGGTTAAAAAGGCAGAAAAATATATGCATCTTCTATTTTGGAAAAAAAAAAAACTAATTGCTGTATTAAAACGTTTTGGTACTGTACCTTTGCCAGTAACAGGGACTTGTGCATCAGTAAAGTTTTATGGCTGGTTCCATGTAACTGTATAGTCCTAATGCACTGGACAAAGAGGTTGATATCAAGGAAACCTGTTGAAGTATTCTGCTTCTGCTACATTTGAACAAAAATATTTATTTTTGTGAGAAATAGTCAGAGCCTATGATATGAAAATTAATATAGTACCTGTAGGAAAAGGAGGGGTCATAAGAAGGAAGGGAAGTTTGACTCAGTTTTTCATAAAATAAAAATAACAAGGTAGTTTTTAAAATTTGGGGGGTCGGGAAGGGGGTTCTTGGTTTGCTGGCTAAATCATTCCCAAGTACCTTTTGATGATAAATTATATGAAACTCACCTTCTCTCTTGTTCTCACACTGTTTCTTAAATGGAATGAGTTAATGAGAGAAACTTGTGGAAAGTGTATGCACAGTATTAGCTGTTGGTATCTGTGCATGCAAATTCTGAGCAACTATGAAATAAATGCTCTATATAAATTTGCTAATTATTTCCAAATTAAATAGTCTCTGAAGTCTTCTTGTATTTTAATCCATTTAATGTTTGAGGACAAAATGTTTGGAAAAAACCTTTCACACTACATAAGTACTGTAACTGAACAATGTGGAAGCCTTGCAATACCAAATCATTTTCTCTCAATAACAATTCTAATATGGCACCTGCAAAATTTATCATAGGTGCTGTTGCTGCTGTTAATGTTTTTGGGAATCCCCAATAGGCTTTCTGAACTCTGCTGCACTTTAGAAATTTTGTCATACATGAAAACTTATGCCAGTGGGTAGGGGCAATACAAATGTTTAAAACCAGCTATCCGGTGTCTTTGTGGAGAGGAAGAGAGAAGAGAGTTCACCCATGTATATGCATTCTCTGTGATGCAGGCTGGCTAAACTGCATTCACGATGACGTAGCGACCTATACCTATGAATTAAAAATGTAAGAATTAGAGAAGTAGTTAAAGCTGTTGGGTTTCAGTCCAGAGTCTTGAGGTGGTACAGTCATGTCCAATGTGGATTTTGTGGCTTAGACATTACTACTTCATGTTGACATCATTGGGCTTCAAAGTGTCCTTTTCAACAGTGTCACTGATGTGAGATGGGCTTTGGTGTTGCCTGTCTCCTGATCTTTTTGATCTGGAGTTCTTGGGATTTTTGTTTTACTCTGTTGTAATATGTTGCCAACAAAGAAGGCACTAAAACTTCTATCTGCAAAAACTTTGTGTTGGCCTCAAAGTCCATTGCAATACTGATACTTGTGAACATGCTTATGTGAAACTTGTGCAATTTTCTTACTTCCTGGCTACAGACTTGTTGAAGCAGTACACTGAACTGAAGACAAAAGTAATGGCTGCTTTGCAGTAGGGAGTTGAAATTAAAGAAAATATGTAAAGTATTAATGATTTTTTTCTCTCTGAAATTGGGGGTTTGGCTATCTATTGTTAGTAAGTTAATGCTGTTTGTAACACAGTCTGATTCTTACTTAGAAATTCAACCTCTTTCTTCAGTGCATTATTTATATTTCAAACTGGACATTTTCACCAAAACCTTAAGTAACTTTGATGCCAAAGGTTGGGACTTCATCAAGTGCTTAGCACATAGAGCTTCAGACTACTGGCATAAAGAGTTAATTATCTAGATGTGATGTTTATGGCTTTTAAGAGAACCAAACAAAGCAATATTCCTTTGGTCTTTTAAGAGTAGATGCTTAGAAGGAGTAAAGAGTAGGACAGAATTGCTGTTTCATGCTGCCATGTAACAATTCTTGAGGCTCATTCTGTTGAGGGAATATGTGAATTTTCTTCCTGTGTTGCTTGGCAGCATCAACGATTTTCTCCCCTTGTAAAGATGTAGAGTTCTTGTTATTGGTTTTGGTGAAAGTAGAATCCAGATAGCAATGGCTGCTGGCTGATGTGAAGAGGTCAGTCTGGTCACTGACCCCTCCAGCAGTCATTTGAACGAAAAATAAACTTACTTGAAAAAAAATTTTACTAAAGCATTTTCCCTCTAACCAATTTTTGTAATATATTAAAGATTATATTTAAAGTTTGTATGTGTTTGCTCTGGGTAAGTTTACTTCCCCTCCAACTTGAGCACTTTTGTTACTTGTACTGGTTATTTTTATTGTTGGTCTTAACATTTATTTTGTATTTTGTTTTTTATAAACTGTAACAAAAAGCTTTTGTGAACCTTTGTCTCTTGCTGGCTCTTTCTTGGACCAAATGAACTGACTATGAGCTGGCTTAGAAGAATGTTCATTGGGATGCATAGGAATTTGCTAGCAAAAATGTACATGTATTGAAAGTTTTTTTCCACTGAACCTCTAAAGCCACGCCTGTCCTAAAGTAATTCATCATAATTTGATGTTATTTTAGTAATGACCACACATTCTCTGTCTAGGTCCAAAATAATGTTTGTAACAATGGTGTTCCAGGACTGAGTTTGCCTCCAAACACTAGAGTTATTCTTTGGCTGGTCACTCTCAGTAAGTTTTTGATTACTGAAAGGTAATGCTGCCATCTATAAATTCTGTTAAGTTGCAAACTTGCTGTGAAATAAGCTGCAGAATTTGGTGAGGGATTGCTGACGCATCAACCCTAACCACTGTTGCTGAATGCTTTTAGCAGTCTAGTAATCTGAAGTTGATCTGCCAGTAAAAAGGGCCAGAATGCGAATTTCCCTTGTTCATTGTAAGCTATACAATGAGAAATGTATTAATGAAGTTTGTAATTCCATCTAAATTTCCTGCTGGCAAGGCCTAGTATCATGGCCAACCCGAGTGGCGTGCCTTGCATGCTTGTAGTCTCTTGCAGTCCATGGCAGTTCATGAAATCTCTTTTGAATTAGAATCTGGCCTCAGAGGTTCTGACAAAGTCATCACTGCACCCATAGCCAAATGGTTGTCCATATTTCTTTTTGATGTCTCAAGTTAGTGCAAGAGTTCACAAATGCTGTGTGCCATCTTTGGTGGATGTAATGCTTCCCTCTGAGTTATGCCTGTAGAGATTTTTCTGCACGCTCATCTCGGCAGTCAGATTGCAACAGCAGTGACCTGTAGTCTCACAGACCAAATTTCGAACATCTCGATTCTTTGATAGTGGCGATGAGTGGAAGAAGCTGTTGAATTATTGCTAAACTTTTCAGACATTTAATTGTACTTCATTGAGACTCATGTTAAGCCAACCAGGAGTACAAACACTTACTGCGAAAGGAACAGACACTTCAGAGGTTTCTTCTTTTAAAAGGACTGTTACAAATGGTTTAAGGCCTAAAGCATGAGTCGTAAATGGCAGTTGAGTTGTGCCTCATGGTTTCTTAAACTCTTTACAATGCTTTCTTTTACGGTGACATGGCTGTGTTGCTGTTTTGTCCTAGCAATACTGTACATCATTTGTTGTTTCACTATATTGTATCTACTTGAGGTATCACAATAAAAGCTTTCAATTGTTTTGTTGAGTTACTTGTTGGTTTTGTGCTATATTTTCCTGCTAATTAAATTCTCATGCTTTATTTTCTGGTAAGGCCAGAGAGAAGCCAGTGATTTTAATTGCTCTGAAACTTCAAAACATGGATTGAATCTGGTTTTTATGTGGTTTTAAGGCTACCACTAAACATTTGTGTTTTCCTTTGACTGATCTTTCCAAAATACAGAAAACTGTGTTGCTACTTTTAGAGCTTTTGGCCATTTTGAGCCAATAATGGCACTTCTGCAAAGTGCTTTCAAAAGGAAACTTGGTCTGTGCACAGCCCACCACTAACTTTCACAGAAATAGTAGGAAGTGTGGGTGTGCTTTCTGTTGTGTTACTTTGGTCATCTGTAGACCAGAGGAGCACTTTGAGCACAGGCACTCAATCTGTTATTTCTGTTTTGGTTGGGAGGAATGTCTGTAGTTCTTCTAATCAGATTAATAGTCTTCTCATGTGCCTGGTGGAGTGTAAGTCCTCACTATGAGTCAGTAAGGATGTCATGAAGATTGGTCTTCTCCATTAAAAAGACCAGGTCACAGTGGGCATCATACTGACTCAAGTTTATTCCACCTGTGTATCTGCAGGAGGCACACTGTGCTGTGTGTGTAACTGTGAAGGGCTCCTGCCAACATTCAAATACGAACTTTTTTGTAAAGATCATGTCAGTCCATCACCAGCTGTCCATAGTAGCAGGCATGACAGGAGCGCCCATTCTCCAGTGGAAAATCTCTGTGCAAATCAGCAAGTTTGGATAAGAAGGGGTGATTAAGTAGGAGGGAGATGATTTGTGTGATAAGCTGGCTGCTTTCCTGCTGTAGCCCCAGTATGTGGTTTGCCCCCTTACAGTGAGGGGGACACTTGGCTGATGTTCAGCCTGGCACCTGCTGCAGCCCCCAGGTCCTTTTTGGTTTGAAAAGCCAATCTGTGGCACTCACTGATGGTTTAATGCGTTGTTAGGCCAAGCAAAGTGATGTTTTCTCCTGAGGATTAATCTGAAGATGGTCATATTAATCATAGTGGTTGTGATTACAGGCAGAAAGGTAAACTAGGACTTTATTATGGAAGGTGTGACACTTGAAAGACTTCATATTATTAATTTGAAATAGTTCAACCAATATCTCAGTTTAAACAAATCCCCAAAAAACAGTTTGATAGAAAAAAATATCCTTTATAGCAAGGCACTATTGCAGAGATCTAGTACACTCTTCTATATAATACCAGGTGTAGGATTATCCTTAATCACATTAAACCATTTGAAATGTAAAGTTTTCAAGGAAGTGCTTCACATTGGACTCGCTTGCTAGTACAAGACATAGGTGCATGATTAAAGTGTTAATGAATTTTTCCTGAAAATTCTCCAAACTCCAAGGCAGGCTAAATTATGTAATCATGATAATTCAATTATTTTTTAGCATGATGAACCAGTTGGATACATAGAATTTAAATACAAAACATTAATTGTTTGCATTTGATGACTTTGAGTAAAGTAGGAAATTGGTAGCAGGGACACATGTAGGGTATTGCGGGGAGTTTGTTTTTTATTTGGTTTAGCTGAATGTTCAGCAATTACTGAACATTGGCAACAGCGCATCAAATATGACCCCTTTGGACTGCCGGAGCCTGAGAATGAAGTCATTCGGTGCAGGCTTATTCAGTGTCTCTTCAATAATCCATCGTTTCATCTCATGAAGGGATGGGGATGCTGTACACATGAGATCAAACATAGTATTTCCATCTTGAGAAAAAGGAAGATAGTCTGCTACCCTTTCTTTTATTCATGAGCTTATATGCTGTTATCTCAGATACGCTTTTTCTTTTTAACCTTTTCTGGACTTTACTGTCTTAGGGCATGAAAAAAAGGATCTGTCCAGATCTGAAAAAAATTTGACAAAAATGGCTTTTTATGAGATGTATGTTATTCATTGAATGAAACCCTAATTTTTTACATGGATATAATCAAAGTAATACAGATTCAAACAACACAAATCTCTGTCATATTCAAGATGTTCATAGTAACATCCTGTTCAATTTTGGTGTAGCAAAGGGACTGCTAAAACACCATCAGTGATTCAATTGCCTGAATAACTTTGGAAATGTAAACTGTGTTGTGTCTTACCAGCTGGAAAATACCTGGAGGATTTCTGACTTCCAGGTAGAGATGGGCAGATGCCTCATCTAAAAGTTGGGAACCTTCTATTAGAAGTCTTTTTGCCCTCGTTAAGTTTAAGTAACTGGATGGTGGACTTGGTTGAGGGTTCTTCCCCCCATGTGTGAAACTGTAGCTGTAGGGTTAAGGTGTAGTGGGACAGCAGTAGGTCTCAATTCACAAAATCCAGTCAGCCTAAACAGGAAAACAGTCATGAGTAAAGCTTAGTTTAACCTCTCTAAAGGGCTTCAGTTTGGTTATTCTCCTCACATGAGGTTTTCTTTCCATTTTTGACTCTTCCTCTATACCTTCCCAGATGGGTCCAACCTGCGGAGCGGAGCAGAGCACCTGCACTGCCCCTGGCACTTGCACCTCTGATAAGCAAAGCACCTGCAGATTAGTTGAGGCTGGACAAAGTAATTCCTTGGCTGTGAAGCAGATCTGCTGAGCCATGTAATTGATGAGCATTAACTGTTTCTCCTGTAGTGAAGACTGAGCTAATCCGAGGGTTTGGCTCATTCATTTCCATAGTATTGCTGCGTAAGATCTGAGTTGAGGTTGCTAACTGCAGACACGAGGATCTGAGATGCTCTACAATGCTGGTAGTTTAATCTATGCTTGTCAACTGCTGCAGAATTAAAACCTCAGTGAATTAAACAGCAGCCTGCTTGCCACTGATTTTTGCTAACATTGCTGTTTTGCGCATGTCTGTACAATATAGATGTCAAAGCTGGTAGCTTTGTACCAGTGCAAAAGGCAGAGTATTAAGGTCATATGAGATTATAAACAATAACATCTTTGAGTTTAGCTAAATCCATTTCTGACCACACACTGGATTTCTTCAAATTTCTTTGTCCCTAGAAGCAAGAGCTTACCTGCACAGGCATCTTCAGTCCTGTCTGTTCAGACTGAAAGCTCATCGTGTCAGTATGAGAACAGGGAAGGGATGTTACAGACTGTGGTAAAATTCTCTGGAGACCTAGTCCACCCCCCCTGCTAAAGCAGGTTCACCTAGAGCAGGTTGACTAGATGATCTCCAGAGGTCCCCTCCAACCCCTACCATTCTGTGATTCTGTGAAAAGTTTGGGGTTGTTTAAGCTTTTAGTTGAGTGGCATTAATAATCAGCTGTGTTCAAAATACAATTCAAGTTACTTGTCCATTTAAAAGTAAAAATAAAATAAACTTTATTCTCCAGGAAAGGTTATTTAAAATGTTTTAAAACTCATCATCGTATAAAACCACTCTCACAGAGGTACAGCACTGAAAGTGAAAAAAACCAAAACAAGACCCAAGTGCAGGAGCTCTGTGCAAACAAACATTTTCCAAAACTTTCTTTAAAAGCCCGCCAGAAGTGAGGGATCTTGTGACAGGGAGCCGGGCTGCCAAGGGTGAGAGGAGCTTGTTTTGCACTTGGGCCTGGAGGAATTGCTGTATCTGGGAGCCAGGCTGCAGACGTAAAACATGTGCTCTTGAGGGCTGGGGGGCTTTCCTAAACAAATCTAAATAGATTCTCAGCCATGCACAGGGGAAACCTGCTGATGTTATTGCAGTGAACCTTCGATCTGTTGATCTGGAGCTGCAGCACACTTTGAAACCATTTTTGAGCAGCACGTGCCGAGTGCCCTAAAGCCAGGGTTTCAAAGGTATGTAGGGCACTAGGACAGGAGGGGGTGGGTACCCATCGCCGCAGTGCCGGAGCAAGGGGCACTTTGCTTCCTAGGAAAAAGCTGAATCCGGAAAAAAGAAGCCTCTTATAGCCTGCCCTGCAGCCAGAGTAAAAGTGCAAATTAGTGGGAAAAGATGAAATGTTGTGACAATTCAGGTCCCCCCAAAAGCTATCCGTCTCTGTGCCTTGCGTTAAATGGCAAATGAAACCGTTTCGGGGGCCCTGCAGAGAAGGATGTGGCTGTGCCCCGACACCCTGCTCCCTGGCTATACGTGCCCCGTGCTGTGCGGGCAGTGCCTCCTGCAGCGCGCCGCGGTGGGTCGCGCACTGCCCCACGGCAGGCTGGGCTGGGAAACCCACAGCTCTCCTGACAGCTGCGCTCTGCGGCAAGAGGCTGTTTCGGGCCATAATCTCCTTACAGGCCTGAATTAATCATCTGTTTCCCACTGATGGTCAAATAAGCACTACTGCGTTGGGTGGCACGCTCCGCTTTGTTACCCGGTATAACTGATAAGACTAAAGCTGCTCCTCCTTGTCTGCTTCAATTATCTTCCCTTTCTACCTCTTTTATCTTCCTCCTTCCTCAATTCCCCTCTGTTTTACGATAGCCATAACAGTCTAAAGTCTGCAGCATTTTGCTTTTTGTTGTTCCTCTCCTTCCCCCGCCAGAATGCAGTACCCGAGGGTCAGGCTAACAATTCGTGATCATGCACTGATATTTCATGTCGTTTGACTCACTGCCAGGCAGCTGGGGAGGGATGGAGGGGAACCACTGTGTTTCCACCCTGCCCAGCTTGGACCCTGCCCCTGCACCTGGGAGCCAGCACGGCCAGTCCTCAGACCTCGGGGGCAGAGGACAACGTGTTGCTTTGCTTTACTGATTAAACAAGTTTGAGACCTAAATACTATTTCCCTGTCATGATAATCCACAGAAAAACGAGCATGCACGGCCTGCAGCCTCACAGCCCCCCAGCAATGCCGCATCGCCTCTGCTCCTCCTGCTCTCAAGCTGACAAAGCCAATGAATTTTGCTTTAGCAGCAGTATTTTTCCCCTTTCCCCTTCTAATGGGAATGTTCTCGTGCCCTAGATGCTGGAGACACAAATTAATGTCCCTTAACTACCTACCCATGATATATGAAAACAAAAGGTTTCTCACATCATTCCTTCAATGTTTACTAAAATACAGACTTTGCTCTGGCAGACCTCTCCTTCACCAGCCAGAGCTCACGCTGAAGGTTAACAGCTCCCAAAGTTAATGATTATCTTTCCTTGTTTGCTCAGTGTTTCAGAGTTAAAACATGTAAATACAACTCCCCTGTGTAATTGCTGTGGCCAGCCAGGGTTGAGTGCTGCAGAAAACATAAACATGTCTGTTAGCAGAGAGAAAGGTTACTCCCTTGCCCGGCCTCCCCGGGCTCCAGAAGTGTCCACTCGCCCAGAAAACAGCCAGCACAGGATGAGACCATCCCACTGGGGCTTGTGATGACACAGCGTG
>VWZZ01006229.1:95347-185841 GCA_013399095.1 Psophia crepitans | reverse complement strand
CTGTTACTGAGCCCCATCTGGGGATTTGGCTTGGTGGTTTCTGGTCCATACGGCTGTGATGTGCAGCCCAGTGTCCTTGCCCAGCTGAGAAATGGTGCATCAGCTCAGGCTGATGTCCCAGGACTTGTCCTGCTTGTGTGTCCCACTCTGCTAAGCCATTTTAAGGACAAATACCCCTAGTCCTGGGTTTGCAGGAACTGTTAGGAAGGTTTAAAGGTTCCATGCAGTGAGACCATGGTGGTGAGTGGCAGCATGCTGCACGGAGACACCTTCCTAACACCAAACCCAGGAGGGGGGAAAAAAAAGTTTAATAAAACTTGGGAAATTAATTGAGATGTGTAAGAGCCCTGGATAATTGAGCACTGCTAACACTGTTGGGATGTGCACAACCATACGCCTTCCCTCCCCTTGCTGTCCCCCAGTGTGGCTGCTGCTCCGCACGCTGCAGCAGCCCGTCTGCAACGCACGTTCGTGGGGAAGCCAATACAGCGTGTTTTGTTTCTTTATTTAGCATGTTCCTCCCGAGAGGCTCCAAGGTCTTGAACTTGGGGTTTTACTGAGCTTGCTGTTTATCTGCCTGTGCTTATGTGCGCATGAGCATGTGCAGCTGGGTAGCAGCAGTTTCCTCCCCAGCCCGACGAGCTCCCAGGGGCCGAGGGGTCCGGAGCAGCACCGTGCGGCAGCTGGCGGCCTGTCAGCAACCGCTGTGCCCCATCAGCCCTCAGCCAGCGCCCGACTGCACCCACGTCATGACCAGATCAGCTGGCCTCCCCCCGTGTAGCCAATACACTGGCCCGTGTATTTTAGCCTCAATTTGCTGTTCCTTTTCCCCCCAACCCTCTCCCCTTACTAACAGTGTCTAGCCAGCGCTCGGGAAGCCTCCCACGTTCTGCGAAGCCCAGAGCCCCTGTTGCTTCCCCACACTCTCCCCTTCAGGTCTGGCTGGCTCTGTGCCCGTCTCCCACGGGCAGCCTGTGCTCTGCCCCATCCCGAAGCCTGTCCAGCGCCGCACTGCACACAGGAGACGCAGAAGGGAAAAAAATATATTACCTGAAGGTTAACGCGGGACCCTGAGCAGGGCAAGTGTGGGGCTGGCACCATGCTCCTGCCCCACACCGTGTGTGCCGCTGGCTGGAGCCCTGCGTAGTGTAGCCAAAATGACACCCCCACCACCACCACCTCGCTCAGCCGCTCACCCCTGTCCTGAGAAAACCCCGCAGGGGTGTGAGGCCAGGACGTTCCCGGTGCTGCATGCACTGGGCAGTGACTCATTGTGCCGCTCGGGGCTCTGCGTGTGGATGTCTCACTTGTTTCTCGCCTTTGCAGAAGCTTTGCCTGGCCAAGGGCTTTTGCTCCCTGCCGTGCGCTGGGTGGCCGGCGCTTGTGGGCCTTGTACCCTGCACAGCATCTGCTCACGTCAGGCCACAAACTACCTGTCCTGTCTCTTGGTTTCCTAGAAATCCAGCAGCTGGCTTGGCAAGCAGAAACCCAGTCCACAGGGCTTGTTAAACCAACACAGCAGGGACCGTTACGCACAGGTTTGCATGACGAAGCGTTTGCAGCTCTGCCAGAGGGTGGGGGGGTGCTTTTTAATCTTTGCTTTTTGCATTTGAGCTACAGAGGCAGAGCAGCCCTTCAAAGCGGCCCAGAGGGGTGCAGCCTGTGTGCACAAGCGGGCAAATGGGGTGTTAGAGCGGCGTCCGGCCGCTGGAGCCCTGGAGCCTGTGGGGATGCCCTGCCTGTGCCTGGCAGCATCCATGGCCGTGGACACGCTTCCTCTGCTGCCAGCCGTGGCACAGGGCAGGCTGCCCGGGGGTGGCAGGCAAAGGTGTTGGGAGCTCCTGCTGGAAACCGGCCCCAAGCCAGGGAAAGAAGCCGTCGGGCACTGCACTGGGGCCGCTAGGTGCTCAGGCTGGTGGCCTTGGAAGAAAAATTATTTCAGTACAATGTCCATAACCTGAAATGCAGCTGCAGCAATGGGATGTGGGCAGTGGGCCCAGCCATCCTTCTGGGGGGGGACGACTGAAGCCCCCAGAGCCCTCCTCCAGCCTGACTGCACCCCCTTGCCATTGCTTTCCTTTGCATCACTTGGCTTTACTTTTTTGTTTACATTTTTTCTCTCTTCTCTCTCTTTTTCCTTATTTCTTTTTTCCTTTTCTGCCTTTCCTCTCCTTTCCTTGCCTCTTTCTCCCTTTCTGCTGTGCCACAATCAGACTAAGACTGCCAGCCAGGAGCAGTTCCTTGCTTTTTGAGCCTCTGGTGTCCAGCTATACCATGACCTGACTTTGGTGGCTGGGACAAGACCCCTTCCTGGGGGGAAAGAGCAGCTCTGGTGCCTGCAGCTGCCCGGGAGGGAGCCTGGCTGGTTCAAGGTGCAACATCCGAGCCCTCTGACCATGCGAGCTGTTGTCCTGGCGCCTGTTAGCAAGCATTAACACACTGCGGGTTTGCCACTCAAAAATCCCAAGACCTGTAACTAGAGCTGGGGCTTTACCCAACACTGTCGGTGTGAAGGGCTTCACGGAAACATCTCTGGTTTCTATGGATGTCGGCTCTGAAAACCAAGCTCATCTCCTCTGAGCCATGCAGCAGGTCCCTGATTTGAATTACATACAAGAAGTGAGCACAGGCTGTGCGAGCATCTCCAGCTTTCACATCAAGAGTAGGTGAAATCTGCCCCTGGGCTGGCCCAGCCAGGCTTCCCGGGAACCTGCAGCCAGCAGCAGTATTGGTAGAGCTGGTGGTTACTCCTCTTCCTCATTTTTGCCCCTGTTTTTTCAATTTTTACCTAAAACCAAGCTGCACAAGCGTTTGATCCCCTGAGGAGCTGGACCAAGAAGCAGAGGTGAGCTCCATCCTCTTGGGGAAATCTCCCTGTGTTTGGCATCGCCTGGCTCCAACGCTGCCTAAAAATCTGGCTGAAAAATGTCTGTGCCTGGCCTGCCTGCAGCCCTGTTGGGGCACAGGGTGCTGGGCAGGGACTCGTGAGCAGGTTACAGGATGGGTGCTAAGGCCACTTGACAGGCAGGGACACGGACCTGAGGACCATCCTCTGTGCTCGCCATCACTCAGCACCCTGCCACCACCCCTGAAGACATCGCCTTAGTACGAGCTGAGTGGCATCTGGTTTGGCTTCGCTGTCGCTCCCTGCGGCCTCATTGCACTACAGGCTTGATTTTAATGGAAGGTGAAAGCGTGGCAGGGCGCAGAGGCAGCGCAGCCAGCCCCGTGCTGAGTAAAGCTCAGGCTGGTGCTTTATTCCTGATTCCTCGACAGAGTGAGCAGCCCTGCCACTGCGAGCGGGGTGCTTGCAAGCCCTCACCCTTGGGAAAAAACACAAATGCTAAAAAAAAATAATCAGGTCAAGCTCTAGCAACATGTAACTTGTTTTATTATAGATTAACTGCTGCAAGACACCCCAGGCACTGCGGAACTGGCCATTTAACCTACTCCTCCAAACCTTCTTTTTTTTTTTTTTTAAAGACAGGCTCACTACAAATTGCTGCCTGTGCTTTAATGGGGAGTCACAGGCTGCAAAGATGTTTGTCCTGCCTCTGAGCATCTCCGGGAGCGGGGGGGGGTGCGGGTCCACCTCTAAGCACCCCATCCCTGGGGCACAGAGCCATGGCCAGGGGCCAAGATCCTTCGTTTCAGTGCTGAGCTCCAACGCTGCGCATCGAGCGTCTGCCACCTCCTCACAGGGGCTGCCAGAGCCCCTCTGCCCCCCCCAGCGCTGGGAGGGCCCTTTGCTGGGCACAGCAGCGCTCAGCCGGGCAGTTTCCTTTCCGGAAAGGTTTCAGGTGCTGCCAGCAGCAGGAGAGAGTTCTGCTGACCCCGCAGGCTGTAATCGTACTCCTGGACTTGAGACACCTCCTGAAGCCGCTCTTGGCCCAGTTCCTCGCTGCTCCGTCCCCAGGACAGGCTGTAATCGTCTCTTGGCAGGACAGCCCTGACCTGAGTGCTCTGGCTCCCAGCAGATTTCCCCAGCCTTGCTGAGTGTTTGCAAAAAAACCCCAATGATTTATTCTCGACAGCTCAGCTGGGTGGAGAAAAAAAACATGTTGCTCCTTACGTCTATTCTTAATTTTGTTTTTTTTTTTCTTATAACAGAGATTGCCAATAATAATACAGCAGGAACAGCTCCCGGCCATGTAACGTCAGTTTTCTACACTTTTCTGTAGCAAGTCCCAGCCTGGTTTCTTGCCAGCCCAATGGCTGCTGACAAAGTGTCCAGCAGCGATGCAGGCAGGGATTAGTGACGGTGTGAGTGAGCTGTGCTGCCTCAGCCCTGGGTGGTGATGGGGATGGCGAGTGACACCCAGCCCTTTGCTGCCGTTTGCAGTCACTGGGAGGTGACAGCTGCCCCCTCCGACCCCCAGATAGCTGGTTATGGAAATATGGCCGGATGAAATGCAAAACCAACACAGGCAGATAGCGCTTATTATGCCAGTGCTTCAGGATGGGAATTTTCCAGGAATACATTTATTCTGGAAATAAGAAGACAGGTCCCAGCCTTTCTGGTCCCATGGGATGAGAGTGTTGGTGAGGAGACACCTACTGCAACCCTGCAAGACTGGACCTGGGAAAAGCCCCTCCATGATGGGCAGAGGAGGAGCTGGAAAAGTTTGACTCAGCTCTGGTAAGGTGGGGTTGGTCTGCGTTAACCAGTTTCCTTGTTTGCACTGGGTGCAGGGCTGGCGAGGGAGCCGAGCTCTGCCCCAACAGTCCCCACCCCATGGCCCATGCTGCCCAGCATCCCCACAGACCCGCTGTGGGTAAGCACACTGTTTGCCATGTAGGGGGGTGGAATACAATGTGTTAAAATGTGACCCTCCAGCTTATTCACTATGTGTATATATGCTCTTAAATAATCAAAGCTGTAAACGTTAGTTAACACCTTCCTTGTGTCTCTGCCTGCCTCCTTGCGGATCTCTGCAGGGTCTGTGGCCATAAGGCACAGCCAAAACTGAGCCTATTCAGCTGAGGATCTGGGACCGATGGAGGCCAAGAAACAGCCCAGGGCTAGTGGAGAGGGAGCAGGATGGAAAACCAGATTATTGCCTGGGGTGGGGCTGGCATTGCCAAATTGGGGCAGGGAAGGTCCAGCACCAGCCATGCTCCCACTAGCTGGGGTGCCCGCTGGACCTGGACACAATGCCTCTGACTCTGGGCAAGGCAAAGCCACGTCCCTTTGACCATTGAAGCTTGGGAGTCCTGTTTGCCACCAGCCCCTTTCCCCAGCAGCCTTGGCTCCCCCCTGCCCTCCCCGGGGTGGTCACAGGGCTTGACCCCCATTTCTGTGCTGCCTGGGGTGCCCGGCGGTGGAAGCAGCTGGGGGAGAGGCGAGTGGGCTGACGGGCTCTGAGATGGCCNNNNCCCATCGCTGGCCCACAACCCCAGCTGCAAACCCGGGCTGTGCAACACGCTGGGAAACTGGGCAGACGCCAAAGACTTTGATCCCCTGCCATAAAAACCTTCTTCCCAAGCTGACTTCTCTTGCGCAATAACCTCCTGGGGGGGCTGAGCTGGCATGTGCTGCCCCCGCTGCCTTTGCGGGCCCGGAGAAGGGGGTTTGTCTGGTACATGGTGGCATCACCTGCAGCTTGGTCCCGTGGAGGTGAGGTGCTGGTGCCCAGCAGACGCGTATTGCACCAAATACATGCATTTACCTTGGACTGCTTCCAAGCGCTGCCGCGCGCCTCCTCAGCACATCTGCACGTACCAGTGGCAGCGAGGCCAGCTGAGAACCTTCCCAGTTGGGAAACACCAAGCAGAGGGCATGTGCCCGGTGCACCAGCAAGCCCCTTCTTCTGGAGATGCCTGGCGGGACAGGACAGGCAGCGCTGCCCATCCTGATGCCACGGCTGGGGGTGCGGGTGCAGCACCCCGCAGAGGGTGGCTGGAGCTGCCGCACCAACGGCTGCACTATCAGAAGTGGATGTTAGTGTCTGCCTTAAAAGCCTTAAAAAGGAGGGTGGGGGTTGTTTTGTTTTGTTTTTTTTTCTTTCTGGGGGTGTTCAGCAGCCACATGTGCCCTGGCTTGGGGTGGGCGATGCTGAGCTGTTGGGATGCCGTGTCGGATGTGCCTGGCTGGGTGTGAAAGGGCTACAGGCACCCTCTGCTAAAAAGCTCACTGAGCCACTGATCAATGATTTCTTCCCCCCATTTTTTGCTATCTTTATTTTAACTCCAACACCATCCAGCATCCTGGCGGAGCCGGGCCTTTAATGTTATTTAGAGGAAAAGATGGGAAACAAAGGGATTTTTTTGCTAACGCCAGACTGCAGCTTGATCAAATCATGGCAAAACAGGGTCTGCACAAATGTGGATGTATAAAAAAAATTACAAAAGAGCATCTGGGGCTTCTCACACAAAGAAGCCTCCCACTGAGGCAAACACAGACCCTATCCCATGGTCTGAAACACTGCCAGGTCCTCAGAGAAGGTGACGGTCCCCCTGAGCTGCTGCTGCAAATGTCCTGAGTTTCCAGGCGGGCACAGAAAGGACAGGACCAAGGCTGCTGCAGTCATGGCCAGCCCTGCCATGAGCTGCTTTTATTTCTCCATTCCGTGGTTAAACCCTGATATTCCCCGTTCTTGCTTGTCACTTTTATTAGCATTTCTACTCCTTTATTTATAACTGCAGCCTCGTCTCTCACACCCACGGACACACGTGTCAGCAAGACGCCTCTGCACCCAGGGCTGATCATCCTGGGGATGTGCCTCAATCTGCCACTGCATCCCCAATAGGCCCTGGGGGCTGAGAAGTTCAGGGCATCAGTGCCATAAAGCCTTCAACATCACTCCAGTGTCACCGAGCCGTGGCTCCCCAAGCACAGCAATAACTCCAGGTGATTTTCCATTCTGCCAAGTAACCTGAGTGACTTTCAGCGGCCCATTCGCTGCCTCCCTGCAGTTGGGCTCCAGCACATACACACACACACTCTTGGTCATGCCCAGGCTTTATGATCTTGCAGCTTGGGGCTGCTCTCCTCCAGGGAGGGCACTTCGCCAGCAGCACCCAGCTGGGTGCCCCTGTATTTTAGGAGCATCCGGTCACTGCGGGTCCTGGTGCTGGCTAGGACCAAGTGAAACTCAGTGCGTTGGTGCTGAGTGGTGGAGCTCGCTGCGGGGCTGCCGCTGCTGGCCCCCAAGCTGCAGCATCGGCCAGTAGCGTGGGAGAGTTTCCTTTTTTTTTATTAGCAAGCACACTGAACTTTCCTATACACCCTGCGAAGTTCCCATGGATCAGGGTGAAATCAGGGTTTGGCTCCGCATCAGCCCCTGCGAAGTTCCTGGGAGAGAGAAGGGCTGGGTCCTGGTCCCAGCGGAGGGGATGGAGGCAGCATCGCTAGCAAGCCGTTACCCTCCCACCGTGCCGACTGGCGCCGTGGCACCCACCAGCTCTGCGGACCTGAGCATGGACACGGCACCTGGCCCTTTCTCTGGAGAAGGGAATTTTTTTTAATCAAACAAAATCCCAACCCTAAACGTTTTTAAGGAGAAACAAAGATTAGGAATACTGTAAGCAGTGGAGACAAAGCACCAAAAATAGCGTCCGAAGTTTCCTCCGTGCGCTCTCCCTGCAGGCACCCTGCACTATATTTGTCTCCACTTGCCATTTCTGCTGCAATCAGTTTGCAATTGCCGCTGGCGAGGAACCCATCTATTAAAAGCTTGACTGAGATCTGTGGTGAAGATGTCTGTAATGAAAAAAATCTGCCCATTTGTTTAAAAAAAGACCCAACAAACCAACAAAAAAAGCACCCTTCTCTGCAGAGCCTCCTGGCCCCAACAAAATCCACTAAAATCATCACCAGCCGCGTTGTCCAGGCTCGAGAGCAGCTGTGGAAACCCAGCACGGGTTTTCTTTCACATGGGGAGGGATTTGCTCTGCAGCCGCTCAGAGGCTTGGAAGCACTTGGTGTTTGATGCATG
Source organism: Psophia crepitans (assembly GCA_013399095.1). Classification (NCBI taxonomy): domain Eukaryota; kingdom Metazoa; phylum Chordata; class Aves; order Gruiformes; family Psophiidae; genus Psophia; species Psophia crepitans. Next base: position 177,904 of record VWZZ01006229.1, on the reverse strand, counting down.
TCAGTGCCTTATCTCCACAATTTGCTGCAGGTCACACCGGGGAGGCAGATTCCTCCCGGGTCAATTGCTTTTATCATAAAAACAAATGTTTTCTATCATCCCTTTCATCCCGGGATGAAAGCGCAGATAGAAATCACGCGACTCCCCACGCTCCCTTGGTGGGCCATGCTGCTGGGCTGGCTGACTCTCCCCCCAAAGAATGGAGTGGGAGGGACAGGGTAGGCAAATGGGGCCTGGTGCAGTCCCCACCTTTGCCTAAAAAGTGGGACGCCCATGGAATGCCTTAAAAATCACCGCACAGGGATCTCCAGCTCAGCCCCTGGCTTTCTGTCCCAAAGCATCATGGCCAGGGCTGGCAGCTACCCGGTTTCTGCCCGATGCAGGCACTGGCTGGGGGCCTGTCTGAACCCCCCCTCTCGAGGAAGGGATGCTGAGAGAGGCAGGAGGGTGACGGGTCGTTCCGAGGCGGCTGAAGGCACGCAGCCTCTGTAGCCAAGCCAAACAGCGGCTGCAGGGGGATACAATTGCAGCCTATAAATAGCGCTGGGAAGCAAGCATTAGGGAGGGAAAAAAGCTATTCAAGCTAAAGGACAATGTTGGCACAGAAGCAAATAGATATAATTAGCCGTTAATAAATGGAGGCCAAAGATTAGAGAAAGTATCTGATATCAGAGATGTGAGAGCTCGGAAGGGGTAAGGGCAGCTGAGACCTCGACCAGCATTTAAAACAGGCTGTGGCTGTTTTTTAAAAGCCAGTAAGTTATGAGCTGTCAAATGCAGCCTGCTGCGATTGCAGATGAGAAATTTTTTTCTGTGTAAAAGGGAAGATTTGGCCTCTCCATGACGTCAGGAACCACCAAGGGGCCTGGGAAGCTGCCCTGTGCACAGCCCTGGGGGTACAACCCTGATGCCCACAGCTTCCTCCTCCCTCGGGCAGATCCATCGATCCCAGCCCTCTGTGCCTCTTTGCAACCCTGTCAGGGACCAAACCTGCCTGCAGGGATGCTTTAATCCCCAAAGCTTTCCAGCAATGCTGGGAGGTGGGGGCAGGCACTGGCTCCTCACCACGGGCATGCCCCAGCATGGGGACTGGGGGCTTGGGAGGTTTTTGTCACCACAGTTAATGGTGGCAGCTCCTTCCAGTTTGTCCCACAGCTGCCAGCAAAGGGCTGCTGCAGTGGGCCACATCCTGCACAGCCAGCCCAGGGGCCTGCGTGGTCAGCAAGGCATGATGCCCCTGCACCCTCCCCATCTCTGGCAAATATCAAAGCAACAAGCCTGGAGCCATGCTTAGAAGAAAAACCCTGCAGAGATGCAACCCCTTAGGCCAGCAGTGTGGGAAGAGCCCCAGTGGAAGCAGACAAGAGGTCCAGGAGAGGCGGTTGGTTTTCTTTCCTTTTTATGAAAGCAAATCTGGAGAAACAAGTGCAGGAGGGATGAGCAACAGCGAGAGCCGAGCTCGCTTGCCCCAGCCCTGCTGACCTTTAAACAGTTAGTGCTGGCATTGCAGCAGCCCTAAGACTTTGCAAAACTCCTGCTCCCACCCCGAGCAACAGATGGGCACCCATCGTGCCCGTAGGCACCCTCCTGCATGCCCCGTGCCAGAGCCGGCAAGGCAGGAGGCACAGCCCTGTCCTGAACACAGGGACCAGCGCCTGTGGGACACCCACCTTGTGCCCAGGTCAGGTCTCCACCCTGGCCTCAACTCCACGAGCCCTGTCCCTGCACTGTTCCCCTGGGAAAGCCCAGGGTGGAGACCTGCAGGGCGCTCCTGTGGGAACTCAACCCCCCCTGGCTGTCGCCGCGGAACCATAGCTGAGCTGTTTGGGGGTTGCTGGGAGCAGCCCCAGCAGTGCTTTGCCTGTGCAAACCCCGGGCCAGCTCTGCTCACCCACGGTGAGAGCAGGAGCCCTGCGCAGGCGGGGAGCGGGTGGAGGGGCCTCGCTACCTGCTGCAGTCACTGCAGGCTGCTGCCGTGGCTTGGCTTTGCTACCGGCGAAACTGCAGGATTAATTTTCCCTCGAAGCCTTCGCAGAGAGCCCAGTACCTTTCTGGAAGACACATTTTAGCCAAGAAGACATTACTGGCTTGAGAGCCAATTGTACTGTCAGTGCTACGCAAGCATGTGGGGTAGATAAAGCTGTGACCTCTCTGGCCCTGAAACCTTTGACTTCACAGACTCCTGCAGCAGCATCCTGCACCATCGCCTGTGAGGCCAGCAGCGCCTTGGCTGTTGGCCCCGTGCAGCACCAGGGCACCATCCTGCCCCATCCCACACAGAGCAGCTCCAGCATGTGTCCAGGCTGGGGGCAGGACTGGAGGGCTGCTCCTGCCCTGGGGCTCAACCAGCTCATACAGCTTGGGCTGGGGTGCAGGCAGCGATGCGGGAAGCAGTGCAGGCAGCAGTGCAGGCAGCAGCAAGCGCCTGTGTGTCTATATGGGTATGATGGTGACAGAGAGACAGTTCCTCCTCGGTTGCTATTTCCAGGGGATGAAGTCACCGGGCTGCGGTGCCTGAGCTCAGTGGAGGGTGAGTCAGTGCCAGCCTCGCCGAGGAGCTGCCTGCAGCCCTGCGGCCCCGCTGCACGGCAGCGCGCTGTGCCCCACGCTAACGCAGCAGCTCTGCAATGCACAGGGCAGGGTTCAGTGGGTTCAGGCTGTTCAGCAAAGCAGCGTCAGGCCCCTCAGCCCCACTGCGGCATCACTGCAGGGTGCACCTTGGACTCGGCTCTCCCTGCACGGTCGCACCACCACCAGCTCCAGGCAGGACCGAGGAGCTGCTTTTCAGAGTTACCTTGGCATTTCTCCCAAACAGCCGCATGTCCCTTCGGTGGAAGGGACAAAATCCCTACGCAGACCTTCGCACACGCTCCCAGCTATGACCAGTCGTGCTATGGCCATCGGCCCCAACACAGCGCTGCAGATCACCAGCTACTGCTGCCTCCTGGTGAAGGTGTCCAGCTTGGGACACACACACTGCGGTTGGCCAGGACACTGCATGGCCACAACTGCTGCTGGCTGGACACTGCATGGCTGCAGCAGCTGTGACCGGAGCGTCCCCAAACCTGCCTGGGCTGCCACGCAGGAGCTGGAGGCTGTGGGAGTGAGGAAGACACCCCTGCCATAGCAGCTTTCACACCAGCAGAGCTGATACCCCTGGGAACCTCTCTCCTTTCTGATTCACCCATCAAGCTCCTTTTGCTTTTAGAGGTGTTTTCTGCTGCCGGGTTTAAGGCCCGAGAAGGAAACCCGCTGTTGGTACCAGATCCATGAGTAATGCAGTGCATGGGATGGGTGGGTGGATGCTGGTGGCTGCATGGCATGATGCCATCCCGTTGTCCCCCCTGGCACCACCGTCTGGTCATGGCCTTGCACCACAGCGGTGGTCCTGGTCCCTGTGGGTGGCAGGGATGCGGACACCCAGGTCTGAGCCCACAGGGCTGGATGTTGCCATGGGGGTGGGTGTCCTGGAATGGACAGGCTGTGCTGCCCAAGCTCCAAGCACAGCCTCAGCTCCAGCCCCTTCGCTGCAGTCACAGCATAGGGCGGTTAAATCCTCCACCAAGGCCGTGGTAACAAATACACTTTCTGAAGAAAGCGAGGAAGTAAGAAATCCCCGGCTGCACGGCACAGTGTAACCCGCTGCCGGCCGGGGCAGGCAGCTGCCCGCCTCTTTCCTGCGCAGTCTGATTTAGTTTGTTTGCCTTGTCCAAAGCAAACAGTGTCGAAACTCGGGGGGTTGTTTGGCAAATCCCCTCCGTTGCTTATAAAAGCCGCTTCCTGGCGCAAGGTTTCCGGCATCCTGTTCCTTCCAAACACCGCTGGCGAGGGGTGGTGGGGGATCCCAGAAATATGTGATACACTAACCCGGGGCCCGAGTGCTGGGGTTATCTGCCAGCTGCTCCCACCGGCTGCAGCGTGGCCATGGCCATGCCTGCGGCTCTGCCACCGGCTGAGGGGACTGACGTGGCCCGTGCTGGGGTCACCCATGCCCAGCAGCGGCTGTGGGGGCCCTCTGCACCCACCAACGCTGTGCCTGTCTGGCTGCGTGGGCAACAGCATGGAGCCAGCAGCACCAATCCCCCGGCACCCATCAGCTCCAGCGCGCTTGGCCTCCCCCTTCCTTCGAAGGGCTTGGCCGTGACTTGGCTGCATCTGAGCCCTTCACTGTTTTTTCTTAACCCTGGTCGTGGCACGGGCACCTGCCGGCCCCATGCAGGACTCAGGCAGCGAAGACCAGCCCTCGTAGGCAGCATTAAATTGACAGGCAAAACCCTGTGGTTCCCTACAAGCCCATTCACATGCAGCCACAAAGCCTGCATCTGCCCTGAACTATTCCTATAGCTCTAAAAAGACAGCCCCTACCTCACCGTCCTTAAAGCCTCCGTGCCAACAGCACACACTGCGTCACCTCAGACAGACGTCCCAGGCAGCTGCACCACACGGCATTGCTGCTGCAGATCTGTAGGACCACGGCCTCCTCCACAGGGAGCTGGGCAGAAAATAGTAGAAATAATAGCAGCAAAACTGCTGTTTAATTCTGCTGTTCCTGCTCAGCGAGCGACACAAAGCCTAAGCACGGTCCCTTGGTTTCAGCGAGGCAGCCTTTGGTGCAGACCCACGTGCCAGGGCAGCAGGGATGCAGCTGACCCAGAGCCTCTGGTGAGCGGCTGGCCCGGGGGGATGCCCAGCTCCTGCAGGAGCCCCACCACAACCCCAGAAATGGATTCTTTACTGCCAGCAGCTTTGCAGCCAGCTGAGGAGTGGTTGACCACTGCTCCTGAACCAGAGCTGCATTGAAGCTCAGACTGGGTCAAGGCCCTGGGGACCAAAGGGGTGCAAATGCCCCTCGCCTGGGCAGGGAAGTGGGTGCTCATTCTGGCTTCTCCCTCCAAGGTCTCTGGGACCAAACTGGGCTGGAAAATACAAAAACAGAGCTCAGCAGCCCCAGCAGATGCTGGGGTTGGTAGGTCTCTGCTGGAGCCAACACACAGGCACATGCCACCCCATGTCCCATGGGGACAGGCACAGCCCTACGGCAGGGGCACACAGAGGCACTAAGGGTGCGAAACCTCGGCCAAAACCTGGCCAGGAGTAGGCCAGGAAGGACCTGGAGAGTAAAAGGGATCCCTTCAGGTATTTGGTCCCCCTGCAAGGTTCCCAATGATGCCTGCGCAGGTGGAGGCACCAGCACAGGCGGCTGCCTTGGGGCAGGGATGTGCCACCTCTGTGATGTGCCCTACAGGGTCCCCAAAGCTGTGGGGTGGGGAGTGCGCCGGGGGGCAGCCCTGCACACTTCTCACCTCCTCCGCTTCAGCTCCTCTGCCCCACGGTACGGCAGCCGCCTCAAGCTCTGGTAGCTGCAACCTGCACACCAGGCTCCGGTGCGGAGTCCTGGTACACCCAGCAGCCTTCCTCCCCCATCCCCATCCTACTGACCATCACAGGCTCCTCCAGGTTGTCTCTGTCCATTGGTCTCTGCCTGTGCTCAGCTCTGCTTCTGGTACCAACAGCATCCCAACGGCGGCTGGTCGAGGGCCCAAACACCTTCCCTGTGCCCACTGCTCAGGCTCAAGAGAATACACCCGACAAATCCTGGAGCAGTGTCTGGTAGAGGTACGTTCTGTGCAGTTTTTAGTTCAGAGTAAGAAGTAAATTGGAGTAAATTTAGCACAATGGGAAGTGAGCCAAGCTGTGCTGGACTGATTTCTGCATGTGCTTCTCTGCTCCAGCTCATCGAGCCCCTCACCCTTAGGGCCGAGGGTGGCTTGGGCTCTGGAGAACACATTGCCTGGTCCTCGTCTTGAAAGGAGCTGGAGGGAGAAGCAGAATTTTCTTGGAGACCTTGAAACACAGTTTGACTACTCACAGCCCCCCATGAGATGGGTACCGCTATGAGCTACCACATGATGCTGAAGCAGAGTAGTTGCTTGCACGAGCTCCTGCTTCCAAGAGAATGGGCTGTAGCGATTCAAACCAGTGGGGAACAGGCAAAATTAAACTGAACAATATTTTGGGCTTTTACTCTTGGTAAATATGGAAACAGAGCTGCAACTATTTAGCTTGAAAACTATTCAACCAGTGCTGTTTCCCACACAGACAATACTACAGTCCTTGTGGGGCCAGGCTGAATTCACGCCAGAGAAAGCAGAGGTGAATAGCTGAGTCTCCCACGAGCCCCCCGTCTTCGTGAGGCTGTTTGGAAACGAGCGGCCACGGCTGCCAGCCCCACCGCACGCCACTGCCTTCTCGAGGATGGTTTGTGCTTGTGGCATTTGCTGCTACAGTGCCAGATCTCAGGAAACGATGAATTTACTGGTCACCCAGTGCCTCTGTTTTTCAGCAAAATGACTCAGGTATGGAGCAATGCGAAGTCAGAGAGCGCTGGTGTTATTCTAGCCAAGGCCAGACAAAAGCTATTTCAGCCTCTGGTTAAAATCCGACTTTTTCTCTCTGAACACATTTACTGGAAAAGCGTCAAAGACAAAGAATGTAAAAACGTCCCTACAAATAGCGCAGCAGTTCCCAGGAGTGAGTTTCTGTAGTAAGGCTGCACAATTCCTGCCGATCCCTCCAGGCATGGCAGGAGCTGGTTTGGATATTCCCTTGACACACCGTCCTTGCTGGAGAACTAAGCAATGAAAGGGGCAGAAGAGGTTTCAGCAAAGCCTCCTTCCTCCCCTTTCCTGACTTAAGTACTGGAAACTCTGCCAGTCACTCTGCAAAGAGTCAGGTTTTGTAAAAATGAGGGACACACCACACTGCCCCGCTCTCCAGGCACCCACCGTGTGCCCCTGTCAATACAGCTCAAGGTTTTCCCTCATCTTTTAAAGACCTTTTATCACGTTGTCCCTGTGGATTCTGCCAATTGGAAGAAAAGCTGAAGTTAAAAAAAAATTACCAAGTGCAAAAGTACAGGTGTGGGAGGGAGCAGAGAGGTGGGGGTTCAGAACAAAGATCTGCTGCAGGGTCTGGCTGCCCCAGCAGCGGCGGTGCTCGCTGCCCTGCAGAGGCTCATGGTACAAACCCCAGCCCAGCTGCTGACTCAGCACATGGCCTGAGCCAAATGACTTGACCTCGGCACCCTGCTGCGGCACCCGGGGGACGGGCCAGAGTCAACATCTCCCAGTCCGGGAGGTCCTGACAACAGCAGGGAGGACCAGCAGGGCAGCCTGAGAACTGGATTTGGGTCGAGTGGGGAACAGAGGCTGAAGGGCTTCACTCCTGCTTAGGGCAGAACTAAAAGGGCGACGCTCAGCCCTTCCTAGAAGCCAGGAAATTGTCCTTTGTGTCCCATGTTACGGTGGGAAATGGTACCAAAACAGGCAGTGCAAAGGCAGTGCTTGGAAGGGCAGCAGGCCCTTCTGCACTCTGCGTGGCAGCGGTCCTGCGTGGACGGCGGTGAGCTCTGCCAAAAACCGGGCGCAAGAAGGGAAAGCGGGCAGTTATCTCTGCAGCCTGCTGCCGCAAAAGGAAACTGCCCCTTCTATCACTCTGCAACAAGGACTCTCGCTGACACAGGAGTCCTTGCCACACCTCTGTTGCCTTCCTTGTAATCAAAAGCTCTTTTCTTTCATAATAATCTCCATTTTAATCTAGCACAAAAAAGCATTTTACTCTTAGGTATTTTATTAAGCTGCCTATTCCAGCGCTAGCACTACTGTGACCTTGACCACTCAAAAACGTGCTAAAGCAGAAGTTAGGTAGAAGGGATTAACAACAATTTGTCAGGAAAAGGCCAGCCCACGAGAAGCAAGAGGTTTCAGTAAGACTCAAGAAACTCAGCTTGAGGAAAGTACCACCACATCCCCTGTTCCAGGAACTAAACACGTGTTATTTCAAACTTATACACTGCAAAGTGTTGCAAAACAAATTCCCCCCTATTATTGTTTCCAACTAGTTTGAACTTCCTATGATTTAACAAAGATGTAATCATATCCGCAAAGATCCCAGAGTTCCTTATGAGCATCTTAAAAAGTAGGAATGAATCATTTCCTTGCGCAACAATTGACTTTGCAATGCCATGGTCTCGGAAAGGACAGTTGAAGAGCCAAAGGCAAGCGCTCCAGAGAAAATAAAAGCATTTAATGCAAAACATTTTACCGAAAGTTTTTACAGCAATTTCGTATAAATGGAGTCTTCTCTTACAGCGTGAAACCACTGATATAAATGTATTGTTACAAAGCTGATTACAAAACTATCTCCTCAGCCACACAGAGAGGTAGGGAGGGTATTTCTGTCACCTGAAAACACCAAAGATGAACTGAAAAGTAACGTTCAGGATCCAGCCTGCTATGTCTAAGTGATGGTAACACACATAACATTTTTGGATTAAAACTTCACAGGCTGATATATCTTTACCCCATGAGGCCTTTGTTAAGCTTCCTAATAATTTGTGGGTGTGCAATGGAAATACCCGAGGTACCTATCAGCTGGATTATATGGTTTTCCCTAATGATGGAAAGACTGATGTCAGGGCAGACTACGGTGTGTTCCCCTGCAAGGAGCAGGCTTTAGGGATGGTTAATAAAAAAGAAAAAAAGTTGTTTCTATTCCTGCTCAGTTGCTCCCACGTTTCTGGGGCCCGAAGGCATGTTTGAACGGGCGCATCCTGGCCCCCGTGGCTGCCCGGTGGCTCAGGAAAGGCCAGGCACTGGGAGGAACAAGTGGTGCAGCTACCCTGAGCTCCCTATCTAGATTCCTGCTTCCCAGGCTGTCAGAGACTAAACGGGTACGGAGAGAGCGAGGCCCTACGGAGACCGACAGCAGTCAGTCCAGCCCGGACCCTGGCAGGCCTGCAAAGAGCAACAGACAGAACTGGTCCTTGTTGAGAACTAGCAAAAGGCAGCTGGAAGGGAAGGGCAGGACAGGCTGGAGCACTCTCCTCTCCTCCCCTCCGCAAAGCGCTACAGCCGCACAGGCGCTTCCCCAGCACGTTAATTCATTCCTTCATTTGGCAGACTCGGCTCGTCTGGAAACGATTACCTGTAAAAGGAGCTCTTTCACCAACGTAGCTGTTCACTGAAGTAGTGTCCTGCAAGGCTGGGCTCTGCCTGGTCTGCTGCCAGCCAAGCAGAGAAGGGCTCTCGCTAATCCCCAGCGGAGCTGGGCTGCCTGCACCCCGCTTCGCAAAACAACAACAAAAAGGCCTTCGAGGAAGATGCAGTGGGGGGAACGCAGCTCTCTAGAAAACAAAGCCACATTAACCAGCCTTAACAAAGCAACAGTTTTCTTCCCCAGTGGAAGGGCAGGCTGGTGCCTTCCCTCCCCAGGACAGACTGTCTTTTGGGCTCTTTGGGGACATGTAGGAAGCCGCCTTTTCTTTTCTTGCTGTGCCGCTCCAGTGCTAGGCTCCCCGCGCTGCTACCAGGAGCTGAAGTCCCCGAAGCCTGTGCTCTTCTTCTCTTTCTTCGCAGCTGTGCTGGTTGAGGGCCCGTCATCTTCCACACTGCGCTTCCTGGAGCCAAAAGCAAAACAACCTTCAGGGACCATTTACTGTTCGGTGGGACCAGGGCAGCTGGATGCCTTTCCCCTCCCAGCAACAGCTACGCTGGGGCCAGCCCAGCCCTTATAAATTAGACAGGAGTGCACGCTCCGTGCCAGCACGGGGACTTCAAGGGGGGTGGCAATGGGGGCCTTTAGCTTACCCAAAAAGAGGGAGAGTGTGTCAGTTTGTGGGGATGGTTTGGGTCAGGCTTTGAACACTTCCAGGAACATGTTCAAAACCCAGGCCAGAGCTGAAGATTTAACAGCTGTGCTTTTTTTAGCACACTCACGATGCAAATTTGAGCCACAAGTTCTCTCTCCGTCTTCTCACCTGCACTTGTGGCAGCAAAGGGGTTTCCGAGGAATTAGGTGTAAAGCAGCTAGGCAAGTTTTTCAGATCCTTTCCTGTTTCTTGAGCACAGCCTGTTGCAGTCGCTGCTACTACTCTCAGGCTCTCTAGAGCAGTTTGCAGCCCCATGGAAACACTACGCAGCCCGCTCATGTACTGTGGTTTTATTGTCAGGTATCAGTAGCCGACAGGGAGAACTGAGAACCCTGAACCTGCTCAAGGGCTGCTACAGACCAAACTCCCAGTTGCAAGGCAGGCTGTAATGAATGAAGGACTGGGAGAGAAAAGTCCTTTCTGTACTACTTGGCCCTTTCCACAGAGCTGCAAACTCTGCCTGGGTTTCCTTTTTAAGTTCACTGCAGAAGGGCAGAAGTTTTAAGTTGAACGGGACAAACAATATTTTGTAACTGAAACGTTTTACTGACACACCAAACTAACCTACAAGGGCTGACATCCTTCTGTTGTCACAGTAATGCAAATGCCTCTGATTCACGGAGGCACACACAGGGTGATTAAATAGCTGTCCAGATCCGCGTATGCATAAATACAGGCCTTTAGGCAGCTGACAGACAACAGCATTTTTGCGAACGCTTTTAGAGAAGTCTGCTAAAACTCAAGTGGAAGGAATTTATTTTAGTTTTTCCAAAACTCATGCTAAGCTGCTGCTCAGGCGGGATTCTGTACTGTCCTTAGGAAAGCAAGCGATGCTGCCAATCCCAGCGGGTGTACAAAGGGTGTCTGGTGCTTTAGGATGAGCCTGTACAACCAGCCAGGTACCCTGGAGCTACTTGCCAGACGACCTCTGCTCCCACAGCAAGCCTGGGAACCTGCTCCTGTTTCTGGCCATCTCAGTCGTGCTGGTACAACAGTTTGCGTGGCTGAACAGGGAACCAGATCAGCAGACTGATACGGGTTTAAGGCAACTACTTTCAGCAGCTTCTCCCTTGCACAAAGACAAACATCTGTGGGAAGTCAGCCTTCAGAAATAGCTGCAGAAGAGGAAGAGAAGAGAAGATGGTGTAGGAAGTGACACAGTACAGTTCCTCAAGGACTTCTGAGTTGTGGAAGTCTGTCTACAGTTCTGAAGCCAGCACACACTGTGTGACACACTTGGTCACGTTCAAGTGCTCAAGGAAAGCTCAGCTAACTTGTAATCTTGAAAAACAATGGAAGTAGAGGGAACTCTTGACTGTTAAGGCTGCATGAAGGTGTCTGTGCAAAGCCTGTTGCCACAAAGCAAAGATAGCACCAAACAGGATCAGGGCCCAGCAGGAAAGGCCACTAAAACACTCAACAAAGATCAGATGGGCAGGGAACTCACGCTGCAGCCATGTTAATGTATTTTCCAATCCCTTGCCGGTAAGTTTTAGGTGTCTGGACTTCTTTCTTTGGTGGAACCACCTCAGCTTTTGTTTTGGCTGCTTCTTCTTCTAGCTGGACCTTCTCTCTTTCAGCAGCAACCTGCGGGAAGCAAAGAGTGCAATGTGTTGCAAAAGCTAGTCCAGCATAAGGGGAAAATATCTAAAATTCTTTGAAGCTTTAAAGCACTCTAAAACAGCAATCAGCACCGCTGTGATTACAGGGCAGGCTTTAGGAAGCAGACCTCAAGGGCCACTACAAACAGGCTGTCTGCAGCCGTTATAACAAGGCTCCTCTCTTCTCACCTGCAGCTACCCATAGCTACTGTGGGCACTTGGAAAGGAGACCATCAGAAGTGTGATGGGCTGGGAGCTGTGCCAGACTCAGTTCAAAGACCTCTCCGCTGAAAGAGCAGCAATGATCCTGGCACACAAGGCAATGCTGAATGGCAGCAGTTTAATCTTAACTTGGAACCATATGGGCCAGAGGGTTACCCGCATTAAGAGAAAAGACAGCAAATTACAAAGTTTTCCAAACAAGAAAACTTTGCCCTTTCAGAAAAAACAACAAACCAACTATCCTCACCTGGGCATCTGCCTCTTCATATGGATCTACAAAAACGGTTGTTGTCTGAATTCGTATTTCCTCCTGGGAGCAGAAGAGAAGAGCACGTCAATCTGTTGATTATGTTGTGCCATCGCCCCCACGTTTGGTTTTCAGAGAAGCAGCAGCGGGGCGAACTGCAGTACCCTGCGAAGCCATACGTGTTCGCTCCCTCCTGCACAGCCCTTGGTGCCTCACACGTACCTTGGGACGGTCTGTTTTTGGGTCACTTTCCACATTCTCCATAGCAGTCAGAGTCTCAAAGCCACCAACCACCCTAAAAGAGGAAGAATACCACTTCCAGCTGTCACAACACACTCAAAATATTCCTGCACACTTACACCTAATAAATCTAATTTATGTCCATGACTCTAGCACATTTTTTTAAACCATTGTGTTGGGGGGAAGGAGAATCAGCAACAGTATTTAGAAGACCTAAGATAATATCATTCAGTGCAGAAGGTAAGAAATTTTTCTCAAATCTGGGATTTGAATTTAAAATTAAACAGAACCTGGAAAAGTCAAACACTCAGAGGCAAAGCACAGCCATTTGTCCAAAACCCCAGTAGCCACCAAAACCAGCCAGATGGAGAACGAGTGACTGTGGAGAGCCGCCTGTGCAGAAAGACACAAACCCATTCCAAAACAGGTTCACTTGCTAATGCCACATCCATAAATTTGGAGCTCATTTGTTACTCCCATGACCCCTGAAAAATAACCCAACAGACTTGGTTAAGAAACCAAATGTTGTAATTAACTTCTCATTTTTTCTTTAACCTGTGTATCAAAAAGAGCGATATTAGGAAGGGAATTGTATCTGCAGGACTACTGGAGAGCAGTGACAGAGTTGGCTACAACAACGTAGGAACACAGAATGCGCAGGACTGCTCCAAAAGCACATCACTACCGTGAGCTCGTGAGGGCTCTGGGAAAGCAGCAGAGCATCACATCACAGCTACGAGATAATGCCAGGACACTTTTCATCGTAGTTTTTAGTTATGAGGACGTTAGTTCCCTGGCCTCTCATTCTTCAAGCCAACGTATCCAAATACTTGCTTCAAAATGTTTGAGAAAGGCTGAAGACTTTCTGGACTGCTGTATGTTCACTTAAAAGAAAAAAAAGTGTGGAACAGTGGGGAAGTTCCAGCAAAGGATATTTAGAAAGGATAAATGGGGTGACCCAGATAATTATAAGCCTGTCATCTTGGCATCTATCCCAGCAAAATAATGGAATAGCGGAGACAGGACATGATTAAGAAAGAAAGGAAATAAGTAACGGCAATCAACAAGGTTTTGTGGAAAACAGAGACTGTCAAACAATCTTCTATCTTTGAGACGACAGATGTGGTTAACAGGGATAACAGTGTCCATGGAACAGACTTCTGGAAGGCGGCTGATATTTTGATTGAGAAACCAGAAAGATATGAAGTGAACACAGCACACATTAAATAAAAAATTGGCTGACAGGTGTCAAAATCTAATTTTAAATAGGAACCACTGAGTCAGTCTGTTTCCAGAGGGGTCCTGCTGGGATCAGATCTTGGTCCCAGGGTATTTAACACTTTTATACACATCATCATCATCCCCAATTAAATTTGAAAACAGCTATACTTAGAAGAGCAGTAAATAAAGGCGAAGACAGACCGTTGATGCCGAGCGATCCAGATCCCTTAGAAAAGCAGGCTGTGGCTGGACAACATCTGTTTTAATAGAGCCAAGCCACATGGCCAGGAACCAAAAATACAGCCTGTATTAATGGCAGTGGGACAATGAGAAGCAGCCGTAATTCTCAAAAACACTGTTCCTGGCGATAGAGGAGTTTGCGGCCGGGAGCTCACAGCAGAGAGCAGGAGCTGGTCACTGAGGAGCCCAGGCTGCCCATGGGATGGGGCAATCCGAGAGCCAGCAATCCTCCATCCTTCGTGGGGTGCTGTTTTGGAGCCTGATTGCTGGGATTACTGGGACTCCAGTACCAACACGGATAGGCTGTCAAGGACTGGGCAAATGAAGTGGAGGAAAATCAAATTAAATGAAACTGGGGGGCAGAGGGGTAGGGAATCAAATGGGTGGAATATGCAGAGTGTTTTATCACCTAACCGCTTTTATATCAGAGAAACAAGCAATGCCTCAACCAAAAGACACATCATATTCACAGGTATTTGACTATTTGACACATTTACATCTACTGTGAGATCTCACTCTTGCAGGTATTTCTCAGCCAGGCAGCCCTGCCCAGTCCCGGCACAACAGTCTGCCCAGCCAGCACGAGAAGGTCCTGGCCATCACCTGTGATGGTCTCAGCTGATGCAACAGAGAAATACACCTTCTACTACCGCTCCACACCACTCCACACACCTAACCAAGTCCTCCCAACAGCCACATTAGCCAAGGGAAACAGGCTGACTGCCGTGTGTCGAGAGGCGACTGGGTCCTTCTCATTCCACATCCTCGTGCTTAGCGCAGCACCACTGTCCCTCAGTGCTGCCCCCCGTGCTGGGACAGGCACTGAATGTGACACAAAAGCCAGAGCCCATCACAGAAAATGAAACTATGCAAGTGAGTGAGGACGCCGCTCAGCACCTGCCTTGAGCAGAGCTGTCCTTGCTAACATTTCACTGCTGCTGTGCTGCTCCCAACTTCTCCCCTTTACTCCCCAAGGGCCTGTCGATATTCTGTAATCAGGCTGTGACTTTTAAGAGAAATTAAAAAACATGCATGCAGGCTGGAACAGCCTCATTCGTTTACAACTGGAGGTAGCACACTGGGGGAAGTGGCACAGGGCTTGAAGACCCTGCGTGAACTTGGGAAAGTTCATAACAAAAACTCAATTTTAAAATCCTCCTCCAGGCCAATATCAGATTCACTTATAATACTGATGATTAACACACAGCCTAAGATATATTCACTGTATTTTAACTGCCCCTAAAGGAAACTTCTGATTTAATATTGGACAATTTTCTAGCCAACAGCTCCACTCATTATCTGCTCGTATGTTTTCATTTAATTAGGTTCTGATAATTTGAAATAGCTAGATCAGCTATGCACTGGCAATCTCAACTAAGTAATCCCTTAGCCCATAGCTAGACCTCCCACAATATTAGCCCTAATGCATTTTTGTGACGCTCACAAATTTTCAGTTGCTATTCTAATTAAACATTATTGGGAGTATTTTGTCACTTGTACATTTTAAAAGGCTGTGATAGATATGGCATTCACAGGTCATCAGTAAATGACCTAAATAGTCTATTTTGGCATGATTATAAAAGGCTAAGGGGGAAGAAGACAAAGTTGTTATGCCTGCAGAGCACGTCATTCTCTTTTCTTCTTAGCTTCTGTTCTCTAAAATGGAAAATTGTTTTCATTTACACCCCTGCCTTCACTAACATTTTGCACAAGGAGTTTCTATGCATGTTGGGCATCAGCACAGTAAGCTCTCAATACAGGTTTATGGTATTATGGCATTGTCTGAAGACAATCAGAAATAAAAATTAATTTGGATACAAACCACCAGCTCAAAGGAGAGACCAGAGGAACTGGAAATAATTTACTAGTCATTTTTGTTCAGGGAGCCTTGTCAAGGATCAGGCCCAGCTGAGGCCGGTGTTTCATCAGTAAACATTAAAATCCAAAAAGCACAAGATCTGATTGCAAACATCGCCCACCCAGTAAAAACTGAACTACACGCTAATCAGGGCAGTCATGGCTGGATGCTTTAAAAAAAATGGAATATCCCAACTTACGGTTTCAAACAGTAAAGGATTTTGCAAACTTTCCTCTGATTTCTCTTTTTTTCTTCACCGAAAGAGTGGCCAAGCATTGGAACAGGCTCCCCAGGGAGGTGCTGGAGTCACCGTCCCTGGAGGTGTTCAAAAAGCGTGTAGACATGCGGGACATGGTTCAGCTGACATGCTGGCGCTGGGTTGCCAGTTGGACTTGATGATCTTAGAGGCCTTTTCCTACCTTACAGATTCTATGATTTTTCTAAGTAGAGAGACAATGTACACAGAATCGTAGAATTATTGCAGGCTCTCAAAATATTACACGCTGTTATTGTCACATTTCACCATGTTACACTGCTGCACTAAAATCAGTTTGATAAGATACAACGTGTGTAAGCCCATACACTGGCATGTGTTACAGCAACTGCTCCTCACTGAATGAGGAAACCAACATGCCGAAGTAGTTTTGGGGATTCTTTGTCTGTCCCACAACACATATTCTCGATATAAGAAAAGTTCATAGACGCATTGCCAAGAAAAAAGCCCATCTGAGCTGTATGTGGAAAAGGCCACCAGATCAGAACATTAAAGCATTAAAAAACCCCACACCTCTAAAGATAGAGCCTCTACTTAATATTATTCTAAAATCCAGTACCTTTGAACAAAAAGAGATAAAACCTGTTCTAGGAATAAATTTGAGTCTCAGCATAAGGAACTCTACGCCATTTTCATTACAACAAAACGCAAACTCCAGACGTTCAGACTAATAGCCCCTTATAGCCTGTACATGTGCTAAGATGCTGATGGTGACAGGTCACACACCCTTAGCCTTTCTCCTTCAACACCACTCGTGCTAAGTCAGGAGCACAGCAGAGAAGGGAAGGGAGAAGGACAGAAACAAGCCTAACCTTTTCCACTGTTTCTGGCTCTACTCCTGCCAAAAGGTGCCACGCATGCTTTGTCCTAAATTGACCAAGTGTGGCTTAAACAGATGTTCAGATGCCACCCTACAGTGAAAAGGATGACACCTTCAAGATACCATTTACATTAGAACAACCAGTGAAACCAAGGGTTTGCTGTGTACTTCCAGTAGACGTTGAACAGAGAAAGGATGATCTCAACTATATATTTAGCTCAGCATCCCTGAGACAGCTTGTTGTATTTTTAGAGGAGCTTGATAAATCTTGCATTACATTTAAGCATGGACGACAGGGTAGGTACATTTAAGGTTTTTTCTGTTAGCATAGTAATGAAAACAAAAATGTGCAATTCTGTTTTCTTGAAAACTGAGCTAAGTTACTGCTGGAAAATCTTTGCATTTCAAATTTAGAAATGTTACTTAGAATCTTACTTCCTGTTAAGGCTCCTTTATGCAAACTAGTAACCCTGCTTCATAACCACTGCCAATGTCTTTGCATGAAGTATAAGGGAAATATCTGGAGCAAGCTCGATTCATTTGTAATATACCAATGAAAACTTCACTGCTACATTATTTAGTGCTGCTCCCAAAGAAAACTGCAGCTCCCTAGCAGTCCCACAGACATTCACACATGGACTTCCTATTTCTCATATTTTGTTTAGAAGAATTATAGGAACTAAGCCTTATGCAATGCTGGGGATGGCAGCGGTCCAAGACGATAGAGTTTCCTGGTCAGAAGACGATACAAGAACAATATCTGAACTTTTTCAAAAAAATGCTTTCAACTAGAAACAGAAACCAGAAAGAAACACTGTTGTTTTGTAAACACATTCTGCCCTCAAGGTTATTTTTATAAAAAGGAGTACATATATTTATATACACACACACAGAGAACAATATATACATGTGCAAACAAGCAGAGTCAGGACAAAATGTTTTCTATGTATACACCCAAACTGGAAAAAAGTAAGCAATTTGAACTTGCAACAAGGATACAGTCAAAACATCTCAATCTCTCATAAGGGCTTAATCTAGCAGGCAAGACACAGTAATGACGGGCACTGAAAAAACAAAACAACTTGGAAAAAAGCATTTTGAAACTAGACTCAACAGATGAACCTGGTGCATAAGGACTTCTCAGCTTTGGCACAGGTTCCTCTGGAGATCATACAACTGTGTTGGAAAAGACACCAGCCCTCATGCAGCTTCCGCAGCCCAGTCCTCATGTGCTACAGGACACCACGGCCATGGCTTCCAGAGGGCGGCCTGGTTTATTGTCCCACCTTGCTCTTCTCTCCCAACCTGGTGTCTGGGGAGCAGAGGCTGCAGTGCAAAATTAGGTCAGGGTCCCTCACAGATTCAGTAACAAAATCAGCTCTTCTGCTCTCACACCATTTCTCAATTCTTTAGATACACTAAAGCAGAAGAGCAACAAGAAGAGGAGCTTCCCAGCTTAGAAGTCATTGGGGCTTATGGATCCAAATCGTAAAGGGAATGTTACAAGCGGAAACAGACACTGTGTGCTATTTGACCGAACCCAGGTAGCTGAAGAATGCCTTGTAGTCATTTTATGTAGCTGATCACTTTAGAGGGCAGGAATCACTTGCATTGCCCCATTCTACAAAACTGCAGCAGAAAGCATTAAACAGGGTGAGGTATATTTAATACAAAGTGATTATTATCCAAGGAAAGAAATCTGTCTTCCACAAAAGCATCTGGCAAGGGGAGAAGGGAAGCAAAGACTAAGCCGAGTGCACATCAGCTACTGAATGATGCCTCCAGTTTGACCAAGTCTGAGGTTTCCCAAACCACCTTGACTATTATTTCCAGCAGGACAGGACAGTTAAAAGATCTGCATAAGCACATACATGCAGCCATGTACAAAGGGGAAAACTGATCTCCATATACTCATCTCCTGCCTCAGCTGCCACATCCTTTCCTCAATTCTTGACGAGCACAAGTGATATCTAATAAACACACAGAACTGCTGCACAGATCATTTCCAGCCTTGCCACTCTGACCACAACACTTTTCTGTCTGGTCCCTCTACTGCCTTTCCTTTTATCACATCCACGTACCTGCAACCTGCCCTCACTTTCAAGCCCACCATGCTCTGCTTATCCTAAATCTCACCCAAAATTCACAGAGAGCATTTCTCCCCTTTAGCTGATCAGCATGGCTCGATCACGTTCCGTTATTATTTTAAATATGCACATTTTCATGTGTCCCTTCAGCTGGAACAGGCTTCCCAAAAACATGCAGAAAGCCGTTTCGTTTGTCCCGGGGCTTTCATTTTCCTTGGTTCTGAAGTAAGTGCAAACTGTTGGTGGAAGGTAGGCTGAAAGTGGTCACTACTGTGACTGCCCTGTATCTAGATGCGTTCTTTCTACTTACACAGCCCTCTGGGACAGAGATTACGTTTCTGTTTCTGCTAATAAAGGGCAAATGTACCAGTTCCCTGATCCACAGGAGCTGTGAGTCTTTGAAGTAATAGAAAGTATGGTAACGAGATGGATGGGATGTGCTTGCATCTGAATTCCATAAAGCCTGCCAGACAGGAATGTGAGCCTATACTTGTGTTTGGGCCATAACATCCCTGCAGCTCACGCTGTTGACCTCCCAGTTGTAGCATGGACAAGAGGGAGCTCCCTCACACACAGCCCACAACAGCAGCAGACAGGACCTTCTCCATGCAGCAGGCACCTGCAAATGCTTCCCATCCACTCTGTGCAGAGTATATGAATGTCGGTTGGTTTGCATTATTCAAGTTTCTAAATTAAACCTCTTACCAGCCAGCAGCCAGCTAGAAGTCAATAAAAGCCACCAGTTAGTTTTCACATTAATTACAGCATTCTTTAAGTTAGGAGAAATGGTAATTACTAGAAATGGTAATTACTAATTTAATCTAGGCAGCTCTGCTGGAGCAGGAAATCTGTGCAGCCTGCACCTCCAAGGGAAGGCATTCTTCTCTCACTCTCTGTTTTGGTTTTGTTCCCAATCCTTGCCAAATTATCTCCTTTATTTTCAGTAACATCCATCCTTGTTATTGCCATGGTGGGCAGCACAATCACGACAAGATTCCCTCCCTGTCCTCTGGCGGCAGCCTTCTCCTGGGACTTGAAAATTCCAGTGCACCAAGCCAGACACATGCCACCTCTTCATAGTCCCACTGTCTGCAGCTGATGTGTTTTCCAAACATACTTAACAGCTAAAGATCCAACTCTTTAATAGCTGCTACTACACAAAAATTATGTTTCAAACCAGTGGGGACATGAATAAGATGCAGCTCCCCAGAGAAGGAACTTTTCAATGTTTCATCCCACACAAGATCAAAAAAGAATGAAGGGGTGGGGAATGGTTGCTCTTTCGCTCTTTTTTGCTCTTCAAAGTATGGAAAGCTTGCTGAAAAGTTCTATACAAACAGGATACTTCTGCTCTCAAAGATACCTATGTGACACTCACTAACATGAACCAGAGCTGCATAGAAATAGCTGAGGGTACAGATGAGATCAGAGTATTTAGGGGTTTATATTAACTAAAATAAGTAATCCTCAAATCTATATGAAAGTCACAACAGGCCAGTAAGCATCCAATTAAGACAATCCAATTTAACATTCATGGAAACAAAGAATTCTTATTTCATAGGTTTGTTCTATTCTTAAACTTACGTATTATTCCTAGATATGCTTCCCAGATATTATTGTACTATGGAGTCTAAGATCAGATACAGTCAGCAAATCCTGGAAACACCCAGGATCTAAAATAGCAAACTGAAGCTGGGGTTTCACTAGAGGTACAATCTCTTGCATCTTTTGGCTTTTATGGCTTTTAAAAACAAATGCAGGTAAAAATAGCTGAAGGATTTTGATGGCAGAGTACAGATCTTAAGAGCTGCACACATCAGCCTTTTATATTAAATTTGTAGATAAACTCAATTATTCAGGTATTCAATTTGTAGATAAATGCAGAGTGACTGGAATGCATCCATTCCGGCATCTTCAGTTTTCACGTTCTTTGAATTAGTCTCCATTTACATGCAAGAAAGTCCAGAGTAAAATTCCCCTGTTCTGTGTTCAGATGAAGACGTCCCTCAGTTTACACGTAGGGAGCCAAACACGATCCTAAAGCAACATTTAAAGATGTTCCTTTGTATTTCAGCTAAGGATATCTGCAGTGCTCAGAAAGCAGCATCACTTCTTGACTCTGGCAATCAAATTCAGATTTCTGTAGTAGCAAGGACAATTCAAAAATTAAGAGTCTTTCCTAAAACTGCCACTGCATAAATCTCTGCTATACACTTAACCAGAGTTACCTGGACTGAAGTAATTCCTCTCTAAGGGGCAAAGTACAGTGTGAAACATCACTTGCGCTTTTTTACTCATAAGGTACTTGAGATGTTATGCATGGTGTGAGAGCTTCTGGGAGCACACTCCCAGCAGTAAACTCAGTCACTCTCCAAATTTTTTCCTGGTGAATTATGGTAAAACTGGAGCACACTGGGGAAACACAGCAAAGGCACTGGATGCTGCTTACTGAAGCCAGGTTGCATCCGGAACTGAAGAACAGTCGCATTTTCAGCTGAGCTGTCCTAACCCAAATATGGGCTTAATGACGAGGTGGCAAGCTCAGGTTAATGGCACTACCATATGGGATTTAACGGGATTTTTGCAGAGGATTCAAATTGTGGCTTAAGTGAAACGGTCTTAAGATACAGGTAATGTAACTCCTCCAAGAGCATACTTGCTCTCAACTTTCATTATTAGAATTTATTTTATTTGTCCGCTTTTACCAAACGACAAGGGAACTTTAAATTTTTCTAGGACAGACCTGAGAAAGGAAAAATATTTCAAAGGGTGCAGTTACTGCAGAATCAGTATCAGAACTAAAAGCACTAAAATAAATGTTTAAAATGAAGGCAGTTTCTCCCTCAAGAACTCACAGGCAGGGAACATGGATTAAATATATCACTTTCATTGTACAGCACTATTGTGTGACATCCAATCAAAGTAAAAAGCACATGCATTTATTTTCAACTGCTGCCTTTCAAACAGGTAAAACTATGAAAAGAATAAACCCCAAATCTTCATATAAGAAAAAAGACTGTAAAATCCTCAGGAGCTACCAATGAAGCAGGCTGGTAAAATTCCTGCCATTTGCACCAAGACACTTGTTAGCACAGCTATGCCCAGCTTGGTAAATACCATGTACCTGCAGCAGAGCAAGCAAAGAACAAACCGTAACATAGAGATTTTGTAATATCTTCTGTAACAAATACCTTGATCTTTATCATGTGAGGGCTTGACTGGCAAAGACTTGGAAATGACTTCTTTATAAAGAATGAAGTTCTCTTGCTGTCTTGGCATTGGCAATATCTTTATATATACACATGAACATCTATGTATGTACACACACACGCAAACATACGGATTCTATACTGATAGTTGTCAGGAATAAAAGAATAGAATAAAAAAGAATAAAAGGGGGCAAAAGACCTAATTTATGCAGAAGCTCTGTGTTCTATGCCATGATGAAGAGCAGCCTTATCATGACTAAGTTCCTGGTTGACAGCTCATAAGAGGATGAAAGCAGTGTTGAAGAGGCAATCTCTGGTGTCCTAGCAATTAGCACACACAAATATTAAAATGGTTGGTTTCAGAACAACGACTACTTTGTTCATGACTTCCTGGAAGGCCACCCACGGAAGGGAAGCAAGGCAGCTTAGAGTGATGGAAGGAGAAAACAAGCCAGAGACTGATGACTGGCACTGTGATGTTGGTTACCTACTCATGACCAGGAGAACTGGACTGCGAGCTATGATTTTGCTCCAGTTCAATTTCAAGAGTCAGTAGATGCTTCTCTTTAGGCTTCAGACACACAGGAGAGCACGTCTGCTATATTGCTGCTCATAATATCCTTCACTTACCTTCCAAAAACTGTGTGCTTCTTGTCCAGATATGCACAAGAGCGGAATGTGATGAAGCTGGAAGGAATACAGACGTATCAGTTAGCACATTATCTCATTGACACTCAACAGCAGCTACTAATGCTTAAAAACAGAAAGTGTATGCAAAAGCACTCTGAGAGACAAGCCCCTCTCTCTCCATGGTTCCTCTCTGGGAGGCCTGCTGTCCAAACACCTTTTAACTCATTTGTTTTGTGGGTTTTGTCTTGAATTTCTGGAGTTTTGACTTCTCATTTTTACACCTTACTAACATCCCTAACACTATTCCAAGCATGGTGACTTGCACAAAGTCCAAAATTAATCTGATCATCTGCCTCCTTGGCCAGGGAGCCCCTGGGAAGTACATGCAGGACAGGGAGATGTGTGTCCTGCTTGAGAAGTGCGTTTCTTGTGCGTGATTGGGAGCTTGTACCCAGGAAATACAGTCATATAGCACAACAGTCCCTGCAAATGTAATCTTCTGTCTTCTAGGATATTTACTTTTTGAGTTTTCTTCCATCAAATTGGCCTGTCGGTGATCCACTTCTCCTCTGGACAGAGCAAATTTGTGCTTCGGATACACATGGCAGAAAAACAATTCAAAGTGCCAAAAGTAATGAAAACCTGTGAAACTTGGATTTTTAATTTTTAATTAATTGGACTTCTAATTTTGGGGGTTTTATTTTTAAACTTAAACATGCGAACTAAAATACCAACTCCAAAGCAACCTTTACTACTAAAACTTTTCTCTAAAGCTTAATGTTTCTCTGGAAGACTTGGACTACAAGCGTATGAGACAGAGGTTTCCACACTGTGGTCTACAGACCACGATAGCCCATCTTGGCTAGTCATACAGTACTGGCTCTCCTCCCTGTCTCCATCTGTTACACTACATTAGAGACAGCTAAAAATATATAAGCATTCCAAAAGCACTTTTCCATATAAGCAACTGCCTCAGGAAGTTATATGATTGCAAATAGGAGGGGCTGCAATCTGCCAGACAATCTATGAAGATGTAGCTTGCCCTAGGAAAGCTTTGAGATGCTGTGCAGAATGCAAACTCCCCCACAGGGCAAACATTACAGCTTAGCCTGTGCATGGGTTCTCTGCACCACTTTATTCCCAGATATCCAATACTTATCAAGTGGTCAATTATGTAGCATTGCAATAAAAAAAAATCTGAGCAGTAGCAAATACACAGGGAAATCTCCTCATCCATCACTGCAGTCAAAATAAAATTAAGGACAAAGGAATTAATGTAACTCAGGATGATCCCAGAGGAGAATTCCTGAGCATTATTTGAGCACCACTTTACACAGGGAACCCAGGTCAATCTGCACTGCAGTGCCTATCACCTGTGGGGAGAGCTATTCACCCAGTTCCTAAGGTCACAACGCTTGCCAGAAGTGTCGGAACGCTGCCTAGGAAGCTTTATGAATATGGGCCGCTGGAGTCTCTCAGGGACTTGACATACAAAAGAATTTCATATTTCATTTGCAAGTTTCAGGGAAACATACAATCACATGTACAGCAGCAGATGATGTGACTCAATATGGCACATCACGCATGAACTGCCTGTATAACTTCTGTTGCTAGAACCCCTTTTAAAAAAAAAAAAAAGAAAAGAAGAAAGCGCCTCTACTCTCCCCTAATTTAGCACCTGAGTGTTGGCAATAACATTCAAATCCAAAATAAGCTCTACAGCAACTCGATCCTGTAAACTGCCCAACACGTGCTTAGCCTAAAGCACGTGAGTAAGCCTGTTAAAGGCCCCGAGACAAGCACTTGTATTTAATTATAAAGCTAACCACACTTATACTACTACTTACACACATAATATTACTTAGCATCAAGAAAACCAACAGCAAGAAACCCCTCTCTCCCTCCCCAGTCCCAACGCACAGTACTGTACACACACACTCTCCTTCCTGGGGCTCCCAATAAAGCTACAATTTTTGTCTATTGCAGCACTTAGAGAGCAACCAATGAATAGTCAGCTCAAAGTGACACGGAATATTTTCAAAAGACTGCAGGCAAGCACCCTTATTAATGTTACAGACAAAGAAGGTTATTACAACTTTGATATCTTTAAATTTCTCTTGTTGTTCTTCCTGCTTCTTCATTCATTTTGTCCTCATTTTAGTCTTCGTTTTGCTTTTGTACATTGAAAAATAAGTCATTCTCAACCTCAGATTCTGCACTCTGCCACATCTGGGTTCTACACATTCCATCAGTGCAGAACTGTTCTCGTTTATTTAAAATCAGGTGAGCAAGAAGCAGCAACATTTCCATACAGTATATGTTTCACTTCAATAAATCCTTTCAAAAACTTCAATATGGGAGTAAATTTAAACAAGAGTGGAGAGGTGTAATGATCTTACAGGGATAACCGCGAGGGATGCTGACAAAAATGAACAAAAACTTCAAATCATAAAAACAGAAAAGGCAAATAATGATGATATAATAAACATACAGTTGTCTTTCCATGATTCACTTTGCTCTCAGACTGGGTAACAGCAGCTGTAGCTACCCTGATTTCGACAGTGTATTTCACTTGACTGAACTTTAAAGAGTAGCTCGTAAAACGTCATTTGTTTTCTTAACAGAGTAAGACACAATGTCTAGAGGGAAACAATAAAACACAAAAAGCAAGTGACTACTTACAACTGTGATTTGTTTGTGTTAGGTCCTGAATTGGCCATACTAAGAACACCACGTCCTGTGTGGGACAAATTTGGCTTAAATTCATCTTTGAAGGGTTTTCCCCAGTAAGATTCTCCTCCTTGAAAGAGAAAAGATGATAGAAGAAATGTTTGTTTTCAGTAGCTTCCCACTACATTTTATAAGAGGCACTGGCATTTCATTCAAGGTTTCTGGCACTTTTGATCACCACATGTATAATATATTCTTTCCTTATCCCTATCACTAGCTAGGTATTTGAGCATGCCCTTGAAATCAGATGTTTGTAACACAGTTCTGTGTCCCCACACTATCAACCGCACCAGACCAGACTGTTTATCAACAGCATTATATATTGTGTGCTGAAGAACTGTCAAGGATTTAATTTTTTACTGCTGGTTCACCATAATTTTTCTTTTTTGAGACATTAAATCTTTAAAAGTGGCTTTCTGACAAAACACAGAGCAAAGAATTACTAGTTTAATTACACTCTGGATATAGCATTGCTTCCGGAAAAAAAAATACCAGGGAGATGGAATACGTTCATAGAATCAACTAAGAATAAGAGCTATAGGCTCAAATGCTTAATCCCTGGCTAAACAATGAAGAATGATGATATATATTCCTCCAAAATAAAAGGCAATAATTAAGATATTTGACCTAGATACCTAGGTGATGTGAACACTTAAACACAATGAAGTAAAAAGGATGATAAAACTTTGCACAAACCACAGACCCAGCCCTCCAAAACAGATTTCTGTGTCTGTGGATAGAAAGAGGGTCTGGGAGACCTCTCCTCCTGGCTGTCATTCTTACATTATTTATGACAGATCTGACATTTTCATTTGCACTTTCGTCCAGGATCATTCTTAATAAGAAAAATGAAGGCTGAGATTTTACAGTCAAATCCATAATCTTGTTTGACAAACCATGAAAAAATATTTCACCTTAGGATAGTATTAAAAATAAAACAAACAAAACTATCCAAACAGGCAACAAGACTGGTCCATCTGCAGAATTGGTTTAAGAATCCTCCAGAGTAACTGTATCGCTTGTGAAGCAGGAGGTCAGTAAAGGATCTGCAGTGCTCAATTGCTATTTGCAGATGTAACACAGAAAAACAATTTGATGATATGGCTGCACAGGAAAGCAGCAAATAAAACTGAGGAATAAACCAGGTTCCTACCAAAAACCCTCACACAGAAAATCCCAGGGGTGCACGGAATGAGAAAAGAGTTTCACAGGAAAACAAAGCATCACAGGTGGATAGCTGCAAGTGCAAGTGGAACTAAATAAGCAAGAAATTTTGGAAGAAACTGACCCACTTCAAAACCCAATTAATCATGTTCAAAATACCTATTAATAGAGTTGAGTGTTGCCTGCTCTGCAGTTTGACAAAAGGCAGCAAAAGGGGACAAACCCTGTAGGGATTTTCTGTAATCAGGAGTAGAGGAGGAGTGATTACTTCAGCAATCTTTGGCTATTGAATATTTTAAGATCAGCTAAATCACATCAGCTTGATCCCATATGCCAATCTCTTCCAGTAGGGTGAAAGGGGTATGGTACAGCTGCAGCCAGCTCGACTGTCTCGAGGATGGATTCAAAACCCAGCTATTCTAGCCAAATCCAAAGTGTTCAACCTATTAGAAACTGTCTACCTGAAGCCAGTAATTTTCTTTGCTAATGAATCTCCTTGCATGTTCCTATTTGCTAAGAGAGGTTACTTCTGCAGTGCCTTAGTTACCTGCCTTGTTCAGAAATACAAAGTTCTTGTAGGTTAGTAAATAAACAAGTTACACGCAGAACACAGTGAGGCTCCACACCAACAGTTGCTGCCCGAAACCAGAAACACACCTGCAAAGCCTGTCACCGCACGATGCTCTGCGCACTACTTCCCTTTCCCTCTTCGCCTTTCACAGTTTTCACCTTTCCACTTGGATCTGGCCTGGTGGGGCAGCATCAGGGACGGGCTCCCTGCCCACACCATCGCGGTGCCATTGCTTCAGGCCCTGCATTTCTGTTCTCTGCCACGGCCGGAGTAACAAACTTCACTTGGACTTCCCTTAGAGAAACACATATTTTTGTGCCAAAGGACCTCCTGAAGGAAGTTCTAATTATTTGTAGAGCAGATGCACTTGCTATGAGTCCTAACCTAGAGGAGTGTTAGCTGTCTAGGCATTTTCAGATGATACACAAACAGAAACACAACCCCTTGAGATGGTGCACAGCAGCAAGTGGCCAAACCCTTGAGTCCATTACACCCTTCATACGCTTTCAGCTGATGCTGGAATTACAGCGTTGCCAAGCTGCCCAAAGAGAGCGGAATCAACCCTGAAGCCTTCACTGGTCAGAAAAATAATTGAAAAGGAAAGAGAAAAATCATGAATGACAGAGAGTCTCTGGCACAAGCAGCCAGCCGACCCCAGAGCTTGCAGATGGGAGCAATGAGCCATGATCCATAGGTTTTGGAATATTTATTTTTCTATGATTTCATTTCAGATCATACACCACAGGTCAGAATTAATCTCATATGTACGAAGGCTAACTTTGGTTCACTCCAGTTCTCTGGAAATACGTGCTAATATTTTAGTAGATAGTTACAGCATGAGATCCAGTCCCTGCCTCCCTCCCTGCCTGCCGTACAGCTGTTTCCAAGGCTAATTCCGTCTGCCTGGGAGCTGCAGGCAAGAACAGAGAATGGCCTGTGCAGCATTCGCCTAAAAGGCCAGACGTCCTATAAAGGACATAGCTGAAGTGTCTGCAGAGGCCTGGCAGCACGGACTGGCAAAGGGTGGTGGAGACGCTGCAAAGGCGGCGAGACAGCAGTACAGGAACAGTTTGGGGGGTTTTGTTGCTTTTAAAGAAAAAACCCCAAATCTTTAGTTTAATATACTTAAAAAAGAAAAAAAAAAGAAAGAGAAAAATACAAATGTATTCTCTTTAAATTAAAAACAGCCTGAATGTGCTGTTTGTCAAACTCCTGCTAACCTCTGGAATTGTTCCAGGCTTCAAGTATCTGCTTGAAGCAGGACCAGACAGAGCAAGCCAGAAGATGGTGAGTTAAATGTATACATTTTTTTAATTACTGAAAACCAGAATCACCCTCTCTCTGAAGACAAGGCACAGATCCCTCCTTAAGTCTACTGCCATGCCAGCACAATGCTCAGCCAGGGGGTCCGGAACAGGATTTTTAGATCCTTAATTTTGCTCTCTATGGTGGAACTCAATGTAAACTTGGAAAAATAACTCACAGGCTCCAAACCTACTAAATAATAATCAGCAGGCATTTGGAAGTACCTCGCAGATTTTACTGTGTTTATTCCCAGCAGCGTTGGGGGGTGTGGCTGTGCCATGTTCCCCATTTTCTGAAAGCAGAAGGGATGCAGACAGAGGAGGTGGGACCGTCGCCCCGTCTAGCTCTGGCCCTCTCACGTTACACTCCCGGTACGTGCCATAAAGGGAGGAGGCTCCTCCTCATATTCCCCAAATCATCTTCTGAGAGCACACAGATCACCGCTGACTATATATGGAGTCACGATGATGCACAAACCTCACCCCGAAGCTGACGTACCAGCCTACAAGCAAAGCTCACGGAAAACAAGAATTGACTCTGGGGGGTACATTCACAGCAGCAGCACTGCCCGTCACTTCACCTTCCTCTCAGCTTACTCCCTGATAAGATTATCTTCTGTCACAGCGGAGCTGTGTGCCTACTGGACTTGCAAATGTTTCTGAGATCCTGTTACAAAAAGCGCTGGAAAGAAATTCTGTGCTGAAAATCAGAGGGGTTCACACGGCAGCAGCCGGGTGCTGCCACTGGCTGGATGGGCGCTGGGAGTGCGAAAGGGAGCGGGACTTACAACCCTGCACACGGGGGTGTCCCGCTTGCACAAAGCTGGAAATGTACTTGGAAATACACTGACCTTAGAGGGTCAGCATTTAACCCGCACAATGTCGAAGCCTTCAGGAGCCAGAAAGAGCTTTTGCACAAGTCTGTAAAACAAAAATCACATGCCTACCCAGATATCTGAGGTGCAAACCTGAAGGCAGCTGGGAGGCACTTCCCCACATTTTTAATAAAAGAGAAAAATTCTCTTAAATTAAAGAGGTGTTTACCTAATTCTAACACAGAGATCAAACCAAACAGACCACAGAGCTCGTAGAAAAAATTAGACTGCAGTCACCATTTCCATGGCTATCCAGAGTGGCAAGATATATTTAGCTTGTAACTGAAGCACGGTCTGTTACTCAGGCTCGTATCCGCATCTTGTGCTGATAGTGAAAAGGTGAATAGATCTAAACTGACATCTGAAGCAATCACACATTAGCAACTACACAGAAAAAAGCCACGTTTTCAGATTGTCTTTTGAACAAAACCAGCTTACTCTTTGGTAGTCTTTGTTCCTTCTTAAAGGCATTTTTTCTTCCAGAAAATAGTTTTATGGGGTAAAATTACAGAAGTTGTACAACTTTCTTGCAAAGACCTGAGAGATGCACCTAAGTTCAGAAATTTAGCATTCCAAAAGCCAGGTGTGGGCTGGGAATCATCATTCATGACAGTTATGATTTTAAATAAATCCTTCCTTTTTCTGGCATAAAAATTGCTAAGCAGTGGTAAGAAGTGGGAGGGCTCTGATTCACAAAAATGATGGCTTACTTTCTGTAATTTTCTTCTTGTCATTTGGAACGAGGTACATAATAACATCTGACACTTCTATAGAGCTTTCCAAGTGAGATTCTTGAATCATTTTGCAAATATGAAAGCCTTAGCTGGCCAATAAGTGCTTCTCTCCCTCTCAGATAAGAGGACACGGTACTTGTAACCCCAACATTCTAGAGGCTGGATTTTCAGAGGGGCTGCAACTTAAAAGGGGTATATTGCTAGATAAAAAGGTCTTGCTCTTGTCCTTTTGCTCAGCTTCAATCATGCAAGAAAAGGGGCTCTAAAACTGGGTACGTTTTAGGAACTTGCCTTGTTAGGAAATCACATTGCAGAACTGACAACCGACCAAGTTTGTCCACAGTCCCCTTTGCTATCGACAGTTCAGAAGGGGGGGAAAAAAAAAAAGTGCTTTGCTCTGCTGGTTGCCATCCAAAATGTAATTCCCATCTGCCAGTGGTATTTTATCTTGGACTTTTACTGCTATTATATGCCACCTTTGTGCCCTCCTGCATTTATAAATGGACAGAGGTACACATAAGTTGATTCACGAGACCTTCCAACAGGTTGCAAATAAGATTAGCTGAAAAATGCCTGTGCTGCTTTGAAAGTGTAATGCTTTGCATATAGTTTTCCCTTTTTCATACAAAGGGTTTAGGATATTAAACCTATTTTTCCTACATGCAAATTTTCTTCTATTACTTGGAACACTGAAAATACAGAGCAGCTGCTACACTTGCACTAGCATGATTGAGACAGAATTACTCACAATGTTCAACCACTTAGTTGTTATGAACAGCAGGAAAAGAGATACATCAGAAATCTAAAATTCATTTTCAAATAATTAATCATTACAAAGAATGACCATGACTCAGGTTATTGCTCTGAATACTGCCTCTATGGGTGGTTATTTTGTTAGAAAAGAAATAGCCTGCTGCAGCACAATAAAATTTCTCCCAGTAGTCTTATGAAACATTAAGTTGAAGGTTGTAGAAAATTAGTTTGGTCCTCTAAATCAGTGTCAGCGTTACAGGACTGTATATCTGACTGCTTTGGCAAGGCAGGTCTGCCACCTAAGCTGAGGTAAAACTCTGCTCCCCACTCTTTTCCCAGCGTGGTATCTCAACTTCTAGATGCCACAATGCTAATTTTCACCCTCCTCCATCCCAAGGATAACTGCTGGGTACCAGGAATCAGTTGTCTTTCATGTGTCTGCTCGGTCACAGTTACTCTTATGACAGCTGAACAACAGACTCAAAATGGACACACTGGGGAGCTTAAGGACAAATAAAGAAATAAGGATCAGGGCTGCTTACAGATAGGACTGTTCGCCAGAGTAGCCGTGGAAATGGACAAGCAGCTTGGCATTTTACATCTGTGAAATGTTTCCAAAACACAAACATCTAGGTGAGCCAAGAGCACGGTTGCAGTCTCTGTACATATGACATGTAACCTTACGTCATGTTGT
The DNA here is from genome assembly GCA_013399095.1 of Psophia crepitans. Lineage (NCBI taxonomy): Eukaryota > Metazoa > Chordata > Aves > Gruiformes > Psophiidae > Psophia > Psophia crepitans. The sequence continues at coordinate 146,721 of VWZZ01006229.1, read as the reverse complement.
ACTGAGAGTACCCAAATCCACCCAGAAGCCGAACAGCCCTGGGCTTAGTTAGCAATGGAGTGGGTGATCATCTAAGCATTTGGGTGCTGCAACCATAAACCTGACACCTGTTGCTGAACATGGGCTGAATGTCAAATGACAGAAACCAAATGGTGGGAAGATTTTTGAACAAGTCTGTTCTAGCTCCGGAGCTCATGAACAGGAATAATTAAATAAACAAACAAAAAATATATACAGGCTTAATGTCCCTTCCACATACCCGTTTGGAAAAAGTGGTGTGGTTTTTTTTGTAAACAAACAACAAACAAAAAACCCATCCCAAATCTCTTAGCCAGAAAATTTCAGTTAAAGCAGAAGGTTCTACATGGAACAGGAAAACAAAGGATGTTCAGGGTTTTTTTTCCTGAAGTCTCCCTGCAAAAGGTTCTAACAGAAACAATTCTGGCAGTTTAAAATATTGACGTTTAGAAGGTAGCCTCCAAATAGTCTTCCCTATTGCCAACTGAAATATCTGGGAAGAAAGCCCTGTTCTACTCTCATACGCTCCCCAGATATTACAGAAGTTCTTTACTTCCCCTGTAAACCTCTGAAGACCATTGAATCTTATGCACTTTTTAGCTTTCAAAGATGCAAAAAAAGTTTTTTTTTCTACGAAGCAGTGAGTCAAAGGAACACTGAAATTCCTTCCAGCTGCCAGAAGAAATAAAAAAGGGAATTTATACTGCAAATAACATACAAGACCCAGGTAACAAAGGTGCAACGTACTGAATCGCAGTGCTTTACTCCAAAGCTTTCGTAACACAAATGCTTGTGATCACATTAGTAACACGCAAACCGATGGACCAAACTTTTTACACCATGGGAGCCTAGGAGAGCATCACTATGTCTGCCATGGTCTTAACACTGCTGCCGAGCTGTACCCTCCCCTGGCTGCGCTGCTGCGGAGAGAACATAAAGCCAGACAGGCTCCTGTCTGGCCACCTTCCTACAGCATGTGGTACATACACGTGTAAAACTTCTGCCTCACATTCAAATGCCCAGAATCTATCGGGTAGTCAGGAAGAAATCCTGACAGACTACTTGCACTCTGTGAACTGTCTAAGCAGCTTCATTTAAGTAAGTATTAAACACACAAGCACGACAGTTCAAGTGAAATCTAGCAGCCCACCAGGCTGTCCATTCACAACATTTTCTTGTGATTTTATCATATTCAGTAAGTGATTAAGTAAGGATATCTAAAATTCAGTCTTCAAAAAATAAAAACCATTCAGTTGCAAAGAAGACAGTTGCATGGTTTGGACTCTACAATAATTGCAGTGTCTAAAAACCTGCACTGCTCTTATCTATTTAAGTGTATGCTGTTTTGTTAGAACTTTAATAGTCTTGACAGATGTTTGTAAGACATCATGCCTGCAAAATATTCATATTTAATTAAGAATGACAAAGAGGAAAACAAAATGGAAAGGCAAAAAGGAGTCATTGGCCTCCTTTTTAAAAGAGGATACATAGGAGATCTTCTCTCCTATGGGCTTATTTGCATTTTACTTCCTGCTGGCTTTGCCTTCTTGACCTTCAATGCAGCTGCACTGCCAGTTCTCTGCCAACTGTTAATTGTGGTGTCTTACAATACTTCCACCATTTGCACAGACAGAGACAAGAACGACACCAGCACGATAATTTTCATTCCACAGCAGGATCTGAACTCCACCCTACAAGGGTGAAAGGTGTCTGAATGCACCCATTAAATTTCTCCCGTCTCCTGACACCTCTTTATATCTCATTTTAAAAGAGGTTGCTAATTATGTCTTTTGGGATTTGAACCGGAATTTTTCCTTATAACAAAATCAAATCACATTTCTTTTGACAGTCCAAGCATATATGGTTAATAGATCTTGTTAATAGGCTTTTGCCATCAAAACACAGAACCTTTAACTAGTCTCAAATCTTTGAGTGTGCAACTATTGATTATCACATGCAATAGAAGAAAAGCTGTTGGGCAACTCACTGCTACAATATTTACAAAGTAAATAGAGCTAAAGTATTTAACAGCTACAAGGACATCTTTTTTTGGATGACCTGTGAGCACACACAGAAAAACAGCGCTTGCATTTACAAGTGACGCACAAGTGAACTAGAATAAAAATGCACAGAACCCCACAAGGCCAGGCAAAGAGTTGTGGAGGCTGGTGACATCTACAAGTGGGTAGATAAAAGGTGCAAACGGAAAATGAGCAAATTTACAGCAGCAACTAGAGATATTACAAGGCATATCCACTGTGGTGGGCAATGCCTTGAGGACCCTTCAGCTGCTCTGTTTCCCGACCATTTCTGATATGACTGTAATGCAGATCTCCAGCTAGGGAGAGAAAGAACAGGCAGAAGAATTCAGTAAGTCATCCCTAAAAGTTAGAAAAAGAGCAGCTTGGGCTTTACAAGGCACTGGCTGGGAGAACAGATGGTATCTGGCCATTCACCAATTCTGAGGCAGGTCTCAAGTATTCTATTAATGCTGAATTTGAAAGTAACTTTGCATGAATGTGTTTCTTCCTTTGTTCTTTGCCCTGCAAGGTCAGCTGTAAAATCATTATAATTTTTATTTATTTTCTGGAAGAAAAAGGAAGCAAAGACTCAAAAAGAATTCTACATGAAAGAGTGCCCAAGTTTTAGACTGAGAACATATCAGATGAAATTTTGAGCATGGTTAAAATGGTCATAAAAATATAGAGATAAAACCTCTGCTTTAAAGGAGAAATACAATGTGCCACGTATCATAATTTAAAGAATTTCAATCTACAAAGTGTCTGGAAATAAATGTAACAACACAGCGTATGAAGTGAAAACAGTTTACTTGATTCAAACTCAACCTTACCTGTTCCTGTTCCAGTTGGATCACCTCCTTGGATCTGCAGAATTTAAACAAAATCAATAGGTTATATATATACATATATATCTGTGTGAAACACATTAAATACAAACCATAAAAGCCAGTTCTGCTCAATTTTCTATCTTCTATATTGTGTCATGTTGACAAGTTAGCAACAAGGAAACCATTACTACTTACTTGGAGCTTCTTTTATCAGCTGGATGTCATCTCCTACATTACTTATCCAAGAGCAGAATGACAGTTTTATAAAAATAATAGGTCTCTTGTGGGTAAATAGGGAAAATAAACAGTCTCAAATGGGTTAACCAGATCATCCTTTCCATTATGTGCTGGGTCATGGCCTGCGTTTTAACTGATGTTGCATTGCTTTTGGAACTGCAAAGGCTTTACATTTTGCCACATGATAGGAAGGCAAGAAATGAGGGAATACGGAATATTTTCTGTATCTCAATCTGTATTTCCCAGCATCCCCCTCACTATCTGTGGTAGGAAAAATCCTTACGTGAAACCAATCTTTCAGCAACAAAATTAATCGCTGTATGTGTGTGTGTGTGTATATATATACATGCAGGATCTACAGAAATAATATTCTATATTCTAATGCCAGTAGAGGGAGCGTGCCATGACTAGCTTCACAGTAATAACACATAAGCACAATTTTAATTGTGAGTTTAACTGTGAACTGAGACATATAGTGCTGTCGAAAGAAAAAAAGCTTTTTTTTTTTTTTTTTAGGATGACAAGATGGAATGTAGCATTCAGTGCTGAAAGGTGCACACTGCGTTCAGGATCTGGTTGCCCAGTCTTCTGAAAGGAAATTAAGCATCCTAAGCTGCCTGGACTGTACCTATGTAAATCTTTGACTACCAGCATCATCTTTCTGGTTCACTAGGTGCTCTTTAACTCCTTCACAAAGAAAGCCTGGGCACCTACTCCTGGAGCACACACAGGAAAGGATGGTCTGACAGCATCCAAGTACCACAACTTGAAACAGAAATTCAGCTGCTTTTCTAAAGTTTCATCTGAATGGGATTTCAACAGGCCACAGTATTACTTATCCAAATTAGCATTCCCCCTCCTTTCTCTCTATCCTTCTGTTCATTAACCACCCACCCACAGCTTAGGGAAGATAACAAGAGCCTTGCCAAGGCAATGACTCTTAAAGGCTTTGTCTGGAACACCAGCAGAAGCCCTCCTAAATGCAATGATGCTCCAAGTGACAATATTAGTCAGAGACAGTTGCTAGTAAGACTAGTAAGTACAAATTTAGTAAGTTAGGACAATCCTAGTTCTGGTGGTATATTTAATATACATCTATTGCAAGCTGTTGTGCATGGAAGAAACTAAAACTGAATTAAGCTAAGTACGTATTTTGAGGACATCACATACTATGCATTACACAGGATTTGTTCAATACTCACCACAAAATTACGAATTGATCTGTGAAAAATTGTTCCATCATAATAGTTCTTCTTGCATAATTTGATAAAGTTTTCACATGTTCGGGGTGTCTGAAAGACAAATGAGGTTCTAATTAAGCAATACCTTTAGACAATCAAATTAGTCACTACACTGTTTACAAGAATCACTTTTCATTTGTGCCTTGCAAAGAAACAATCATGTGGGACTCTTGAAGAGGAATGAGTCTCTGTCTCCAGAAAAAAGATATAATATATGCTCTTTTAAGGTATACTTGAGAGACACACACAGTGTTAAATAAATTAAAGCCAGACCTTCCAATTAGCACAAAGAAGTGCTGAACACAAGCTCAGATAACATGGGCTCCCAGTAGACATAACGACGGTAAAAGCAGGTAAGCTCAGAGACTTTGGAGTAACTTAGTTCCAGCGGTGTATCATGATCCTTTTCCAAAGGGAGAGTTCTATAACTAAAGAAAGTTAACTCACAGAGCAAGAAAGAACCTGACTTTTCTGCTCCACTATTTCAAAGTGAGCACATTAAATAAGGGTAACAGAGAGAAGCATTTCGTCCTCTTCACCACTTGAAACTAAAAATGGGACCAACCTCACAAATCACTGGACCATGAAATAAATAAAAAAAGACAACCTGTTTTCAAAAATCTGAAAACAAAAAGAAAGCTAAATATATTGCCAACTTCTAATTTACTTTTACAGTGCAAATTAAAGCTATTTATTTTAATTTATGAGCCACAGCATTCAAACAGTACCTTCTAAAAAACTTTACTGCCTACCTAATTATCCTTCCACTGTAATTGTAGGGATTCTCTTCTCTGCAATACTAAAATACCTTCACATGTACCACTACAAGTACAGAAACAGCCTGTTCTCTACACTTGGACATGTTTTCCAGTCCCATTGAGGATTATATGCATAAATGTATTCCAGTTTTACGAAAGAATACATCTAACTAATCTGAGTTGTTACAGGCGTTCAAAATATCCTTATTGTTGTATGTGCTCGCACACAAAGCCCCAGCATGAGTCACAATGTCTGTGAACAAACACACAAGACATGAACCCTCTTTCTGAAAGACACTGATTCAATTCGCATTGGTATGACATCATTCTTGGTCTGAAAGCTGCAGACAGAGAGTGAGATTGAGGTATGCAGCAGGTATTTTTGCTTAAAAGCAAAAAAATAAGGCAAGCCCAATTACAATCATTTAAGGATGAAATTATCCGTATCTTTTTAAAAGCAGATCCATACAAGTATTCATCCTGAGCCATACAGAACTTCAATTTTCTATAATATTTTCTCATCTGAAACACATTCATTCTCATCCCTCTTTATTTACACTGAAACGTCGCTGAATTATCCAAACAAACTATACCTGCTATTATAAACTCTTTATAATGATTCCTTCTTAATTACTCTATACATACATAGACGACAGTTGTCTGCTGGACCATAACTGGAAAAATAAGCGAAGTCCAGTGCAATCTTTCACTAGCTATTACCTCAGATTTCCGACAGAATTCATTCCTAAGTTAAAATGGTAATGGCACTGTAATGGGCTTATGGTAGAATGTCACCAGGACATGTATTTTGGTAGCATCCTGAGGGAAACTCCTAAGTAAATACATTCCATAAAAATTGTTTCAAGCAATAGGAGTTTTAATGTCTATAGCAAATTTGAAATTTTTTCTTTCAATTGGACATATGTGCTTGAAAATGATCTTTGTACATACTGTTTCAAATAAAACTCAACCCCCGAAGAATCATTTGTGCAGGGTATGCTCCTTTATAAGACAATATTGTAACAGCCTTGATCCTGATGTAGTGCTACTAATTATCACTCATGAAAAATGTCATTAAGGATAAAAATAAGTTCAAAAAAATTTTTTATGAATCAGAAATGGAATCAGCAGCTTTTAGCCTAAGGCACTTTATCTCATGAGAACCAAGCACTCTTTGGAGAGAGAGACATAGTTAATAAGTTGTCTGGGGGGAATACAGCAACCTGTAATTAATTTTTTAAGAAAAATGAAATCAGACAAAAGACTGAGTCCCCTAGAAATACATACCAAACCAGTTTAAATTTGCACAATGTTGATAACCCAATACAGATTTTCTATTTTATTTTCAAAACATGATTTGTAAAATATGCATCAAAAAAAATGGCTCTAGTAATGTATTTTTTATGCAGGACCTATGCTGACCCTTCTCTCTAAATTCATTTCTAGTTATTATATCCTTCCCCAGAAACAAGCTTTTCAAATGGAACTGCAGAAATATTTATTATACGTGCAATAACCATTTCACTGCAAGGTTTTATTGGTTCCCATGGTCACCTCATGCATCATACAGATACATTTGGCAGGTAAACAGTTCCTTAGCAACGTTACCATTACCTTCCATAGTGCTTTTTAGCAGACACAAATAAAAAGGTTTGTATTCAATCAGTAATAAACCCCAGTTTCAGTCATGCAGTTGATCTAGAATATCTGGCTCCGATTATCTGATTTATTCAAAGCTGCTAACATTCTTGCCAAATCTCACACCACTGAGTACATTTCAGGGACTCTTTAAAGCAGCCTCCTTTCCAAAGCAGGAGAAAAAGGCTTGAGGTTTATGGAGAAGGTGTAGATCGTCAGTAATGACGTTCCATTCTGCATTGACCATACAAACACAGCCACTCTTTGAAGTCCTTGTTCAGACTACAAAGACTGATGAGAAATACATATAAACAAACCTGGTTTTGTTATTTGAGTGTAAGATCTTGTGGAAGATGTCAGACTTGCAGTCTCGGAATGTAAAATTGTCTATGACTTCAGAAACTTCCTCCGCACCACTTGCCTCACACCGTTTCTGAAGGAGGAGGGGATGGTCGAGACACCTGGAAATGCCTAAGTGTGGGAGGCAACGCCGGTTTCTTGTTGCCTCATTACTGGCAATGGGCTGCAGGCTCGCTCTATTTCTGACTGGTTTTGTCTCAAATTGACCTGAATAGCAGCTGCTACCTTTTCCCTCCTTATTCCTTTTACATTAAGCAGAAAATTCTTTAAATTATTTTAACCTGCTAAGTATGACTTAGACATATATGTAAGAAAGTCAAGAGAAAAATGCCACCTTAATTTGTTAACCTGTTGATCCGAAAGCCACTGACAGAAAAATGTTGGTGACATTTTTAAGATACCTAAGAGATTTTTAAGACATCTTTAAGACATGTCATTTTTAAGACATCTTTAAGATATTTAAGACAGCTGTTTTCAATCTACTGCAGTATCTTCTCAGAAGGATGCAGTGATAGTCCTAAGAAGTCAAATTTAAAAATTGTGGAAGGCTTTTCTCTTCAAAAAGCATGGTAGGACAGTCCTGAGAAATCCTCCTTTTCTTCAGTCAAGTCTCTGTATGATGTCCTTCAACTTAAAGACACTCTAAATGACAAACAGTAAGAAAAAAAAAAATCTTATACCAAAAATGAGTCTCCTGCTACAACTATGTTCCTCATTTATTTTGCAGATGCCAAATAGCTGTCTTTCAACTGTTGAAAACTCACACCCAAGACAAGTGGTAACATTTTAATAAACAGTTTGAGACAGGAATCCAGAAGATTACTTATCCCAGAAGATGACACAAATGCTTTTCTTGGCTCACAGATATGTGTATTTAATGGGGCAACAGCCCCGTGGTTTTCTAATTATGTTTAAGTCTCTGTTTAGCAGGTAACCCTACATGGAAATACCAACACCCTAGCAGTTACTAGGCTCAGACAAATTTCAGAATTAAAGAGAGACTGCTACTAAGAATGACCATGCAAACATAACAGTGACGAGAGATTGATTGTGAAATCATGGATACTGGGAAAACACTGAAGAAAGGAATATACAATTCAGAAAACCAAAGCAAAACAGAAAAAAACTCTTACTCCTTACTGTGAATGTCTAGGAAAAAGGCAGATTTTTACCTTGTTCCACTTTTAAGTATTAACCAAGCCAATTTTAGTTTCCTTTTTGCCAGCAAGGGTGACTCCAAATTAGGCAAAACTCACCTCTCTTGCTGCCACCCAAGGCCTGAGGGGCAGGTCACTACATGATTTCTCAGTTTGCATCTCCTTTCTCATCAGTTAAATTGGGTCATTACATTTGTAAAAGTTACCTTAACTCAGAATTGGAATTGGGCAGCTGAAGAGCCAACCAGGCGTAGATTAAAAACCTGCTGCACTCCTGTTGCCAAGGTACAGGAGATGGGAAGAGAGGGGAGCTTCTGAGTCGTTGCCATGACTGCAAGGAAGAAGGTTTTACTATGTGAAGAGCTAATCATTTCAAAACGCTCCATCCCTTGAGGATCTGCATGAATCTTGTAGAGAAATTTCACACTAAGCATTCAGAAGCTGTCATTCGCACATCTGTATAATTTTCGTTGTGCTAATTCCACTTCCTTTTTATTTCTTTTTTTCTCTCTAAATTGGATGAACTGTAGTAGTTGCACTAAACTACAGCGCCTTGACATATGCTCATTAAGCCTATGTTTCAAAGTAGAAATAATCTGAAATAATGGAAAGCTTGTTGCTCACAAATTAAAATTGCATTCTACAGTCTTCATCTTATCACACGAATGCCAGAATCCCACTACAAAGAGGCATGAACTAGTGATGAAAATTTCTAAAGCTTCAAACGAAGCCTGCAATTTTTGTAACATAGATCTCCTTTAAAATGAAAGGTGGATTTTGTTTTGCTGTAGTCCATTTACCTACTACTGTGGGTTTTTTTAACACAGAGCGTATTCAATCTTGTAATTGTTCATTCTAGCAACTGCCCTACTGTGTGAGCCCATAAAGAGGTGATTTGGTAAGGTTTAAACTCAGTTCCCCCAATGCCTTTCAATTTGCAATCCTTGTAGCCTACCTGTCCCACAGGAAAGAACTCACCCTAAAAGCTTGGCTTCATTCAGGGCTCAGAGATACGTGTTTCAGGAATCACCATCCATCAGGTGCAAGGGTCTGTTGCCTCCACTAAGTCATGGAAAGACACTGGACATATAAATGTTTCTAGTGGGTTTCAATGCAAAACACTGTACTGAAGGGCAATTTAAGGTACCCTACTTCACTTTGCACCAATGGACTAGAAGCACACTCCAGTTATTTCAGAGCAAGAGAGACAAGAAAATCCAAAACTCCACAAAGCCCACTGTGAAAGCACAGGGAGAATTTCACTGTGGGAAGCCCATGACATTTCCTACTGGAGAAATATTTATTATAGATCTCAACATCACCCCCTGCCAGCTCCACTTTCCTGCTAACAGTTCCCCTACGTGCGAGAGGGGTTGAGCCAGTGACAGGTTATGGTGGGAACAACAGCTGCTGAGGGGGGTTCGGTTCAAGTAAGACAGTTCACGTAAGGGACACCATTCTCAATCTGGTCCTACAGTGAGCAAATGCACTCAGGTCAATTTGTGATCTGTGATCAGAAGAGCACAGTTCCAGTGAGAGTGCACCGGGCGAGATGAAAGCATCCGGCACTGTGGGGTAAAACACTTGGCCAGACTCTCACTGACATTAAAAAAGATTCAGAACAAGCAAGCTATGCCTCAGGTAATAGATTGCGGACTTGATAGCAAACATTTGCCTATTTTGCTACCTCAAAGCCTCAAAGTTTGGTCAGAACAAAGAGCAGAATTATTGCATTCTCATTACACAGAAACCCACTATAATTTAATTAGCTATTTAGCAAAGATTCCAGGAGATAGCTAAATTCCACTTTTCAAAGGCATTTCTTCCACAGTACTGACATTAATGATGCTATCAAAAACTTTTTCAAAGACTAAGCAAGATGCTCAGCTTAGACAAGATGCCAATAAAAAAATGACATACTCCAGTTCTATTTTTCACTTTTTTGCAAATACAGGGACAATCAATCAGTTTAGCCGAGCACAACTCAAGTTAAACAAGGCATTTAATTCACTCATCTAATTTGTCAATGTTAACTACTAGCTCTCCAGAGACAGAGTTGTCATCCCAAGCCGCAGTCTCTAACTTCTATTTATTGCAGTGGTAGAAACGAAAACAATCCTTTCCCCTGCCCCCGTCTCAAATTTGTCAGTCACACGAGGGTTGAGGAGTTTGCCCGACAGTGCGGTGCAGGGCTGGGTGCTGATAAGGATGAGGCCGACAAGCACGACATAGCACAACTAGGTACAGTCTAAATGAGGACACAACTTTAATAGCTTGAGCAACCTCCAACAGCTGTAAAACGGGGAGTATCGCAGGTCTCGCAGCGGCTCCCTGGCCTTGCGTCAGTCTGCAACTGGCACATAAATTCCCCCTTTTCAGGAGACAGAACCTGTAAGCACTTCCACGCTAGACAGTGAAGCTCTGGTAGCTGTCAGCCTCCCAAGGTCACCCCGCTCTCGTCAGAGGAGCCAAGGTACAAACAAGAAACATGTCAGAGAAAGATGAAGAGCAGCAGCTGTGTAACTCCAAACCGCCCACCTCACCCTCGGGTTCGGGATCACTAAGTGGCAGACGCAGCTGGTATGGGATGCCTGCACCACCAAATGTCAAAAAACAAGCCCACAATCCAGTAACAATCGATTCCCTCCCCAGCTTGTCAGGGGGGCTGAGGAGGTAGAAAGGTCCAAATGTTCAAAATGCCTTCCCACCAATTCCCCAAGGCCAAAGGCTGCCAGGAAACTGTGCGGAGACAGCCAAGGGCAGGAGTCCCCGGGGGCAGGTTCACAGGGAGGTGGCTGAGCACCCCCCTTCAAGCCTACGCTGAATGCCCCATTCAGGCATGGGCAGCGGGGGACACCGGGGACTCCCACTGCCCCTGCCCTGCTGCAGAACGACACTGAGGACAAGTGCATGATGGCAGCATCCAGATAAGGCATTTCCTACTGACATCTCACATGAAAATGTTTCTCCTTTCTCAAGCATGTGTGTTATGCCCCCGGAGTTAAAAGTATTTGAAATATTAACTTCTAGTCACTTAAAAACAACCTAGAAGCAACCTGTCCATCAATATGGCTGCACAGAGCCATTCTGCTTCCAACCACAAAGAAGAGCAACAGATTTGTCTGCCATTGTAGCACTTTGAGGAAAAAACACAGCAAGAAGTAACAACATCCTCTCTAACAAACATTTTTATCCAGCTGTTCTCCTATTGGAAAAGAACAGGTTGATTTGTTTGGTTTTAGCATCTGTTTACAAGAACTTTCAAAGCTGAAAGTTGCAACTCTTTCTACACACACCTATTTTGAAAAAAAAAAACAAACACGTGAAATAAGCTATTTGCAACCATGCCAACACCACTGTACTTCATCCCTACCACCACATTACTGATTCAACAGACACTGAGAAAACAACAGCCAGTTATTTGCCAGACAGTGGCACGACGACACTGACAGAAAGTGAGTAAAATGAATCTTTAAATCAGAAAGAAAATCAGAGATTCTGGACGACTGGGGAACCTCATCATGCCACGAGGTCACAGGATTTTTTCAGCAAGTCACTTCTTTCTCACTGGAAATGGATAAGAAGTTTACAGGCTTCTGATCTTCAGAACAGTCCCTCAGACAAAAGGAGAAATGATTTCAAAGACCAGGGGCTGGATTACACATTTATAGATCACAGGCATATTTAAGAGGTCAGAGGGCCTCAAAAGATTAAAACATCAGTGTTTGTAGAATAATGGCTTCTTTAGATAGTTATGCCAAGACATCATCGTTAAGCAGAGTTTGCCAGGTCCTAAAACCTCAAAAAGCATTTGTGGAGTGCTAGATGGAGCTTTGAAATCCATTTCACATTCTTCTTTCTTATGCCAACTTGCCCTTAAACCTCAAAGTATTAAACCGGAGTGAGACAGGCGAATTTACAAAGACTGTCATGGCAGTTACGGATGAGTATTCAATTCCCACTGCCAGCACGTGTCTAACCACCACTTGTATGAGGAGAACTCACAAAGGAGAGAAGGGGGATAATACACCAAACCACCTGTTCATAATTTTGACAGGGTCTTTTGGAGTGTTAAATTTTTACACATGCATATATTTCCATGGCACAACAAAAAAAACAAACAAGTACAAGCACTAAACAAGAAAGTCTCAAAGCAACCTAGAGGCAAAAGCAGGAGTTTTTATTCCCTTTCACAGGTGCAGAGACTGGAAATCTGCTACTCTGTCTATTCTTGTGGAGGGCTGATGATTCCAACAGGCAGCCTCAGTTATTTGCATCTATGATACATGTTATTGCCTGGGAATTAAAAAATATGCTGGTACTTATTGTTCATTGTTAAAAAAAAAGGGGATGCCACTGATTTAAAATTATTCATAATCAAATGACATAGCCACATCATGCAGCAAGTCTACGGCAAAAGCACAGAATTAAGGGTTTACCCGCTCCTAGTTTTCCGCTCTGTTCATTACACCACACTGCTTTTCTACTTCCAAACCCAAGGCAATTTGACTTTTTGCACAAGGTAAAGCCTTCACCCTGCCTTCAGAGGCTGCTCCACCACACTTCACAAGGTATAACTGCATCACTACAGTCACTAACACAGCAGAATACACACGGATGATACAGACAGTTGGTCCCAGCAGCATCCTGATTAAAGCAGCTAAAAGAACTTGAGGAGACTAGAAAAAATCACAGTGAATAAAATGCAAGAAATCCAGTGACATTCATTGCCTTTCATCAGCTATTTTTTTAATCATTTATTTGTCTGGCAATGCGTAAGACCAGAGCTGAAAGAATAACCCTTGTTGGATATTGTTAATCTTCTATACTTGCCAGAATTACTTCTGGCAAGTAGAATTTTTGTAAATTTGTTTCCAATTAGTATATACAACAAATGTTGCTTATGCCCAGCTGAACTCAGCTTCCTGGAAAATGTCCCTAGCAAATGGCCATCTGATTAGTCCCCATCAGGAGGAACATACTGTATCTGAGTAAGAATACTGGGCGAAAAACAAATGCCAACAAAGAGCAATAGGCACACCGCTACAGTAGAAGGAGAGAACAGCAGTGCACCTCTGCTCATTTGAGGCACAAATTCAAAAGGGTGGGGAAAAAAATCCAGCTCATCTTTCAAAGTCTTTTTACTGCCTTTTCTCAGGTCAATGACTTAAACCACACATCATCTTTCTGGAACCTAAGTGAAGTTTTCTGGTGCTCTGAACAAGTGATTTCAAACACAGAAAATATCTGGATTCTAGCCCTATTTCATGCTCTTTTTCTGAACCCTGTCACAAAGTAACTGATGACTTCAATCACACTGCAGCACTGATTTCCTCCCCTGAATCAATACAAAACATTTCTTGATTAGGATTTTGGTGCTAGAGAGAATCTCATCACTATCCATCTTATTGACTGGCAGCTTAAAGTACTAGTATATGAAGATCCCTAGATTTATTTTCACACAAAAGTTTCCACACATACATATGGACTGAACTCCAAGCAACCCATACTGCCAGATACCTCACAAAAAACATGGAAAAGAAAGGAGACAGAAGAGCTGCGAAGGGAGAGGGAGTAAGAACCCAAGGAGGGTACTGAAGGCAAAGAGATACTCTGGGTAGACTTCAGTAACAGTGCGGCATGCTGAGAACACAACTGCATGAATATTTTGTTTAAATGCAGCCCATAGGCATGAAAATACAACTGAAGACTCAGTAGACACACATTCAAAGTCAGTAAGTACGTCACTCGCTGTTCTCTGTTTCAGCAAGAAGACTTCACCCCAAAGTATATATAACTAACTTGTAAGACTATTTAAAAATGTAATTTGCATGTTGCAAGTCCTACTTCCGGACACAGGTATTCATTTGTCATATTTATACAGCAACTTCATCCTCAAGCTTCCTAAAGCATTTCACAATCATGTATTTGTAGTACCGTGCAAACACAACCACTGCTAGGGTGACTTCCATAATAACCAGAGCACAGGATACCACTCAGTCATTACTAAAAGGAGCCTGTGGCCAGGTCAAGACAACAACCAGGGAGGTAGCGTTCAGTCTTTAAAAAGAGAAGCTAAGCACCCCTGTAATATGGCTTATAAATCATGTACTTGCTCCTGTAGTTGCATTGCTTGAGAAAGTGGATCTATGAATTCCCCAAATCACATGTATTTTGTCTGAATTCAAACAGCGATGACATCGTAACACTGCTACTGCCTCTCACGCGCTCAAATAGTGCAGATCTGTGTGTTGAATCCAGGGGTCCCATATCTGCTGCTGGTCTCAGTGGGTATCAATACAGTGCTTTGGGCTGAAATTTGTTTCTCCATTTCTTTCTGAAAAGCTGAGGTACTACCCATGACAACTATGTTAAAAAATCACGAAGGCTGAAAAGTCAGGCACCAGAAAGCCTGTGCAGCATTAATTTGGGCCAGCATTATGATGCAGGTCAGTTCCCCGACTGCATTCAAGAACCTTACCCACATTCTACACTCTTGCAGGAAAACCAAATCCTGCATATAAATCATTTCACTACATATTTGCAAATAGCTCCCAGAACCGGTTCAGCTTATGCACTGAATAAGCCAGGAGAGCTGATAAAAACCTCAGCATATGATTAAGACTATTACCATGCATACTCACAAGCAGGGTAAACTGGATGTGTTTAGAAAACCCTGATTTTAGCATTTCCCCATTTCCTGTGTCTGTCTTTGCAATCTCAATAGCCTCATTGCAGCTGATCTGACTATATGTTTGTGACCTATATACGTGTTACATGTTTATAAGATGTTTGCACTTCCTGCACTGTGCTACTGTACGTGCCTAACCTCAGCGTGATTCAGGAAAACCAAAGTTAGAAGCACAAACTCCTTATATAGTAAAGGAAGAAAAACAAGCTCCTCCTGGAAGAACTCATTTAATAAACCTAGGATGATGACCTAAAGTGGATGTTGCTAAAACCTCCTTAAAGCAGCAAGTTTTTCCTACTTATTCTAAATATATATCTTTTTCCCCTCTGCAGTGCCAAAGGTCTGCTTAATTCACACGGATTTAATTGACACAAAGAAATGAAAGAACCAGATGGCTTGAGGCCAGTGTTCAAGCAGGTCTGGTTGTGCAAAACAGTGCACACTTCCAAAGCATTCATGAGGAAGCCGTGTGCGTGGAAGGGAGGTGAATAGGAATTCATCTGGAAAAAAGGAAACACAATGGGTATCACACAGGAAGTTTATAACGGGCGGTTAAGAGCGGCTCCCCGGGACTGAGTGACACTGGTCACACATGTGGCCAAAAACCCCATGCTGGTAAGAATAGCTGCAGTCAGCCTGCATTAGCCAGGAGCCAGTTTGAGAACATATGGCAAAACAAATGAGTCAATGCAATCTGTTCACTCTGCTGCTTCCCCCAAATATTGCTGTACTAACATCCTCTGCTTTTTGCCTTATTACACAGTGTTACTATTTGAGAGCATGGAAAACACCTGTAGGGATGACAGGGACCTACAGAATTATGACCATGATACGCTGCTGTGGAGATTCCCATACTGTTCTATAGATCAGCTCGAGACATTTACACATATCTCACTCCTTACTCGTGTGAGAGAGGAAGACAAGGGAAAGTTAGCAGGCTTGTCTTGTTTGCTCCTTTTTCTTTCTCCCAGGCAAAAAAGGATGAATTTTTCTACTGCATCTCTGGCTTTCACACCAGGCACCCCAGCTCCTGGCTAGCACCACTGTCCTTTAATTCTGTGAGGGTCACAACAAGCAGAAGTTTTACCATTTAAACCCCTATTCACATCCTTCAACTTCCTAAAACATCTACCTTCAGCCCTATAATCTTCTGAGATAAAAATCTCAGCAAACAGCAGAAGGTTTGGTATTTTTACATTGAAATATTTTTTTTCCTTTTATAGATGTGGTTGTACAAATAAATAAGCAAGCACTCTAGCAAGCAGTGACGTCTGAGACATCAGTGTCACCACAACTCATCCGTCCAACATAGGTCTTCCCATGTTTATTATTTTAAAAGCCACATACTTCCCCCAGAATCAGACTCTACTGACTATAAAAAACTCTAGTCTGTTGTTTTTTAAGATGGACATTTGCCTTTTAATGACAAAAGGAAGATGTTTGAAAACTTGAACCTTAAAAACTGAGACAACAGGAAGTAAAAAACATATTCTATAGTTGTCATTTACATTTGTTCTGTAAAACTCAGGATTTAGAAGGAAATATAACCATTTCTGAGGATCTTCACTACATGTACTCAGGCTGACAGGCTGCTCTTGGTTTCACTGAGGTTCTTTTCCTGGTTCTGCCAGTAACCTGCTGCGTAACCTTGGGCTGTTCGTTCTTCTCTGTGCTCTTTCTTTTTTCTCTCTACCTTCCCCGTCGTTGTTTGGGTCACTATAACCCTGACCCTTTGAAGCTCTAAGCGTGTACCTTGACACATTGTAAGCAGTCCACTAAAATGTATGGGACTAAGCACAGAGAACATTTATACATATAATATACATACATTTTACAACACAGTTTGTATGAAAAACACCAGCTGAAAGCTAGTTATTTATCTGTAACTATTACAACTACACACTATTTCTTTCTTTGGACATGTCCATTGCCAGCTCCTATTCTGTTTCTTATCTAGGGATATTCATCTTATGGGGACACAGTACCATGTCACAGTGCAGCTCCAAGTTTAGGTCTCCTTTATTAGTGTGAAGTCGCACATAGCCCTTCTTCTTCACGTATTTGTATCTCACGACATCTTCTTCAATAGCAGCTGTATCAACGCAAAAGACAGCAATTAGCTCTCTGGAAGTTTACTCATTGATCTTTAGAAATCATCAGAAAACAAATTGCTAGATTCTACTGTCTGACCTCTTCCCCGGGGTACTGGGTCTTCAGGGATTGCACTCTGCAATTCATCTATGATAATCTCACATTAATCTCTGTGCAAAACACTTTGCATTATAGAAAGCCACCAACTCCTCGAGAGCCAACCATATCATCTGTATTTTTAAGTCACAGAAGCATTCAATATTACAAACTGTAATTTTCAAGTAATGTCTACCAATCACAAACGTTACTTTGAAACCAAATTGTTTCTTGTCAAACTTGGAAGCCAAGCAGGTAGTCATCAGTCAACCACAAATTGCTGACATATGAGGACCTACCCAGTTCTGAACACAACTGAAGTTAAATTACTGGAAACATTACTGGAAAGTCAAAGGATCAATCTAGGATGTTTCCACTTCCATTTTGTCAAAATGTGCAGTAGGTATTTTCAACACTCAAAAATTCACCTACAAATCACTGTAATCCACCAAGGAAAGGAACTGGACTTGGTAAACATAGTTTTAGCAATGTATTAAATCCTTGCCTAAGTGCATGACATACTTATAAAATTTAGTGCCAAATGCCAGACCTTTCCCTTCAACTGGGAATACAAATCGCTCAGATATTTAATCAATATTAAAATTAAATAAATGCTATACATTTGTGGTTAGGCTGGAGAATGAAAGGAAAACTTTATTGTACTAAAATGCAATTTTGTGTAATCTTGAAAAGCAGTAAATCAGAAGTTATCACCACAAAATTTGCTGTCATTCTAACCAATACTGGGTTAGGCCAAAAAGGTGGTAAAGACTTTGTATGCTATTTGAGGAGAGGGCATACTTCATTCCTAACTTGCATAAGTGGATATCCCATTTTGTGGTCTCCAGGCACAGAAAACACCTCCTTAATTTCAGTTCAACATAAGTAACTGCCATTCAAAGCCAAAGCTAATTCATAATTGCTCCATTATTTTCAGAATGAGCTAACTGGAACGTACGGATTTATCTGCTCAGGGAATACATTTCCAAGGCATCATTACTGACCAATTATCAATGCATTCCTTCAGTCCCCATGAATGTATGTGTGCTAGGAAGTACACTTTGAAACTGGAAATTAAATAAACAACTTGTAGCTAGGCATTTCTGGTACCTGCTTCATGAGTAGTTTCAGGCACCATTGCAGTGGAGGTGAAGGAAGCACTTACTGCTCCAGTGGAATAGTGAGCCTGTTTGCAGAGGAAAAGGCAAGAGAAAATGACATTAGTTCTTAGAATGTATCTACTAAAGGTCCTATATAAGCACTAGAAACACACAAATGCCATCCTTCTGAAGGCAGACTTTCTGATCTAGGTCCTATAGAAAGAAACAAATGCACAACACAGTGATAATTCTCCATCTGTTGCCCGCAACATTTGCTCTGATGAAGCTCTAGTTAAGGCTGTCCATGTGCTGAGCTGAAGGGGCTTACTGCTTCCACTACAGTTTCATACATCATTATGTAAAGATTCTGATACCAGAACTTATTTGTCCACAGTGGAGATATGAAAGGAGCACTGCTGGCAAGAGGTCTGTAACATTCTCCGACAGTGTTGAGTAAGTGGAAGAAAAATTCAATGAACCACGGAGACGCTGTGGAGGAAAGCAAACCCCCCCTCCCACACACAGCCCTTCTGCATGCAGAAGCACTGTCCCATGGTTCCCAATGCCTATTTTGAGCTTTGTAATTCTGCAGAAAGGAATGTGAACGTCACACATGGATTTGGTGGTAAATTACAAAGATCTAATAAACCCAAAGATAGGTTCAGCAGCTCTGGGGCAACGCTTGTGAAGAATACAGGTCAGGCCAACGCTCTATCCATGAGGTTACACGGCATCCTGTGCAAGTTTACAGCAACTTCATTAGCTGACAATCTCACTCTCCAACACGTGTAGAGCTCATCATTGTCTCTCACATGTTTTTTTTCCTCTCTACATCTTCTGTTTTCTTATAACACTATGATGCCCTGAAAAAGGGGCAAATGCGGTCCTACTCCTTGTAGGAGGTCACATACACTCCCTAATCTGTCACTAAGCCTCCTCACTAAAAGCCATATGCTGCATTGCTATTTGTTTTCACATAAGTGTAATCAAAGGACGAAGACACGTACATCCCAGAATTACTAAAGGAAAGAAGAATACTGTGCTGCTCACTTCAAACAGCCTTTGAAATAGGAAATCTATATGCAGATCAATTAGTTCTCTTGACAACCATGAACACACAGCAACGTGCACCTGGAAGAACATCCTTTAAATACTCCACTAAAAATCCTGCATTCCAGTGGAAAAAAATGGAGAAGCAGCTGTGGATGATTTATATATTTGCCCACACCAGAAATGATTCACTTGCACTGCCCTTAAGGTATGTTCTCTCTGCCAATAACTGCAGGAAGCAGTGATAAACAAATTCAAAGGAAGAGATTACAACCTGGGAAAAAAGGTTCTGCAAACATATACATCACAGCCACATCATAAAGATTCCTTTTTCTTATTGTGCTCCATTTCTACAATGTTTAGGTTCGTTTACAATGATTTAACAAAGAGAAACTCACTGACACATACAAGGTATTTCTAAGGATTCCCAGTATGATTCTCATATTCTCATCTATGACAAAGTTCCATGTAACAGAAAACATAAGGAGTAGTGTCTGTTTATACTGCAATATGGCCTCTAAGCTGAAAAACATTAATTACCGTTCTTGAAGAAGTCAATCAGTGCCAATGTACAAATTAAGTCAACTTACTGCATTTAACTTATCCACTTTCTTCTTTTCAGGAGCCTTCATAGTAGCTGCTAAAATATCATCGCCCTTGAATTCCTTATAAAGCTCCAGTAAAGTCTCTCGGGTCTCTGTATTTGTATTTTTCAAATAGTAAGATGGATCTAATTTGGCTTTTTCTTCATCTAGATAAGACAAAGTTAAATTATTCAGAGTTAGAAGAAAAATTCTATTTTGTTGTCCCTCAGTTTATTATGTATGTAGTTACACAAAAATCTTCCAGATATTATTTCTACTTTTTTTAAGTAAAAAGGTCTAGTAACTATATTTATTCCTGCAGAAACAGTAATAGCAATGCATAACACTAACCATAGTATAAACTGAACTATAGTATAAAAAATGCCAATATGAAGTATAACAAAAGAAAAAACAAATTCAAATCAACTGCTGCAAAAATTTCTTTGAAACTCCCAGAAATTATCTGAATTCATGCAAGTCTTGTAAGATTTTTACAGAAAAATAGAGACAAGGTACAGCTGGGTACAATATAAACTTTGTCTCCTCACTGAATGGCCAGGCCTGTGATGCAAAAATCCCAAGATTCAGATCTTTAATGTGATACCAGGGGGAGGAGGCTGGTGCACCAGACTATTTTTTTTCTTACAAGTTTCACTTGTGTTGTCTCAGTATGCCTACTATCTCTGAGATAATACCCACTTATTTTTAGCAGGTAAACAGAAAGACAGATGCTTGCTTCCAGAACTAGTAGCTTAAAATAGAGAAGAAAAAAAAAGAGGAAAAAAAAAAAAAAGATGAGCATAACAACAACATAACATCTACGATGCTTAGAATCAGCAATTAGACCTCATTAAAAACAGTTCTAAGGGAAACCACAAGGGCAAAAGGGAATCTTTTTCCTTCAGCAATTTAGTATCAGCAGTTATTACTAAGCAATTAGATATCAAAGAATCACAAAAGAATTGAGAAGCAAATTTCTTGTGATATCTAGAAAGAAAAAGAAGTATTTTATTTTTTACCATTAAAATAATTTGGGGACTATTTTAGAAAAACCTACATCAATCTTTAACTTGGAAGATTCCCACTGTCATCCAGACAGAAGGATGGGCAATACATTGTTGATACACATGAAAGAGAGTCTGGAAGATTCCCACTGTCATCCAGACAGAAGGATGGGCAATACATTGTTGATACACATGAAAGAGAGTCTAGCAGATAGGTATGAGAAGACGTAGGTTTCCTCATCTTGGTTCTAGTAGAAGGCTAATGGACATTTTGGCAAATTATTTTTCTTCTTCTCACTTCTCTCTCATCTACTTACTCTTAAAGGACATGGAAAGTTTTCCATGTTTGCGCAGCACTCAATAGGGACAATTCACGATTTCTGAAAGAATCACATCCTTGTTTCAAAATTTGTTAAGACCTTTTGATGTGAAAAGGACAGTTTTCAACAAGTTATGCGTGTTTCCAAGAAGCTTTCAAAGTTACCACTAGCCACTGAGGGTCAGAAAACTGCGTCAATTCCATAACGTTGTCTTTAGAATTTGCATATTTTGGTTGGTGTTTTCTCAACTTACCTTTAATTCATCCTTACCTGGATCAATTACTTTTATGTTGTTCTTAACATGAAAGAAGTTCGAGACATTGAACTTATCCAGGTTTGTTGGATCCTGAAAATAATAATGAAAACCCAAATATCAGAGAGCTTGGTAGGTACCCGCTCCACACAGCAGACTAGTTTGAGGGGCACACACCACCACAGTAAACGAATAAGGAGAGACAGAGATATAGAATACCTTCCATACTCCTCAAACCACAGGAAGATGGAAAAAATATAAAGCAATGAGCCTGTTCACAGTAGGCTCTTTAAGGGTCTGGAATTTATTCCCAAACATAATATTATGCCTATTTTGCCTACAGAACTAAGCTGAGTCTACCCTATCCTAGTGAGAAGCAAGAATGAGCAGCTGCAATCCCCTGATCCTTTCCTGTGTTCTGAGGTTTGGTCTAAGATCTATGTGAATTCATGTTAGCTATCTCCTCCTGTTTATACCAGTGTGCCTGATTTGCCCATGCTCTCTGAATATTAGAATACTAACAGTCAGAACTGTTTTGGTGGTTTGTTTGGGTTTGCTTTGTTGGTTTGTGTGTTTTTTACCAGTGAAATCGATGCTTACAGAATTATGTTTAAAAAATAATAATAATAAAAAAGCAACAAAAAGGAGTGTTATGAAAACTCTACTGAGTGACCACTCAAGGAAAACAGCAAAAATACACAGTCCATTAACTGTGAGTCTTTATACTATCTCCAGGCAACTTTCTGGATAACTTTGACCTTTTGTTAAAGAGTGAGACAAGGAATGCCTACTGGTGATCTAGGTTACATTATAGTATTATCAAACAGTCCTTAATCCTCTTCTTACAATGATTTCAAGGTTTTCTTCTCAAGTTCCTCTGCAGCACAGAAAGGTCAAAACATCAGCCCAGGACAGCCAATTATTTCTGGAAATCTATCTTACAGAAAACAATTCAAAATCTGAAACATCAAAATATCTTAATAATATGCAATAGTTTCAAGTTCAGGATAAAAATAATGCAACGTATTATGCCAAGAGCTATGACAATGACATTAATAGTATTGCCCCAAACAAATTTAACCAAGCTTCTCAGACAACCACTGCTGGTAAGAAGTTCCAACAATTCCATCCCTGCTAAAAGTAATGATTAATACAAGCAGAACTGGTAGCTCCATCACTTATTAAATGATCTAATTATGCCTTTTATTCATCCCTGAAATGGTATGCTTTCACCAGAGAGTGCATTTTTAGTTTTACTGCTGACAGTAAAACAAAACACATTTATGAAATCAAGCTCTGAGATTCTGCACCCTAATGGTGACCTCCTGGCTCTCTGCTCTTCCCTTTCCCAACCACTACATAACAATTTTCTACTGCTTCCTGCCCCACTACACCCCTCCAACAGATCTTCATCAAGACATGGACTGCCAAAATCAAAAAAACAGCTGATTTTTGAAGTTAATATCTTGCATAAGAAACAGATAAAACTACTAAATACTAGAAAATTTGAACCTGTTTTTTAACCATTTTTGTGTTCTCCGATGCTTCTGACACTGCCACTCAGGTGTATTTATTATTTTTTATTACGAACAAGCTCACATACTTATTTATGTATGTATGAACAGAGATAATTTCAGCCTTGCTCTCTGATAGTCAACAAGATGAATGGAGAAAGCCTGGAGAAAGGGCTCAGCATGTTTCCAGAAGATGCAGGTTGCCTCCTCCCAAACACTCCTCAGTAATCATGAGCTGCAGTTTACCCAGACAGAAGTCATTGCCTTGCACATAAATGTACCATCTCGAAAGGTGAAGGAAGTAAGACTGCTTACCCTTTCCAGGAAAGGAAAAAAATAATATGTGTATTAATATTAATAAAGACAAATGGATTTATAGCAATCCACATGTCTACCGTTCGTGGCAAAGCTGAAGGGCACGACTGACTCCTGAAACCGCCTTTTCATGGACAGGAGGGAGGGCAGGAGGCAGCAGTAAAGATGAACCAGAAAACGTCTTCACTATATTCCTCTAAATAAAGCTAGTTGAGTTACTGATTTATCGATTGTTTAAAAATAAATAAAAGGACATCACAACTGCCAGTGTCTTATGAAACCAAGTGTTTTGTGCTAGGGGTACCATGACTCAGGTTAGTTCACTGTTTGACAGCCAAGGGTCATTCAAATGTTTTCTGGCTTACCCAGTCTAATCGGAAGGTGTTGGGCAACTCTGGCAAAAATGTTTACAGTCTCCTTCTCTACAACGGATTTCTCAGGGCTCTCCAAATCACCCCTAACCTCCCCACAGGCAACGCACCCACTATGGTGTGATGGACAGCAGAGACCACAAGCAGCTACCTCTTCTTGCAGATCACATCCATTCATCTGCTTTCTGAGAGACCAGAGACAACCACAAGCCCCAAGAACTGAGACCAAGGTCCTATGCACAAGGTCCTTCATCTCATTCAGGTGGGCCATTCGTTCAAACGGAAACCGTAACAACGGTCTCATTTACAGTGTTGTTTCTTCTGTTCCTGACTCTGCAAAGCAGGAGTCTCACCAGGCACTGAGAATGCAGACAACCCACGTGCCTACTCTGAAACCAGTTTCCCTCTGTCAGTAGGGAAAAAAACCTCAAAAATGGTTACTCAGGTGGAAACTTGAGTGTTGTCTTACACAGGACACTTAGGACAAGCAATCGACAGATTGACTCTTCCCTCTCAAATACAGCATCCTGATATACTAGGAGAAGTTTGATTACAATTAGTTTGATTAGGTAAGTGCACACACTAAGTATGACAGTACTGCGGTGAATATTAACTTAAACACAAGACACCATTTGCTTCTACCATCCCCCAGAGCAGAAACACATCTGCCCAGTCCAATCTGTGCTGCAGAGGACACAAACCATTTCCTTGCTGATGGTAATGAGTCCCACAACACAAGATACACTTTTTTTTAAGGTAGGTCTATATAAATTTAAGAAGGGCACACGTTCTTTAGATATATCACTTCAGGAAGAAAACTGTCAAAACATTAATAATTAGCCTGCCAAGTTCCTCTTGCTGCATCCATGACAGCTACTGGGCATGGTATCAGAGCAGTCCAACCGAGACACTGCAGGGACGGGCAGACGGACATACTTGCTTTGTCAAAGCCTTGAGCTCTAATGAATCAACGGCCTCACCCGGTCAGAGAAAGGCTGGGCTCAAGGGGATGCTCCCACATCTGTTAAGATAAAGGCCTAAAGCATTAAGATCTGTGTAAGAGCACAGAAACGAGAAAGGAAGATAAACCATGAAGATTAAAAATTAGCCTACTTTTGTTTGTCTTAGCATGTTTAAAAATATGTATTCAAATTACCATGGGTAGCAGTCTCAGGGTCTTTCTTATTAAGGCTACAAAACCATAAACTAAAGTTTAGCAAATTACTAACACAGATATAGACTTCAAAGGGTTGCTAACTATCTCAACAATTAAAAATCTTTTATCTGATGTTTTCCTGAAAGCTGAGCTCTGAAAACAATTAATCTGAATTTTTATTCCACTTTTTCCCCCCCATTATTTCCCAGTTTCACCTACTTAGAGAACAGCTTAAACCCCATTAATCTTAAGTACCACACACACAACCCCCAAAAGAGCAGGTTAAAACCAGCACAGTTTTAGACTATGTGATTCTTTGAGGTTTGATTCCTCTCACCATCTGGTGGGTATGCTGCATCCCTAATTATCTTCAGGAATGTTACCTTCAAATGACAAAAACTAGAAGTATAAAAACCATATTACCTCCCATGATAAAGCCTGAGTCTAGGCACGTTAGACTTAAATTCCCAGCTCGGGTTCATTCACTGACCACATCCCAATGTGCCACCTCTTAACCAGCCACTCTGCACATGCATTGGTGCAGGATTCGCTCTCAAAGAGTCCTTACCCACAACTGAGAGAAAAATCTGCTCTGACCTTCTGTTACACAAAGAGCAAAGGAGAAATAGGTGAGGAGTGAAATATCAATTAACAGTGTGCAGCTCAGCCACCTCCAACTTAGCTCGTTAGTTATGCTTCCTGCCACAAATGCCAATGGTGTTTAACAGCTTGTTGGGAACCATGTCTTGTCCACGGCTGATTAGGTTGTACAGAACAATAAAACTGACATAAGGAAGCACATTACAATATGAGCATTTTTCCCCCTCATTTTTTCCCCGGCAGCAAATCTTTTTGCACTCNGCACATTACAATATGAGCATTTTTTCCCCAGCAGCAAATTTTTTTGCACTCCACCAGACTTTTTTATTTATTTATTTCTCCCAGGAACTCCCCCCCATTTCTGCAGTGCAAAGCAGATGCATTTGTTAGCGTGCATCTATCAGGGAAAGCTCTCAGCAGGTTGCCATTGTTGTGCCTCACACTGGCCCAACAGGCCTTGGGAGTTGACTGCAATTCTTCCAGCGACGAGGAACAGCCCTCCTCTGCCTCTACTTTACCTGCAAGCACTGCTGTTGAGCAGAGCCACACTTCTCACTACCTCCCGTCCCCTGTCAGCACACAGCCCAGCAATAGCTTCCAAGAGTTTCCAAGAGCAGGAGTAATCTCTTCTATATCTTCACAAATTGGAGAGCCATGCTTTCTGGTGTGTGAACAGAGACACAGTGGAGGATGAAGAACTGACAGGCGGCTAAAGGGGAAATTGTTCCTATTTCCTCTGAACGCTTCCTACCAAATGGGACGTTTGCTGCAGGGTATCGCAGCATTCTTAGTTTGCTCTCCTCAGAACTCTCTCACACTTGCTGCGATGGGAAGAAATCGATGGGACTGTCGGACCCCACCACTGTGTCCAGCAAGGCACTACCTGACCCTGTTCCTCTCTGTGCGTCTTGAGCTGGGGCAGGCACTTGCTTCAGCCTGCCCGCTGTTACACGAGGGAATCCAGATTACACTTATTTACGTGTTTGCTATTAAGTTCCACATCATTACACAAAGAATAATTTGCAAAGTGTAAGACTGAAACACTTTGAGATCTCACACTGCCCAAAAATTTATTTGGATGCTTACTTCAAATGATGTCAAACCAGGTTACTCATCTAGATTGAAAACTAGCTGAAAATCTGTAAAACATGGCACTGAGAGGATCACCTAGTTCTCAATCAGAATCTAATGCAATCTTCTTATGTCTCTCCCAAAAACTCTTCCAAAGCTATACTGAATGCTACCTTTAAAACACTTGCCAAGTGAAATGATGAACAGCAACGTACCAGAATGGGAAGCAGAAAAGAGAGGTAAGAAGACTGCAAACAAGCTTCAACAACATCAACCTTCCTATTACAGATACCCTGTCCCCACAGATCTCTAAGTGTTTTACATCATACCTTACCCATTAAGTAATAAATCTTGAGCTGTCTCTTGGCTGGAAGCATATTCGTGACATTTGCAAGGGATGCTAAGTTAGGCTGAGCTAATCATCATTCGAGGTAAAAGAGTACAAGTGGGTTTAGAGCGATGAGAAGCACAGACAACATACAACAGTAATATACCGTTTAGATGAGATACAAAGCAGTAAGGCTGAGAGACAAATTATCTGAACTAATGATAAACTGTAAGGAGAGAGAAACTTGGAAAAAAGTAACATCAGCACTGATGAAGACGAAAAGCTGGACTTGAATTTGTGGAAAGATCATGCAGCTAAAAAAAGGAAATTCCAGTTTGGGGGTAAAGAGCTACAGCCTAAAAAAAATCCAGTCATGCTAAGACTGCTGGTGTCTAGGAAGGGTGTCATGTGTATTGATGTCGTTATCGGCAAGATATTAACCCAGAATCCATGACACCTTTTGTCTGAGTAACTACATTCCAGTTTTGGTAATGTATCTTGCACACCAGGATACGGTATTATTCTTTACTTCCTGCCCTGAGGGGCTGGATAATGTTGCCGCATATTGATGAAAACCTGCCATGCTCTACCTCAGGACATTCGCCCTTCAACAGGGAAAAAAACCAATTTCTGCAGGAAGCACCGTGTATTCCTTTACAAAGGGAAGCACATCATAGATCTAAGATAGCATTATTAGCAACTAAAGTTGTGATTTTGCTTTTTTAAGTTCCAGATGAAAAATAATTTGTCCTTTTTAACGAGTAAGCTTAATAGCAATAGGACATAAATAACCATCACTAAAATCAAAGTGACCAGCTGAGATGGTGCTCACCAGAAAAGGGAACAGGGATGGATTATGATTAGTGTTTGAATAATGTTTAGACCTGAGAACAGAACAAAGAATTTTATGCAATTTTCTCTCTTCTGAAAAAAGCAATTATTTTTTTGTTTGTTTTTAATTATATACATTAGGGAGAGAGGTCAAGTTTGAGGTCAGTTGCTATTATGGTAAAAGAACATTCCTACCAGCTGTAGGATTGCCCTTTGTGTATCAATATGGAGAAATGTTACCATACAAATAATCTGTAAATGTACATTATTCAAATTTTCCACTTATCATGTTGTATTTCACTACCAAACACAGGTACTCCATCTGCTTCCTAGGGCATTCAGGGTCAGCCTCTGGAAACGCTATTTTCTATCGATAAACACAGCTAATACAGACAGTCCTATTCAGCTGCTATTTGCAAAGCAAAGAATGTTTTTAATAGCAACTTCCTTTATATTTACCTTTTTGCCAAACAGCAGGGTCAGGGTTACCAACTCACGCTCAATTCCAGCGCTCTCCGATACCACAGTACTCAATTTATATGAGGGAATGGGAAAACAACAGAGTGATAAATTTCAGCACAGAATTGAAAGGTTTCTAAGAGAAGCGGGGTTTAGGATACAGCTCTAGAGCCACAAATTGAAACACAACAGATTGCAGCCACGAACTCTGGCTAAGAAACAAAGCCACAGGTGGTAGAGCTTGGCACTGTGAAGCCACCATGCTGCCGGCGGTCTTGTCAATAAGACAGCTTATAGAGGGGACACTGGCCTGTCTTTTAACTATTTACATGAAGAAAATACTATGAGAAAATAACAACAGAGCCCTATACCACATATCCATAAGAATTTTAATACCCAGGCTCGTCATACCGCTTTAGGTCACATTCTGGCCTCAACAAAGCAAGTCAGGGTAGGGCAGCGTCTGAACAGGAGAAATCAAAGGGTACTTGCAAGTTCGTGGTGGGTGTCGTGCAGTGCATTAAATGGCTCTTACTTCACATCCAACACCCTGAAGCCATTTTAGCCTGTTGGCTGAAAATCGTTTTTTGAAAAAAAGATATTTAAAACCTAATTGGGTGAAGGGTCAACCTTCAGTCGGTTAACAGCCCATTCAGATGGTCAAAATCTCTTCCAGTCCAATCCCAAAATGGGGGTAGATTTGCTATTTCTAAACTTGTTTGAGAAGAGTATACAAGATTGTGCACTACACAAGTTCACCTAACACCAAGCCATAACGAGTTGTTTACTTGAGAGTAACAAATCTACTCACGCATTACGAACATCATCCTAAACAGACATGAGGGAAGTACAGCCGATGTATGGCTGTGACCTCCATGGAGCTGGCAGGATGACTGTACCAGTGACTGCACAACTATCATAACCTACTTAGTTTCTACTAATGGACATATTCCTCCAAGTAAGACAGAAACCCAACATGTCAACAGAAAGAAGATGAAAAATACTGATAAAAATGCACATAGGGAATATCTAAATTGCTAGCTGATGCATTTTGAGATTTAGGGGACTATACCATGTGTTTTCTTCTACGAAAAATCAAAGCTAGGCGTGTGACAGGAATGCACTCTTTATACATACATTCAATTCCAAACCTACAAAGCGTACCAAAATATTTTTAAATGACTGCACATTTCAATTATTTGTTCAAAATAATTTGGCTTTCCGTACTGATGCACAGAAACATTTTTAGTTGCTCATGTTGTCTTTTTGTACCGTTCCAAATCCATTAGCAACCATGCAGTTACATTCAAGTAACGTTCTGTTGGGAGCTTTCAATCTGAAAAAGCTGGTTTTTGCTGCCATTGGATTAAAAACATTTTAGTTCGTTGCATTAGCTTGAACAGCCACAAGCCCAAAGGAACAGAGGAAAAATATTTATAAACATGCTGTTCAGCACTGGGGAGTGGGGAAGAAGGGATACATTTCATTTAAATTTAGACATAGATGAAAAATATTTTCTTTTCAAGTTAGACTGCATGAGTCTTGGTTAGTGGCAATTAACTGTTCATGAGATGCACACTAACTCATGACTCCAGTAATAATGAACCTTGACTCTTTTTCCCCCTATTTTGAAACCATGCAAGCTTAAAAATGCCTACTTTTAAACAGAAGTTTTAGATCTTTTGATACTAAACATCTGTAAATATACTTCAAAATTTACAATGCTGTTTTAATTCTGTTAAAATCAGTAAGAGACCAACAGTGGTATCCAGAAAAAACATTCTAAGCAAGCATTTAAAGAAAATTCTTTGGTCTGCTGTTCATTTTGCTCTGCATTTAGAGAAACATTCTATAAAAAATGTTTTTCTGAAGTTTTGACTGTTTAAGGCATCTTCAAAAGAGTAAGGTGAACAATCAGCTTCAGTCTTAATGTAACACATTGACTTCCTAAAAGCTTTTATACTTTATATTCTAAAGCTACATTTCTTTTGACAACACAGACCATGTATTGCTGGCTGCCTAGATATGAAGATGATTCTGGATCTATCTTTGCTTTTCCACTATCCAGACTTTTCTCAATGCACTTCCATTAAATCTCACAATGAATTGGAGGTGTCACAGCAATTTTTCAGGTAAGATTAACAGAAGAAAACCACAAAATCTTCTGTGTAGTTTCATACCAGGCTGGCGGCCAGTGACTAGTGGGGTTCCCCACGGCTCCATTTTAGGGCCAGTTCTTTTTCACGTTTTCATAAATGACCTGGATGTAGGACTAGAAAGTCTTGTGAGCAAGTCTGTGGATGACACCAAATTGGGAGGAGCTGTTGATTCCATCGAGGGTGGAGAGGCCTTGCAGAGAGATCTGGACAGATCAGAGAACCGGGCAATCCCTACCCGCATGAAGTTTAACAAAAGCAAGTGTCAGCTCTGCACCTGGGAAGGGGCAGCCCTGGCTGTACATACAGACTGGGGAGTGAGACGCTGGAGGGCAGCCATGATGAGAGGAACTTGGGGGTCTTGGTCAACAGCAAGTTGAACATGAGTCAACAGTGTGCTCAAGCTGTCAGGAAGGCCAACTGTGTCCTGGGGTGCATCAAGCACGGCATTGCCAGACAGTCCGGAAACGTGATCGTCCCTCTCTACACCGCGCTGGTGCGGCCTCACCTCGAGTACTGTGTGCAGTTTTGCGCCCCATGGTACAAGAAGGACACAAAACTATTGGAGAGTGTCCAGAGGCGGGTAACCAAGATGGTGAAGGGTCTAGAGGGGAAAACATATGAGGAGAGGTTGAAGTCCCTGGGTTTGCTCTGCCCAGAGAAGACTGATGGCAGATCTCTTGGTGGCCTACAGTGTCCTCACAAGGGGAAGCGAAGCGGCAGGCGCTGATCTCCTCCCTCTGGTGCCCAGCGACAGAACCCAACGGAACGGCACAATGCTGCGACAAGGGAGGGTTAGGTTGGAAATCAGGAAAAGGTTCTTCACCCAGAGGGTGGTCAGGCACTGAAACAGGCTCCCCAGGGAAGTGGTCACTGCACCAAGGCTGGCCGAGTTCAAGCAGAGTCTGGACAATGCTCTCAGTCATCTGCTCTGATTGAGCTGGTCCTGTGTGGAGCCAGGAGTTGGACTTGATGGTCCTTAGAGGTCCCTTCCAACTCCAGATATTCTATGATTCTATGACACCTAAAACTTACAGTTATGCACAAGATCTTATATTCACTCAGATACAGTGAAATAGGGGGCAACCGCAAATACATTTGTCAAAATTCACATTTTTACATGGCATCCATGACTCATTCTGGGCACCATTTTTTTTCCTCCTTCAATTTACAAAGTTGAACAATCTGCGTATCTACAAGGCACACAATAATCACTCTAGAGACTGGTCAAGCTCTAAGTTATATGGTATCTGTGGCTCAACTGGATAGCACAGAAAATACAGTGGTTCCCCTTCTACCCACCTCCAAAACACACACACAATTTTTCTCTGGTTATTCTAGTTTCCTGCTTTAACAGTGTATATAGCAACATTTCATCCTCTGCAAAAAGCTGCACAGTAAGGCATGTAACAGAGACGAAAGTTTACCTGCAGTGTCACAATGTCTTGCCGAGTGAAGGGCTCATCTGTCAAAAGATCCTTGTAGCTCTTCGGTCTTATGTTCAGCTGCTCAACTGCCTAACAGCCAGGCAAAAGACACAGATATTAAAGAATTGGATTCTAATGTGTAAATATTACAAGCAAATATGTGGTACCAATAAAACCTTAAAGTACAAATGATAAAGAAAATGATTTCACCCTTCTTTCTCAACGGGCATTGTGTGCTTTAACAGACAAGAAGCTTT
Organism: Psophia crepitans; assembly: GCA_013399095.1. NCBI lineage: Eukaryota > Metazoa > Chordata > Aves > Gruiformes > Psophiidae > Psophia > Psophia crepitans. Next base: position 114,790 of record VWZZ01006229.1, on the reverse strand, counting down.
TATCTTCCATCCCTACAAAACCTGACAGTTTTGTGGGATTTGTCTTTTTTTTTTAAAAAAGGAACCTTGCAGTCTCCATTCCATAGTTATGAGTATCACTTTAACCAAATTCATCATAAAACTACCACCAAAATGACAATTAAAAAATCTTGCTTGCAGTTTTCTAAGTTACGTGTTTTACAGCTGTTATAAGACAGGTAGCTGTAACAAGAGGTCTGTATCTCCCCTACTGTCAGCACCTACCGCGGAGACGTGCGTTGCAGGCCAGCTCACACAACAGCAGAGTTGCATTAGCCCCTCACACTGCCCACCCCAAATGCTGTGCCTAGCCTGCAGCAACCCTTCTGTTCACCTGAGAAAATTAAATGATGCTCAACACAGCAGCAGCGTGTTATTTCATGGTGAGAATCAATGTGGAATAAATGCTTTGTTGTTTTGAACAAATACATCACACAGAGACACGACTATGGAGGTCTACCTGCAAAAAGACTGAATCTGTCTTATTCACCCAAAAGTCCTCTATTCTTCTCAGATGAATGTGATAATATTCTTCTAGTACCTCCAAAAGTCTGTGAATTAATTCTGTGCTTACAACAAACCAATAAATGCTATTGCTTCAAGTGGTACACCACATGAGGAACAGGCACAGCTTGTTTAGGAAGCCTGGTATCATAAATTGTAGCAAACAGAGCAATAGTTTTACAATATCAACAAGTATTTAACAAAGACTACTCTTAAACTCATTCTCGCCTTTTAACCACAGCAATCAAAAAGCATCACGCTTCCAGAAGGAACAGAAAACACTTTCTATTTTAACTTAATCTTGACTGCTCTCACAGCTGGAATGAAGACAGTTCAACTACAACAGAACAAGTTTTCAAAGACATGATGAATTCAGCCTTTTCCTTGATTGCAATGGTTTCAGCTTGTTCCTTCCTCAGTGCCTGAAAGTCCTACTGGACTTTCCCATCAACAGATTTAAAAAAGCAGATGTTTCAGTGTTCAGACTTGTTACAACACTGGATATGGATCCATTAAAGGATGTATTTGCTACTGAAAAAAACCCCAAACATTCCTTTTACAGTAGGGATTATGCAAACAAGTCTCAACTAAAATTCCACCTGGGTTCATACAAATGTTCACAAAACACAAATAAAAATACAGCTCAAGCATCCATTAGAGCATTCTCTCTGCTCTTTCCCCAGCTCCAGCTAAAATACTTTTTTATTCATTGATATGAATAGAAATGAGGCAATTTGTGTTTTGATGATAACTGTATCAGAAAGAAGACAACAGAAGATTTGTCTATTAATTCAACTGATGAGCATATGAAAGCTACTCATTTTGGTCTCCAAGATCCAGTGCATGCAGATTACCTCAGGAAAAGGTTTTAAAAGTATCTTTTAAATCATATTCTAGGGGTGTTCATATTTTGAAGGCAATTTGTGAAGTCAGTTCATCTCTCCGTATAATTTCTCTGGCTGTAGAACAAGAACAAAACACACCTACCTTTCTAAAGCATTTTGTGATGTTGAATGAAATGCATCAAGTATAAAATATTAATAATGAAATGCTACAGAGAACGTACCTCATAGGCAAACACATTTCCAGTCGTCTTGATGGCCACAATATGGGAGTTATTGGTGAATACAGTAAACAGCACTGGACAGTGGTATTTACCTGATGGAGGGGGGAAAAGTTTAATTTGGCATGAAGTGCCTGCAACTGTTTTGAAACAACTAATTTCTGTTATCTCTGTGAGGTATATTTACATGAATTTTTAATATAAAGTGTAACTCCAGTGTGTACTTAATGGTGTTTTAACTATGCTTTGATTCTTCAGTGCCAAATAGAAAAGTAACACTTGAGAGGTTATAAAGCAAGCAGTGAAAATGCAGTTTTGAAATCTACTCCCAACACAGAACTTTGTCCAACCTGTTTGATATCTATGAAGTATCACAATATAATTGTTACTGTTGTAATCAAAGCTCTGTTGATAGCGTAAGTCTGTACCCTGTAACGTGCCCAGTGCTCTATTTTCAGTGTTGTTCCCAGGAATAAAAGTTTAGCTTATACCCTACAAAAAAGTTCACAGCAGCTGTTGTGCTTTTAGGAGAGGAGAGCATTTTGTATTCAAAGGTGGCAAGCAGAATGCCATTAAATCCGAACACGTTACTCAATAAGGAACCCAGCTTCTGCTCTAATCAAGCTGTGAATTTTCCCAGGAGGGTCAGCATAAATATTAAGCATGTCAACAACAAGCAAATTGATGGAAGGCAATGTAAGAGGAAAAAAGAAAAATGTCTGGATGATCTCAGCAGAAAGCAATTAGAAGAAAGTTATTAATACTTGATCAGTTTGCTAGACCTGGGGGTTTGGGTGAGATTTTTGAAATAGGTTGGGCCTATTTGGTTCTTTTTTTCATAATTACCATCTGAAAATCAAAACCAGCAGGGAGACCAGAACAGAGACAGCTGCAGATAGGAGAGGGAAGCACCTACAGAGTGTTTACTGTTAACCGACCAGCCCCAGGAGGCACCCTGACCTCCAGCACGCAGACCCAAGTAAAAGCTGAGAGCTTTCAGTTAATGCCACCAGAGCCATTACCACAAGGGACTGAAATTCAACAGAAGTTTAGAAAGGGATTTTTGGAAGCGGCATCAGGGCATGGCGCCACTGATGGATACAGAAACGCTGGTAGTGTGAGGCCTCGCCCCAGCTGCATAACAGAGAGCAAATCACCACGTTTTCACTTCTAGCAAACGCAGAGCTGCTGAGGGCACACACTTGTTGGTCCAGACAGAAGGTACTCAGCTAAGGAGGGAGCATTAAATGGAAGAAACCGCAGTATCTGAAGACCATTTTTATTGTATAGGTGTGAACAGAGAAGATCCTACATACATAGCAACCTTTCTCCATGTTGAGATTTAAAGAGAAGTTTGCTGACAGAAATGCAACATTTTACTCTTCCTCTTTTGTTGCATTTTCCCTTGATCTAGTAATGACACAACGTGTACCTTTTTAACAAAAAGGCTTCTGAGACTGTGTGGCTGCTGTCATTCCACCCCAGCATTATGAACTGGACTTAAGCACAGTATCATAATATCTTTCAAAAACCTTGGCCACAGTGACTATTGATAATTTCTTAACACCTTGCTCTTGAGACAGATGGAAAACAAAACGCAGAAGAAATCCATCAGCTAGAGAAAAGATGTTGTAGTCTACAGACTTCAGTAAGGTAAGGTGACAGACACTCCAGAATTTTATTCCCACCTAATCTTTGGCACTCTCATTTCAAAGAAATCATTATCTGCCTTGTAGAAGATGAATTAATCTCCACTCTTCTCTTTTATTCCTAGCATCTTCTCTTAGATGGCAGATTTTATATCTTTAACCCTGCAGAAATAAAACTCGAGGCTGCTATTCATAAAATCCCACGTGTTCATTCAAGTCTAATTCATTTTATAGACAAAATGTTGCTCAAAATGAAGTGAATAGCAAATAATGCCATAGGCAAGTTAGGAAAAAAGGTAACGTGTTGTAGAAATTTGGCCTTTTCTGAAATTTTTTCTTAAAATAAACAGTACCTCACTGCAGTAGCAGCTATAGTAAAGTGAAATTGCTGAATAATTTACAGCTCCCCAGCACAATGAAAAACAGAAATGGAATTTTAAAGGTAAACATGTCACTCACAAGAAGCAGTTATTCTACTCAAAAAATAAAAACCACGATAAAGAACACAAACTACATAACTTTACCATGAGTCAGACAAACCAGGATTTATTATGACACTGATTAAGAAAATAAGAACCACAGAAAATTACTGCACTTACCTTCACTGTTTTTAGCAAAATTCAGCTTTATAAGTGATTTGGCATCTAGTTTCTAAAGAAAATGAAGAATTCAAAAAATTAATCACCACAGAATTTAACCATGAAAAGGCAACTCTAACAACAGTGTTAGGATTTTAATAGTACATAATTTATTAATAATATATTGCAAGTTGTCTGAATCATCAGAACCCTGGGAATTTAAGTCACAGACCACAGAAAACAAGGCTCACTGAGCCTGAGAACTGGGATATATTTATTTACAGTGCTGCAGTTTGACACAGCACAGTACTAACCAGAGTGAATAAGCTTGAGAAGTTGCACAACTGTCTTAGCACAAACTGAAAGGGGAGTTTGCATGAAAAGCTGAGGCAAAGATCATTGCTGCTGATCAGAAGGGACAATTCAGAAGGGACCTCTGATCAAAGTCATAAAGTCAGCAAACTATTTTAACAGTCAAGCTGGCTACCTTTTCTGAAATAACTGTGATTTTTCTCGTAGCAGAGCTCACATGGTGATTAGCAATAATGAAGAGAAACAGAGGCACAATTTCTCTGGAGAGGCGCTTGGGGTCATGAAGGCACTCCCAGGAGGGACCTTTGGCCACTTATCTCCAGGTAGCAATTCCACAGAAGAGGGAACCGAGATGGCGGCCGAGGTTGGGGTAATGTTCTCCAACTCCAGAGAGGACCTCACAAACTAAGCTAGCTCCTGCTCTCCCACGCTTCATCAGAAGGACGTCTATGGCATTTTTCTGCTGCCCTCTCTCCAGAGGGGCTTTCTGACGTTGGGAGGGAAGAACTACCAGGCTGGCAAACACTTCTGGACAGTCGGGCTGCTCCCTCCCTGCAGCCTAAGACACAAAAGCTGCAAGTACACCCAAAATAACAACGTGTCTTCAGTAACATGACAGAACAGGCCCACGTACATCAGTCATTTCACAGGGTCAGTATGTGATTTGGGCACATTGCTGGCACGACAGGGCATACTATAACTGGGGTCACCGACAGCACAGCCCACCGGGACAGTTCGGCAGCACTGAACTGGGGCACCCAGTTGGGGACAAGGTCCAGCCCAGCAAGCTGCAAGGCTGAGTCAGAGTCGGAGGTATATAAAAAAACCCAAACCAGTCCTTTGATTGTATCGGCCGTCAGAGACAGTTTCACTGCCAAATTGATTGTTAAAAGCACACAGAGCAGAGGCCTTTTAAAAGAAACAATCGGTTCTCTTCTCAAAACATACACCTGAACAGACTAGGGAGGTTTTTATAACCCAGACAGCTCTTTATAAACAGCCACGAGCGGAGATCTGCCAGCCGCGGGGCCAATGCTGCTAGTTCAATCATTATGGCAAAGAGTGATAACAAAATCGTGTGAAACTAAGTCAGTGAGCTTTTTCTGCTTAATCGAAATTCATATTCTTGGTTCAGAGAGTACACATTATGACAGCTGGACTCATTCATTTATAGGAAGGCACTTCCCAAAGTGTTTTCAGCCAACTGGCAGGCCCATTTGCTGCCAGAAAGGTAACCATCTCTCTCGTTTATTAGCAAGAAGAGCAATGAGGGTTAGGAGGAATAAGATGGGAAGGGAAGAAAGAGGACAAATTAGGTTATATTTAGTTAGGCAACGGAAAACCAGTGCTGCTGTTTTTCCTTAAGTGGATTCTCTAAAAAACTCTGAAAAACCCCAACATCTGCACACCGCTGGGGTACAAACAGACACGAAAGGCAATGGCAGCTTCCAAAACAACTAAGTGAATGCAGAGCTTTATTCATTTATTTATCTTCTTACTAGAACAAAATTGTCAAAGAAGTAGTAGGGGAACGGCAGAGTTGCCAAAATGAACATATGATCCTGGATGGATCTGTTCAACCTAAACAACTTATTAACACAAAGCAGCATCCATCTGTGCACATGTTGTGCAACAGCCCAAAAATTATGTTCCAGAAAAAGCTTCTTTAGAAATACAACCGCTGGAAACACTGATAATTTGAAGGAAGGCCTTTAAATTATCTTCCTGGCAGACCTGAGCTACCCCCAAAACATACGAGCAGATCGTCTGTAAACCAAAATGGAGACAGTTCCCTAAGACACAAGAAGACACAAGACTGAAGATTCAAATTTATACCTTGACAGAAATTTAGTGGAAAAGACAGACTAAAACTTCTGTACAGACTTTAAAGGTAGCGAAAGCTGCAGTACACTGTTTCATCTGTCAACATATGCTGTATCGTTAGAAGTTCTGCCAAGTTCTCGGACTCTTACACCGTACCCAGGGAAACAGTACGGTATTTCAGGTCACATCTTTCCATAATATGGAAAAAAGGCTGGTTTTCAGCACCAGTTACTGATTGTGCATCAGATGCTCATGCTGGCAGCTGCTCCCCACTGAGACCAGCACTTATATAGCCTTATATGTCAACAGTAAATAAAAAAAATGCTCATTTTCCTATAGGAGCTGAAATACACACAGTGCCTGGAATCTTCTTCCAGGATGAGAATTGTATACCAATGCATAGTATGAACATCATACACTTTTTATTGCTGCAGACTGGCCTCCTATCAAGCTTGTGTTGAAGAAGCGACCTTGACATCTCAGTTCACACCCTTTGGAGCAGCCCTGTGCTTTGGTTCAACTGGCAACAGCTTCATGCTCAAGCACTCCCACGCTGTATCATGAGGGAACTTCCCGCTACTGATAAAGGATGTTGTTTGTGCAATATATTTAAGAAAAGAGATGGAACAGACCAAGAGTTGTTAATACATAGGGGAAACGTAATTAGGACAACACCTCAAAAGTATTTTGAGAAGTTGATTGATATGTCTTAATGCATGGCAAGACAAGAGGGGGATTTAGTGTTTTGTCAAATAAACCTTTGGAGCAGCAGAAGAGCAAAACCAGGTGATGATCTGCTACAAAGGGTTGCCACGGCCTACAGAGGCTGCTTGGCACCCAAGACCAGGCTGCAGCATCGGGCAGCCATGCACCAAGCAGCCACAGAGGAGGGAGTCCCGCCTGCACACTGGGATTTCCAGTAGGGTCCAGTTTTGAAAGACCTATGTGTTACACAGAAAACTACGAAAGAATATTATACAGGAAACCTGTATTGTATTTTTTTCCCTCTGAAGTTCTTTATATCACATGAAAACAGGGCTATCTTGCATGTGGGTGAATCTGCTTTTATTTATTCTCCATCAAAAGTCAAAGCAAGCACCATCACACAGTTTGTTGCCATGGAAATGACCATTATGCCACAAACAGGCGCCAGTCTTCACGGGAAGAGACAGCAGGAGTGAATGAGTCCTAAAATGAGTTAAAGTACTTGTTGTAATGTATTTCTTATTACTAATAAAACATCAGAGAACTCAAATATTGCATACACAGCTCAAGTCCAAAATTATTTCCAACCTGAGTTTCCCTGACACACACCTACCATCCAGTTTCAGCCAACCTCCAGTGAAGCAAGGAAAAAACAATGTTTATTTAAAACATTCGATCTAATTAAAATTCTAAAATCTTAACGAAAACGAAAGGCCACAAGCATTCACCACTTCCCCTAAGCAGAAATTAGAGCTGCATATTCACTTCTAAAAATATTTTATGCAAGAATACTGGAAAGCAGACGCATTTCACAGCACACAGTGCCAGCTGCTCCACAGCGAGGAAGGGCTAAAAAACCGTGCGAGCTTTTTTCTCAGCTGACTCCTCTCTCGCAGGCACAGTTCTACAGAGGCAGCCAAGGCTACTTTTGGCCATGACCTACTTTCCTGCAGCATTGAGAAGCCCCACTGCCCTGCGTGTTCTCATCTGTCAGCTGACAGCACTTGCTCCTGCGGGATCCCAAAGGGCAGCATCCTTTATTGATACCCAAAGCAGAGGTTATTACGACGCGTAGGTTAGTGGGGCACTGTGGCAGCTCGCGGATGAAGCACGCCGATTGTTTCGAATTAAATCATTCTCTGCCATCGCTGTGTGTCTCATGAAGATATGACCTACAATCCCCGCACATCAATTAGTTACACTCTCTGAATCCCTTTGGTCTGCGGCTGCATGTTCTTCTTGTTAATGAGGCTCTGACCCTGTTGGATACGCACCAGCCTGAAAAGCAATCAAAATGGGCTCATTTGATTCTCTGCCCACACACGGGTAGAGTTGGTGACGTGCGGCAAGAGTTGTATTTAGTAAATACAGCCTTTCCCACTCTATCAATAGTAATTGAGTTAGCATTAAAATGTTCAACACTTGGGGATCAGACACCCTTCTGAAAGGCCCCTGGCAGGAACACACAATAATCCAGTGAAGCTATCGTGGGGAAAAAATTAATGTGTCATGTCCGAATTGGTTGACAACACAAGGACAAAATCATCCAGGGCTGGCATAGCCATCTGGTAGGTTTTTGTCCCATCAAGGCAAGAAACACAGAGCTACCTCAAATAGAGGAGAAAACCAAACCAAATACTAACATTAAAACACAATATTGCCTACCAAATACCAAATTTAACTTTGCAGCAGCAGACTAATTTTACATTAGGTTCTCTGGTTCCTTTAAAAATGAGACCTGTTACTCTTTGCATACAATTTCACATTTTAAGAAGCCGTCTTACCATTTTCCCTGCTATAAAGCCTTCAAGAAATACACAGGTATTAATTGATGTTTGCATAGTATTGGAATAACTCCATGTATACTGCTACTTATTTCAGATCTTGTAAATGGATTTAATGACGATAAAAGGCACTGGAAATCCTCAGCAAGTCTACATGTTATGGGACATGAGTGGAAACAGCAGCACTGGTTTAACAAGACAAGCCATCTTCACGTAGTTCAGTATCTCATGAAAACTTTGGGGTCAGCAGCCAAGAGAATAGAATAGTCTTGTGATTAAAGGTATCATTTCTATGTTCAGTTCAACACCATACGCACAACTGTCTACCAAATGCTAAAAAGATATCCTCAATTTAGATTCTTGGATGAAACTATTTAACTGCAGCTTTCATCTACTACTGAACTGGTATGGAAATGGACACAAAAGATCCTTCATTACCCACTTCCAGACCACTGTATTTCCATATTTAAATTTTAATTAAACTGACACCATATGGTCACCAAAGCCTTGTCCAGAGAATCATAAAGATATGCTTGATAACACACATGGCTCACAGATACTAGCAATAATGTTGCTGTATCAAAGAGCACATTAACAGAAATTACCATGAGAAAAAGATGTGTAGTTTCATGTGCAAGATTAAACCTGCAGTCTTAATGCAGTCAGAAGTCTATCAATCCAGAGATCCACAGCCAAATAAAACATGGTTCATGGAAAATAAAGTTTTGCAGAAGCATTAACAAGCTAGACTCCAATTTTAGTGAAAAACAGGCAGGAAAGAATCTATGGGAAACCTCATGCTGCATCTCGTTTAAGGCTAGAGCATTTCACAGCTGCTAGTTTTTCAAGTGTCACAATCACAAAACCCCATCCAATGTGCACACTTCCACCAAAACACGGAAAAGGAAAAAAAGACCATCTGTTCAGTCTGTAAAACCTAGATGTAAATACTTTTTTGCTGTAAGGGGTATAATGCATTACAAATAGCCCAAGATACGTTTACCTGCCTGTGTCCACAGCTGGTTTACTGCACAAAACACTGCCCATTGCCAGCACAATGCCCATCAGCAAGGTGTGAAGGAGGCACAGCAGGTTGGCCAGTGATTTATACACGGGAGGGTTTTAAACAGCTCCTTTTGATACAGCATTATTAAGTCTAGGCAAATCCCATTTTCATTGATCTCACTGTTTCCCAAAAATAGAGGGAACTGAAAAACAAATCCCCTTTTTAAGGCTCTCTCTTAGTGGTGCTGGGTGCACTGCTGTAAAAGTCACAGATACAAGTTTGGAAGAAAAACAACCAACTATCCACGTGTTCATCAGTAACAAAGGAGAGTGGGAAAGTTTCAGAAAACCCAACAAAAAAGGAGTCATCTTCCAGGTCACCAGCCTCACCAGGACCTTCATCCCCTTGTCTCCCCCTGTGTTTTATGACCATTTCCAGTTAGGACTTTCTGGTCGTCCCTCTGGGCAGGAATCATGTCCTCATCTGTTTCTATCCAGGGGTCTTGAAAATTTATGGTCGCTAGTCAAATATTAACTCATTTAGACTGTTGACTAAACGCTAATAATTTCTGAAGCAAATGAGGTAAGACGACATGGTTCAGTTGCTGCGTACTGAAGAGCTGATCTCCTTCAAAGTGGATTCTAGGCATTTGAGCAGCAGCCTGTGTCTGCTGCCCCCAGACAAAAATGCACCTGGAGAGAGATGCTTAATGATGATGGCTGTAACCACCCGCGCCTGAAAGACCGCTACAGGCCGCAGAAATACGGGCAGTGACATTCAACTGGAAACAAACAAAAAAACCCCAACCAAAAAAGAAAAACCCAAGAGAGAAAAGGAAGAACCACTGCTCATCCTGGCTAACTCTTATTCATAATTAAGTACCTGCTTCTGAAATGACCCAAGCTATTAAGAGGAAATGCAGCAAATGATCATATTGTGATAGCACCCATCGTGTCTTAACACGTACACTGAAAGTTTTCTGTCTTACACTATCATCTGTACTATATCAAAGTATTTCAAGAAGAGATTAGAAAACATTCCCACTACTGTACCAGGCATTCACCCAGCATTTGCTATGTATGATTAAGATTAACTCTGTTCAAAGAAGATAAATTAAAATTAAACAGATGCAGAGAAGGACAACTGTGACCATTTAGGGTATAGAAAACTTAAAGGCAGGAAGAACACTGACAGGAAAACACAAGTCTCAACAAGAAAATGTCAAGAAAGCATTAAATTCCTCTGTACCAAACACACAGCTGTAAACACTAACAGAGGGGAGCACAGTTTTGGCACAAACACAAACGAGACTAAGCCGGTCAAACCCAAAATTTACAGAAGATATCTATCAGATGAAAAACCATCAGAAGAACCTCTCGGCAGCCACAGCACTAAGAAAGCAAAAACTGGTTCAAGACAGAGCACGCAGTTTGCAAAGCAGACTGCAAGAGAGCTGAAGACCTCAGAGAGTCTTCCAGTTTTCTGTTCCTGATCATTTCACACTTCTTCTGCAACGCATGAAAACCAACTAAACTGGATTTGTCTGAATCATTTTTCAACAACAAAGCTTCCCTTGGTTTTATTTCTGTAAGCTTTGTTCTCTGCTCTGTAATAAGCTATTACTCACCTAGAACAAAAACTGTATTCCCACCCCCCACTGAAACTTCTCCTACAAATAAACAAGAAAACACCCTCCCTCCTTCACTTCAAACGTACATGAAAAAATATGGTAAATTTAACAAAACAGGGAAAAAAAGGAGCAAATGACCTTTAAACCTATGCAACATCTGAAGACTTGACTGAGTTGCATCAGACAAATTAAGAAATATACTTTGAATTTCAAAGCTGAGGATGTACTGACTTCTTCTGACATGTGAAAAGCGTTCGCTAGAGAAGAATTAAAATTCTCATTTATACATCAGTCACGCTACAGCCAAATGAGACTTGAAGTTACTGATCCACCTAAACAATCATTCATTTCTAAAGCCCCAAGGAGAAAACGTAGCAGACTACTTGGATTTCAGGCGCTGTGCTCTGATGTTCAGGAAAAAACACAATGAAAGGTGGATATGTCTTACTCCTGAATTTTTCCTGCGTAAGGAAAAATACCTCAATTGGTCAAACTATTTTCCTCCTAATTAGATAGCTGCAGGACACTAGATAGGGAAAAGTGATGCAGAGATGGAGGGCTGCCTATGGAGGGCTGCCCAGCATTTTCCTCTCAATATTTTGTATCTAGATAAAGAATGAAAATGCACAGAGTAAGGACAATCCCTTCCGAAACAGGGTGAAGGAAACTTTACAAAAGGAAAAAAAACAATGAGGAGTCACAAGGAAAATCTGACTCCTACTGCAACAAGCCATCTTTAGAAGACCACCAAAATCCTAAGATAATATTACCAGCATGTTGCAGAAAAGTCTAGACAAGTGCTCTGAAAGTGCATCACGCTGAACGTTATCTACAGCTATTACATTTTCCTGACAACGTATTCCAGGGGCAGCTACTGCTACATTGGTGTGAAAGAGGTCACCTTCAGCCACAGATCCTTGTCTGATGACATCCGTTACTTGCTGCTCATTATCTAGAAACACATCTGGAATAACACAATTAAAGCAGCAATCTGCAGTAAATTACCACACAGACCATATGAACTGAGTTAAAAGCCATAGTGACTGTTGATTTAGCCAATACAGGTCACATGAAACTTGAACTTGTACTCTTCCCCTGTTCAGGCCAGAGACCCGTTCCGCTCAGCTCATCGTCGGATGAGTTTTGTTTGTGGTCTTGACACCTCTGACTCAGCAGCATGTGAAGCTAACACAACCCACTTACAGGAATCCATTCTTGAAACACACAGGCTCTGCACTGATTATCTGATAGAGGTGGAGAGCAATTTGTAGTGAACCATAAAGCCTTGGCTGAAATTTAACCTGCACTTTAACACCTGTTCCTACAGTACTTGATATTTCTCACACCCCTCACAGGCTGCCGTTTCTTTATGCAGAATACTGCAAAAGAAGAAAAAAAATACCTAAGCCCTTTTTCTCATCATGTTCACTTCTCAGGTGAAGAAACAATTGTCAGTGGTTTCTGTATCTGTGTTTTCAAAATACATACACGGTAAAAAACACTTTTATATTTAAGGAAGTTTCACCTTTGCTCTAATTTCTGCACCCTTTTCGGGCAGGACTTCCCTTATTTAGGCAGTCAAAGACTTTCGTGCATTAAAAAAAAACAAAAAAAAGTGCTGTAAGGTTGGTTGTTCATTTTTTAAGTGGGGTTAATAAATTCAACAGTGAAAAAGTCATCTTCTCCATATCCTCTCCATTAACCTGGTCAGCAAGCTCCTCTCGCCACAAGACCAGCAACTGATTTCTATGAGACTGACTGAAATCTAGTTGATCAAATCGAAAAGAAACGATGCTTTCACAGTAATGCGAAGTAACCATAGCCAGCAGCATTTCGGGAGAGGAATTAGCTAATAAACATATTTAAGGTATGTATTTGAGAATGACTTTCCAAAGTTTTGAAATAACAGACGTGGTTGCAATTTTTTCTTTTGAGGGTAAGAAGTCAGTGGTTTTGAAAGTGCCTGCTGTTGTTCAGGCAAGCATCATCCTACCAACTTTATTTCAAACAAATGACTAAAAAAAACCAAAAAAAGCCACTGCTTACATTCCTATGGGAGCAGTGCTGGAGTGAGGAGGTGTCCGCTACAGGCTCTGTCATTGCCGCAGGGCATCGCAGGTACAAGATGTGCGTCTCTGGGTGCTTTCAAAGCGAGGATCAGACAGGCTCACTGCGTGAGGCAGGCACCTGTACTGCCACAATTATTTGATCATATTAGTCATAATCTCACCCCAAGTCATTTTTATTTGGTAAATACAGGATTAAGAGTGTGGGAGAACAATAGCAAATATTTATCTTGTACACAGAGCAAAACGTTGGATACAGCTCTCTCTTAAGAAGGCAGATGTCCTACTGGGAAAAGTCAGAGATTTTCAGCCTTCTGACTCCAAAGTTAGTCCTCATTTTCCATCCAGTGGTTCTGCCTCCTACTATTTCTTCATATGCTCCCGACTCCTTTTTTTACGGTTATCTTCAGAGGCAGCCCAAGCAAAAAGGCTTTCCCAACCATAAAAAAAAAAAATTTCATAATTTTTAAGTTTTCCTATTTAACTTAGTAAGAAGCTAAAACCTTGCAACACTTAAGAAAAAGCTCCCTCTGCTCTGCAGGTCTGGATTGTAACCTTGTGTGAGACAGGCACAACACAAACTGTGCTCTACCTCAGTCAGACCAGAACTGTCTCTCCTCATCCCATACATCCACCACACAGCATCTTCGGGGCCCTTAACCTGACTCTTAGGCACACGTTAAGTCCAAGCTAAATTAACTTGACCGAATTCTGTTTGCCCTCCAAGACGTACATATGCAACAACCTCACATCTACACGTGGCCTTTAACATGAGGATTGCCTCTCTGGGTTATGCAGGATCAGCAGACACACGGCTTTTAGTTTGCTCTGAGCAGAGTGGAAAGAATTCATACAGGTGAGCCCTCTATACGAGTTTAAATGCAGATGCACTTAGAACTTGAACAAAGCTTTAGAAGCCAGCATCAGAGACTAACTGACTTTCAACTGTCTGAAAGATCGAAATTCCCACAGAAAATGGGGAACAAGGGACAAAGACCTTGGCTATTTCTGATACAGTGGGGGAGAGATACTTGCCCAAGGTTACAGAGCCTTGAATGGGGCTGAATTACAACCACAATAATCTCAGCTGCCCACATGCAGTTAGAACGTCACTGAACCAGAATGGAAAACTAGGTATTTACATCAGAAACATTACAATGCAAAGGAGAAAAATAGCTCAGCCCACACATAACATATCCCTGCAACAAAGAACAATTTCCTTGAAATTCCTGTCAAAAGGCATGCTGATCCATCATCTGTTCATATCTGAGATTCCAACAAACCAGACACGCTCTGACCAATCTCACTTCTTGGAAACAGGTACCCCCGCGCCCCGCTGGCTGACTCGTGTGGGCATGTTGGTCACTGCTGTCATACCGCCGCTACGTGAAACGTTCTGGCAAGCTTGCAACTATTTGCAAGCCCAAGAAGCCAAAGTGCTGTTCTCAGTAAAAACAAACGAGCCAGCTTATGACTTTCCTCTTTATTTCATGCAACTTTAGTGTAAACATAAGCTAGGGCAGTGTCCTGACAAAACCGAGAAAACAAAGTGAGCCAATGCCATCTGACAGGCTGCAGTTCAGCTGCAAGAGATGCACTGTTTCTGCCAAAATTATTTTTTTCCCCAATGCATTATTAAAAAAGGGGGTGGCGCAGGGGGGAGAGGGGAAATTCTTAAGTTACTTTCTGGAATAGCTAATGGGAAACTCTAGGCAAAGGTCAATGGTGGTTTGTTTCTCCTAAACTGGACCTTGGAAGTATGGCTGGAAAAGCAAGAAAAAATAAATCATAAACCATGAGGAAGTACAGGGAAGGAAAGCAAAAAAAAAAAAATCTAAAAAAAATTTACACATATCAAAGAATAACTGCAATCCTGGCAAAATTTCTTTAAAAAGGAAGATAGGCCCAATAGTTTAGGACTCGGAAGAATCAGGGAAGTCACTTGTAGATCAGTTCACAAACATCCAATTAATAAAAGACAAGCACAGTCCTACCCCCTGGGAGCACTGTGAAGATAAATATATTAATGATTGCAAGGCTCTCCAGCTCTCCACTGAGGGGTCCACTTCAGAAATAAGACAGCAAGACAAAATTAGCGAGTATCAAGAGTGCAACATTAACAACACTGTTTCCAAGCAGCCTATTGACTTCTCTAAAATGTTTGGCCTGTAGCAAACCATAACAACAGAAGTACAAGCCACAAAGGATTTCATTATCATTTTTAACTTCAGGACAAAAAAAATGGGAAAATTCTCCAGAGCCTCATCACCAATGACGAATCATCAATCTGTGCACAATAACTTCATGTCACCGTACAAAACATGGCACTGCAGCTAATCTGGATCAATCCCTTTTTAAACAAACCTGGAATCTTAAGTTTCTGTAAGTCACCATTTCATTACAGAAAATATTTTCTGGTTTCCACAATGAGGAAGCTGTACAAATAACAGAAGGTGCACACATGACAACAGGTTAAATAGAGGGCAGGACAGTCTAGAGAAGTCCAAGCTCAACTCACTGACTTCCTCTGCCACCTACTCTGCCTTGTCCCAGCATCCTCATCCCTTCCCTGCCCAATGCCATCCTCCCCTTCCGAAAACCAGAGCTGGCCCTCTTGGAAGCCAAGTACAACATTTTCTTCAACTTACAGCTCCACAGGGCTTGGTTCAGCACCGCTGTGTGCTGTTACGGAGAGCAAACATCTCCTCTATCTTCCAAGTGGTCTGGTACACCTTGGTTCTGTGGAGGACAGAGCTGTACAGCACAAGTCCACCACAAAATAAAAGGGAAGAAGAGAGGGCTTCCCAAACAGAGCAACACAGAGGAAAGAGGAATGCATGTTGAGAGCTGGAGGTACACTGCAGATCAACTACAGAAGCACAAGTCTGGGTAAACAAAAAGATCTCAAAGTCAGGCTTTATTCAAGCATTCATGGTTCACCATGTACATTCCGCACAATCTCCCCAGCATCACCACTAGACACGTTACAATTCTTGCTTAGCATTTACCCAAGTAATTTTAAACCACATCATGGTTCACAGTCTGAAATGAGGACAGGTGTCATGGAGCTGCTCCACACGAAAAAAATTGATCTGGCAACATCGCAAAACTGCCAGCAAATGCACAGAGCAGCAAGATGGTGGGAGGCTGGTGAAAACAAATGAAATAGCTGTAATTCCATTCCTTCTCAACAATACACTGGCCTCTTTGTGTTTGAAGAAAGACCTTCAATCATCCCTCCATCGCACAAACACACCTGCAGTTTGCTATAACTGAAGATACTGAAGCAGCCTGTTCACACTGAGAGTTCGAAATGCTGCATCTGTATTTAGCTTCTCCTCGTATCTCTCTGCTGGGAAAATCTTTAATCAAACACAAGATGTTTCAGGGGTACTCTCGTACCACAAAGCCATCTGGAAACCAACCATCCATCCTGTGCAATGACTGCCACCTTACGCTCAGGAAAGTAACTGCACTTACTGAAGCAAATTCTAATCAGTGGATCAAGCAACAATTTCTGTTTAAAGTTTTCCTTTATGTTTTCACAAAAAATACACTCTCTTCTGACACACCAGAAAAAAAAAATATCCAACAAGGAAATATTTCCAGTATTTCATATTTATCTGGTCCTTTACAACTTCACACTACTACAGAAAGTATCCCTTCATAATTATCATTCACGCAGAAAAAGGGGGGGAGAAAAACCACTAAGGCGCAAATCAGTGTGAATCCCAGTCTCACAGTGAAGTGTCAGGACAGAGGCAAGCCAGAAGCTTTTTGAAATACATTGTCAAGATTTCTGCAGCTTAATCTTACCATTCATAATATCACCTATTAATCTCTTTAATCTCCATAAAGCCAAATACACTTTGGTCAGGAAGCATCACTGCAAGTTTAATCCCAGGTGGAGAGGTGAGCTTGGAGCACCCTGCCCTGTACGGACTAGAGTTCTGCTTACAGGAGGCGGCAGTACAGAGCCTTTTCCATCGCTGACCAGTCAGGCTTTCTGGGCATCGCTAGCAGTAACAAAAGAGCTTGTATCTCCATCTATACAGATTTTAATTACAACACATCTGTAAAAAAGGCAAGATACCCTGGGATTCTAAGTAAATGAACTGCACGTTTCCTCCACCACAGTAATTGCAATCCAATCGAAGAAACAACAACAAAAAAAGCAAAGCTTTCCTCTTTCTTTCACACATACAGTCTGATTAATTCCTACTACAAAGATCATTAGCAGGATGACTAATCTAAAAGATCCCTCCCTTTTTTTTTTCTTAAAGCTAAAAAGAGATCCCTAATAAGTCTGTACACTAATTTCAGCAAAGCTGATCTCACAAATGTCGTACTTCTAAACAGCACTCCCGTTCAACTTCTTTTGCTTTCATTAAGATGTTTTTATTTCTCCAACACATTAAATAGGAAACTGAACATAAGGAAAGCAAATGCATCATGTGAATATGCCCAGCATTACTTACTTCTCCGGTGATTGGATTGGTTCCATATTTCTTTATCCAAGGAACAATGCTCCTGAAAAGCGAAGGGATAAAGTACTATGAGACAAGTGACATCAGAAACCTTATTTTTTGATGGGCATGAATATTTTTGCTTGCTAAGACCAAATGATGGTTACACAGCTGTAACCAAGCAGTTTGGCAACACAAAAGTAAAGCTAAGTAAAGACAGTAACTTACAGTATGTCAAAGACTGTCCCATCTGGTGTGCAAACTGGGTATTCAAATGGCTGCAGAGACAAACTAGAAGAAAAAGTACACATGCTTTTTAGCAAAACCAGCCGGAAATCATGATGACAGAAGCAAATAACATTTTTCTGATTAACTTACACCTTAAAGCAAGGTCTATACCAGTGAAAATACTGAGTGGCTGCCAATACCCACTACCTGATTTCTCATAAATTAGAGTAACAACAAAATCAGTGAAAGAAACGGCTGTAGTTCAGTAACGTGTAGCTGCCAGCACAAAGATCCCTCCCTAGCTGCAGCGGCAGATGCAGTAACACTCCCCAACCAGCTTCCACTGCCACACTGGGCCCCACCAGCACAAAAGCTGGTTCACGCAGAAACACTCACTGTCTTTGCACTGAAACGGGTTAGGGAGTGATTGGCAATCACATTCAGCACTCCCCATCAGGGATGCTTCTATAATCCACCCAACTTTTACCCAAGCAGCAGCAGAATCAGAATCTTTTAAGGTTAGAAAAGACCTCTAGGATCATCAAGTCCAGCCGACAACTCAACACCACCATGTCTACTAGTAGTTTGCAATATGTATGGAAAATTCTTGAACTATTTGATTTACCAGAGGATTTGTAACCCACCTCTACTCACTCCCTTCTTTCACTCTACCACGATAAGCAGTAAACTCTAAACACAAGAAATTAGCATAAATACTGCTTCATCTATCAAGTTACTGCCTCAAAAAGATGAATGGTTGACGAAGCATATTTTGACCGGGAAAAGTAGATTCAATTCCTGATGACACAGATTTGAAAGACTGGAACGTGCACAATAATTGTTCTGAACTATTTTTTCGCTTGCGTATGCTTTCAGCCATTGGATTCAACCTCTGCAGATACTAACTGTGGAGGGTACGTGTACTGTTTCAGTTCTTACTGACTTTTTTCTTCCTCCATTACTGCCACATAGCAGGCACGAGTCAATGAAATAACCACCGTGGAAGAACGTGGCCTCAGCCACAGCTCAACGGCAGCAGCCTGACGAACAGATGCGCTATTTAATAACGACAATGTAAACTTGTTGTCTTACCTGCAGTGATCAAATGACAAACGTCTAAAATTAGTTCGTGGAAGGTCTGTTTGTGAAAAACAAAACAAAACAACATGACTTTAATAAACACACGGTATTCTAGGTAACGAAGAAGTATTTGAAAGTTACATTTTGCTATGCCCATGGTAGCAATTTACTGATGACAAGGATAAATAAGCTGAATCGTGTAAACCTGTAACTAAAATCAGACTTCTTCTACAGAGCACAAGTACAGCTCCTCAGCTGAAATGACACAACCTGAAGAAAACCGAACCGGAGCTGACGGACCGACAGCGCCGAGCTAAAATCCCACGATCAGCCCCGCGAGCAGCTCCGGGCTCTGCCCTGCCAGCGGGCACGGAGAGGCTGGAGGCAGGGGCAGCTCACCGGGGCGTTAAACCCCCCCCTGCTGCCGTGCTCGGGCTGGCGGGCACCGCTGAGCTCAGGCCCGCCCGGGGCCGGGGCAGGCCGGGAGGGGCCCGGCAGCCGGCCCGAGCTGCACGGCCCGTGACACCGCG